>JANJGN010000167.1:770000-787500 GCA_026770705.1 Isurus oxyrinchus
TGTGTGTGTTTGTGTTATGTGTGTGTGTGTGTGTTTGTTATGTGTGTGTGTTATGTGTGTGTGTATGTGTGTGTGTGTGTGTGTGTGTTTGTGTGTTGTGTGTGTGTGTGTGTTCTGTGTGTGTGTTTGTGCTGTGTGTGTGCGTGTGTTGTGTGTGCGTGTGTTTTTGTTGTGTGCTGTGTGTGTGTTGTGTGTTGTGTATTTGTGTGTTGTTTGTGTGGGGGGTTGTTTGTGTGTGGGTGGGTGTGTTGTGTGTGTTGTGTGTGTGTGTTGTGTGTTTGTGTGTGGTGTGTGTGTGAGTGTGTGTTGTGTGTTGTGTGTGTTCTGTGTGTATATGTTGTGTGTGTGTGTGTGTGTTGTGTGCTGTGTGTGTGTGTTGTGTCTGTGTGTGTGTGGGCGTGTTGTGTGTGTTGTGTGTGTGTGTGTTGTGTGTGTGTGTGGTGTGTGTGTGTTTGTGTGTGGGTGTGTGTTATGTGAGTGTTTTGTGTGTGTGTTATGTGTGTGTGTTATATGTGTGTGTGTGTGTTATTTGTTTGTTTGTGTGTGTCATGTGTGTCTCTGTGTGTGCGATGTGTGTGTGTTAAGCGTTTGTGTGTTGTGTGTGTGTGTGTGTGTTATGTGTGTGTGTGTGTGCGTGTGTGTGTGTGTTATTGTGTGTGTGTGAGTGTATGTGTGAGTGTATGTGTGTGTGTGTTATGTTTGTGTGTGTGTTATGTGTGTGTATTGTGTGTGTGGGTGTTATGTTTGTGTGTATGTGTGTGTGTGTTATGTGTGTGTGCGTGTTATGACTGTGTGTTATGTGTGTGTGTGTGTGTGTTAAGTGTGTGTGTGCTATGTGTGGGAGTGTTGTGTGTGTGTGTTATGTTTCTGTGTGTGTAATGTGTGTGTGTGTTATGTGTGTGTGTGTGTATTATTTTTGTGTGTGTTATGTGTGTGTGTCTGTTATGTGTGTGTGTGTGTTGTGTGTGTGTTATGTGTGTGTGTTATGTGTGTGTCTGTTATGTGTGTGTGTATGTGTGTGTGTGTGTTGTGTGTGCGTTATGTGTGTGTGTGTGTTATGTGTGTGTGTTATGTGTGTGTGTGTGTTATGTGTGTGTGTGTTTTGTGTGTGTTATGTGTGTGTGTGAGTTATGTATTTGAGTGTGTTTGTTCTGTGTGTGTGTTATGTGTGTGTGTGTTATATGTGTGTGTGTTATGTTTGTGTGCGTGTGTGTGTGTTTGACTGTGTGTGTGTTATATGCGTGTGTGTGTGTGTTATGTGTTTTGTGTGTGTGTCTGTGTTATGTGTTTGTGTGTGTGTGTTATGTGTGTGTGTGTTATGTGTGTGTTTGTGTGAGTGTGTGTGTTATGTGTGTGTGTGTTATGTTTATGCGTGTTATGTGTGTGTGTTATGTGTGTGCGTGTGCGTTATGTGTTTGTGTGTTATGTGTGTGTGTGTTATGTGTGTGTGTGTTTGTGTATGTTACGTTTGTGTGTGTTTAAGTGTGTGTGTGTGTTGTGTGCGTTTGTTATGTGTGTGTATGTTGTGTGTGTGTGTGTTATGTTTGTGTGCGTGTTATGTGAGTGTGTGTGTTATGTGTGTTATGTGTGTGTGTGTGTGTTATGTGTGTGTGTGTGTTGTGTGTGTTATGTGTGTGTGTGTGTGTTATGTGTGTGTGTGTGTGTATGTGTGTTATGTGTGTGTATATGTGTTATGTGTGTGTGTGTTATGTGTGTGTGTTGTGTGTGTGTTATGTGTGTGTGTATGACTATTATGTGTGTTATGTGTTTGTGTGTGTTATGTGTGTGTTTGTGTTATGTGTGTGTGTGTGTTTGTTATGTGTGTGTGTTATGTGTGTGTGTATGTGTGTGTGTGTGTGTGTGTGTGTTGTGTGTGTGTGTGTGTTCTGTGTGTGTGTTTGTGCTGTGTGTGTGCGTGTGTTGTGTGTGCGTGTGTTTTTGTTGTGTGCTGTGTGTGTGTTGTGTGTTGTGTATTTGTGTGTTGTTTGTGTGGGGGGTTGTTTGTGTGTGGGTGGGTGTGTTGTGTGTGTTGTGTGTGTGTGTGTTGTGTGTTTGTGTGTGGTGTGTGTGTGAGTGTGTGTTGTGTGTTGTGTGTGTTCTGTGTGTATATGTTGTGTGTGTGTGTGTGTTGTGTGCTGTGTGTGTGTGTTGTGTCTGTGTGTGTGTGGGCGTGTTGTGTGTGTTGTGTGTGTGTGTGTGTTGTGTGTGTGTGTGGTGTGTGTGTGTTTGTGTGTTGTGTGTGTTGTGTGTGTGTTGTGTGTGTGTGTGTGTTGTGTGTGTGTTGTGTTTTGTGTGTGTGTGTTGTGTATGTGCGTGTGTGTTATGTGTGTGTATGTGTGTGTGTGTGTTACGTGTGTGTGGGTGTATTATGACTGTGCGTGTGTTGTGTTTGTGTTTTGTGTGTGTGTTGTGTGTGTTGTGTCTGTGTGTGTGTGTTATGTTTGTGTGTGTGTTATGTGTGTGTATTGTGTGTGTGGGTGTTATGTTTGTGTGTATGTGTGTGTGTGTTATGTGTGTGTGCGTGTTATGACTGTGTGTTATGTGTGTGTGTGTGTGTGTGTTAAGTGTTGTGTGTGTGTTGTGTGTGTTGTGTGTGTGTGTGTTATGTGAGTGTAGGTGTTTGTGTGAGTTATGTGTGTGTGTGTGTGCGCGTTATGTCTGTGTGTGTGTTGTGTGTGTGTGTTGTGTGTGTGTTGTGTGTGTTGTGTGTGTGCGTGTGTATTGTGTGTGTGTTGTGTGTTGTGTGTGTGTGATTTGTGTGTGTGTCTGCGTGTGTGCTGTGTGTGTTTTGTGTATGTGTGTGTGTGTTGTGTGTTTGTGTGTTGTGTGTGTGTGTGTTGTATGTGTGTGTTTGTTGCGATCTGTGGGAGTGTGTTGTGTGTGTGTGTGTTGTGTGTGTGTGTGTGTGTTTTCTGTGTGTGTTGTGTGTTGTGTTTGTGTGTGTTGTGTGTGTGTGTGTGTGTTCTGTGTGTGTGTGTCTGTGTGTGTGTGTGTGTGTTGTGTGTTTGTGTGTGTGTGTGTTGTTTGTGCTGTGTTTGTGTGTGTATGTGTTGTGTGTGTGTGTTGTGTGTGTGTGTCTTGTGTGCTTGTGTGTGTTGTGTGTGTGTGTCTTGTGTGTGTGTGTGTGTTGTGGGTCTGTGTGTGTGTATTGTGTGTGTGTATGCGCTTTGTGCGTGTGTGTGTTGTGTGTGTGTGTATGTGTGTGTGTATGTGTGTGTATCTGTGTGTGTGCGTGTTATGTGTGTGTGTGTTATGTCTGTGTGCGTGTTGTGTGTGTGTGTTGTGTGTTGTGTTTGTGTTGTGTGTGTGTGTGTGTGCTGTGTGTGTTTGTGTGTGTGTTGTGTGTGTGTTGTGTGTTGTGTGTGTGTTGTGTGTGTGTGTGTGTTCTGCGTGTGTGTGTGTGTGTTGTGTGTGGGCGTGTGTTGTGTTTGTGTGTTGTGTGTGTTTGTGTGTGTGTGTTGTGTGTGTGTGTGTTGTGTGTGTTGTGTGTGTGTGTTGTGTGTGTGTGTGTGTGTGCGTTGTGTCTGTGTGTGAATGTGTGCTGTGAGTGTCTGTGTGTTTGTTGTGTGTCTGTGTGTGTGTGTGTGTGTGCGTGTGTGTTGTGTGTGTGTGGGTGTGTGTATTGTGTGTGTGTGTGTGTGTGTAGTGTGTGCTTGTTGTGTGTGTTTGTTGTGTGTGTGTGTGTTGTGTGTGTGTTGTGTGTATGAGTTGTGTTTGTGTTATGTGTTGTGTGTGTGTGTGTGTGTGTTTTGTGTGTGTGTTGTGTGTGTGTGATGCTGTGTTTGTGTGTGTGTGTGTTATGTGTGTGTGTGTGTGTCATGTGTGTCTATGTATGTGTGCATGTGTGTGTGTCTGTGTGTTTGTGTTCTGTGTGTGTTGTGTGCGTGTGTGTTATGTGTGTGTGTATGTGTGTGTGTGTGTGTTATGTGTGTTTGTGTGTATGTATGTGTTATGTGTGTGTGTGTATGTGTGTTATGTGTGTGTGTGTTATGTGTGTGGGTGTCTGTTATGTGTGTGTTGTGTCTGTGTTATGTATGTGTTATGTGTGTTTGTGTTATGTGTGTGTTATGTGCGTGCGTTATGTGTGTGTGTGTTATTTGTGTGTGTGTGTGTGTGTGTGCTATGTGTGTGTGTTATGTGTGTGTGTTGTGTTAAGTGTGTGTGTTATGTGTGTGTGTTATGTGAGTCAGTGTGTGTGTTATGTGGGTGTGTGTTATGTGAGTGTTTTGTGTGTGTGTTATGTGTGTGTGTTATATGTGTGTGTGTGTGTTATTTGTTTGTTTGTGTGTGTCATGTGTGTCTCTGTGTGCGCGATGTGTGTGTGTTAAGCGTTTGTGTGTTGTGTGTGTGTGTGTTATGTGTGTGTGTGTGTGCGTGTGTGTGTGTGTTATTGTGTGTGTGTTATGTGTGTGTGAGTGTATGTGTGTGTGTGTTATGTTTGTGTGTGTGTTATGTGTGTGTATTGTGTGTGTGTATGTTATGTTTGTGTGTATGTGTGTGTGTGTTATGTGTGTGTGCGTGTTATGACTGTGTGTTATGTGTGTGTGTGTGTGTGTTAAGTGTGTGTGTGCTATGTGTGGGAGTTTTGTGTGTGTGTGTTATGTTTGTGTGCGTGTAATGTGTGTGTGTGTTATGTGTGTGTGTGTATTATCTTTGTGTGTGTTATGTGTGTGTGTCTGTTATGTGTGTGTGTGTGTTGTGTGTGTGTTATGTGTGTGTCTGTTATGTGTGTGTGTGTGTGTGTTATGTGTGTGTGTGTGTTGTGTGTGTGTTATGTGTGTGTGTGTGTTATGTGTGTGTGTTATGTGTGTGTGTGTGTGTTATGTGTGTGTGTGTTTTGTGTGTGTTATGTGTGTGTGTGAGTTATGTATTTGTGTGTGTTTGTTCTGTGTGTGTGTTATGTGTGTGTGTGTTATATGTGTGTGTGTTATGTTTGTGTGCGTGTGTGTGTGTTTGACTGTGTGTGTGTTATATGCGTGTGTGTGTGTGTTATGTGTTTTGTGTGTGTGTCTGTGTTATGTGTTTGTGTGTGTGTGTTATGTGGGTGTGTGTTATGTGTGTGTTTGTGTCAGTGTGTGTGTTATGTGTGTGTGTGTGTTATGTTTATGCGTGTTATGTGTGTGTGTTATGTGTGTGCGTGTGCGTTATGTGTTTGTGTGTTATGTGTGTGTGTGTTATGTGTGTGTGTGTTTGTGTATGTTACGTTTGTGTGTGTTTAAGTGTGTGTGTGTGTGTTGTGTGCGTTTGTTATGTGTGTGTATGTTGTGTGTGTGTGTGTTATGTTTGTGTGCGTGTTATGTGAGTGTGTGTGTTATGTGTGTGTGTGTGTGTTATGTGTGTGTGTGTGTGTGTTATGTGGGTGTGTGTGTGTTGTGTGTGTTCTGTGTGTGTGTGTGTGTGTTATGTGTGTGTGTGTATGTGTGTTATGTGTGTGTATATGTTTTATGTGTGTGTGTGTTATGTGTGTGTGTTCTGTGTGTGTTATGTGTGTGTTTGTGTTATGTGTGTGTGTGTTATGTGTGTGTGTGTGTGTTTGTTATGTGTGTGTGTTATGTGTGTGTGTATGTGTGTGTGTGTGTGTGTGTGTGTTGTGTGTGTGTGTGTGTGTTCTGTGTGTGTGTTTGTGCTGTGTGTGTGCGTGTGTTGTGTGTGCGTGTGTTTTTGTTGTGTGCTGTGTGTGTGTTGTGTGTTGTGTATTTGTGTGTTGTTTGTGTGGGGGGTTGTTTGTGTGTGGGTGGGTGTGTTGTGTGTGTTGTGTGTGTGTGTGTTGTGTGTTTGTGTGTGGTGTGTGTGTGAGTGTGTGTTGTGTGTTGTGTGTGTTCTGTGTGTATATGTTGTGTGTGTGTGTGTGTTGTGTGCTGTGTGTGTGTGTTGTGTCTGTGTGTGTGTGGGCGTGTTGTGTGTGTTGTGTGTGTGTGTGTTGTGTGTGTGTGTGGTGTGTGTGTGTTTGTGTGTGGGTGTGTGTTATGTGAGTGTTTTGTGTGTGTGTTATGTGTGTGTGTTATATGTGTGTGTGTGTGTTATTTGTTTGTTTGTGTGTGTCATGTGTGTCTCTGTGTGTGCGATGTGTGTGTGTTAAGCGTTTGTGTGTTGTGTGTGTGTGTGTGTTATGTGTGTGTGTGTGCGTGTGTGTGTGTGTTATTGTGTGTGTGTGAGTGTATGTGTGTGTGTGTTATGTTTGTGTGTGTGTTATGTGTGTGTATTGTGTGTGTGGGTGTTATGTTTGTGTGTATGTGTGTGTGTGTTATGTGTGTGTGCGTGTTATGACTGTGTGTTATGTGTGTGTGTGTGTGTGTGTGTTAAGTGTGTGTGTGCTATGTGTGGGAGTGTTGTGTGTGTGTGTTATGTTTGTGTGCGTGTAATGTGTGTGTGTGTTATGTGTGTGTGTGTATTATTTTTGTGTGTGTTATGTGTGTGTGTCTGTTATGTGTGTGTGTGTGTTGTGTGTGTGTTATGTGTGTGTGTTATGTGTGTGTCTGTTATGTGTGTGTGTGTGTGTGTTATGTGTGTGTGTGTTGTGTGTGTGTTATGTGTGTGTGTGTGTTATGTGTGTGTGTTATGTGTGTGTGTGTGTTATGTGTGTGTGTGTTTTGTGTGTGTTATGTGTGTGTGTGAGTTATGTATTTGAGTGTGTTTGTTCTGTGTGTGTGTTATGTGTGTGTGTGTTATATGTGTGTGTGTTATGTTTGTGTGCATGTGTGTGTGTTTGACTGTGTGTGTGTTATATGCGTGTGTGTGTGTGTTATGTGTTTTGTGTGTGTGTCTGTGTTATGTGTTTGTGTGTGTGTGTTATGTGTGTGTGTGTTATGTGTGTGTTTGTGTGAGTGTGTGTGTTATGTGTGTGTGTGTTATGTGTTTGTGTGTGTGTGTTATGTGGGTGTGTGTTACGTGTGTGTTTGTGTCAGTGTGTGTGTTATGTGTGTGTGTGTGTTATGTTTATGCGTGTTATGTGTGTGTGTTATGTGTGTGCGTGTGCGTTATGTGTTTGTGTGTTATGTGTGTGTGTGTTATGTGTGTGTGTGTTTGTGTATGTTACGTTTGTGTGTGTTTAAGTGTGTGTGTGTGTTGTGTGCGTTTGTTATGTGTGTGTATGTTGTGTGTGTGTGTGTTATGTTTGTGTGCGTGTTATGTGAGTGTGTGTGTTATGTGTGTGTGTGTGTGTGTTATGTGTGTGTGTGTGTGTGTTATGTGGGTGTGTGTGTGTTGTGTGTGTTCTGTGTGTGTGTGTGTGTTATGTGTGTGTGTGTATGTGTGTTATGTGTGTGTATATGTTTTATGTGTGTGTGTGTTATGTGTGTGTGTTCTGTGTGTGTTATGTGTGTGTTTGTGTTATGTGTGTGTGTGTTATGTGTGTGTGTGTGTGTGTGTTTGTTATGTGTGTGTGTTATGTGTGTGTGTATGTGTGTGTGTGTGTGTGTGTGTGTTGTGTGTGTGTGTGTGTGTTCTGTGTGTGTGTTTGTGCTGTGTGTGTGCGTGTGTTGTGTGTGCGTGTGTTTTTGTTGTGTGCTGTGTGTGTGTTGTGTGTTGTGTATTTGTGTGTTGTTTGTGTGGGGGGTTGTTTGTGTGTGGGTGGGTGTGTTGTGTGTGTTGTGTGTGTGTGTGTTGTGTGTTTGTGTGTGGTGTGTGTGTGAGTGTGTGTTGTGTGTTGTGTGTGTTCTGTGTGTATATGTTGTGTGTGTGTGTGTGTGTTGTGTGCTGTGTGTGTGTGTTGTGTCTGTGTGTGTGTGGGCGTGTTGTGTGTGTTGTGTGTGTGTGTGTTGTGTGTGTGTGTGGTGTGTGTGTGTTTGTGTGTGGGTGTGTGTTATGTGAGTGTTTTGTGTGTGTGTTATGTGTGTGTGTTATATGTGTGTGTGTGTGTTATTTGTTTGTTTGTGTGTGTCATGTGTGTCTCTGTGTGTGCGATGTGTGTGTGTTAAGCGTTTGTGTGTTGTGTGTGTGTGTGTGTGTTATGTGTGTGTGTGTGCGTGTGTGTGTGTGTTATTGTGTGTGTGTGAGTGTATGTGTGTGTGTGTTATGTTTGTGTGTGTGTTATGTGTGTGTATTGTGTGTGTGGGTGTTATGTTTGTGTGTATGTGTGTGTGTGTTATGTGTGTGTGCGTGTTATGACTGTGTGTTATGTGTGTGTGTGTGTGTGTGTGTTAAGTGTGTGTGTGCTATGTGTGGGAGTGTTGTGTGTGTGTGTTATGTTTGTGTGCGTGTAATGTGTGTGTGTGTTATGTGTGTGTGTGTATTATTTTTGTGTGTGTTATGTGTGTGTGTCTGTTATGTGTGTGTGTGTGTTGTGTGTGTGTTATGTGTGTGTGTTATGTGTGTGTCTGTTATGTGTGTGTGTGTGTGTGTTATGTGTGTGTGTGTTGTGTGTGTGTTATGTGTGTGTGTGTGTGTTATGTGTGTGTGTGTGTTATGTGTGTGTGTGTTTTGTGTGTGTTATGTGTGTGTGTGAGTTATGTATTTGAGTGTGTTTGTTCTGTGTGTGTGTTATGTGTGTGTGTGTTATATGTGTGTGTGTTATGTTTGTGTGCGTGTGTGTGTGTTTGACTGTGTGTGTGTTATATGCGTGTGTGTGTGTGTTATGTGTTTTGTGTGTGTGTCTGTGTTATGTGTTTGTGTGTGTGTTATGTGTGTGTGTGTTATGTGTGTGTTTGTGTGAGTGTGTGTGTTATGTGTGTGTGTGTTATGTTTATGCGTGTTATGTGTGTGTGTTATGTGTGTGCGTGTGCGTTATGTGTTTGTGTGTTATGTGTGTGTGTGTTATGTGTGTGTGTGTTTGTGTATGTTACGTTTGTGTGTGTTTAAGTGTGTGTGTGTTGTGTGCGTTTGTTATGTGTGTGTATGTTGTGTGTGTGTGTGTTATGTTTGTGTGCGTGTTATGTGAGTGTGTGTGTTATGTGTGTTATGTGTGTGTTATGTGTGTGTGTGTGTTATGTGTGTGTGTGTGTTGTGTGTGTTATGTGTGTGTGTGTGTGTTATGTGTGTGTGTGTATGTGTGTTATGTGTGTGTATATGTGTTATATGTGTGTGTGTTATGTGTGTGTGTTGTGTGTGTTGTGTGTGTGTTATGTGTGTGTGCATGACTATTATGTGTGTTATGTGTTTGTGTGTGTTATGTGTGTGTTTGTGTTATGTGTGTGTGTGTGTTTGTTATGTGTGTGTGTTATGTGTGTTGTGTATGTGTGTGTGTGTGTGTGTGTGTGTGTGTGTGTGTGTGTTGTGTGTGTGTGTGTGTTCTGTGTGTGTGTTTGTGCTGTGTGTGTGCGTGTGTTGTGTGTGCGTGTGTTTTTGTTGTGTGCTGTGTGTGTGTTGTGTGTTGTGTATTTGTGTGTTGTTTGTGTGGGGGGTTGTTTGTGTGTGGGTGGGTGTGTTGTGTGTGTTGTGTGTGTGTGTGTTGTGTGTTTGTGTGTGGTGTGTGTGTGAGTGTGTGTTGTGTGTTGTGTGTGTTCTGTGTGTATATGTTGTGTGTGTGTGTGTGTTGTGTGCTGTGTGTGTGTGTTGTGTCTGTGTGTGTGTGGGCGTGTTGTGTGTGTTGTGTGTGTGTGTGGTGTGTGTGTGTTTGTGTGTTGTGTGTGTTGTGTGTGTGTTGTGTGTGTGTGTGTGTTGTGTGTGTGTTGTGTTTTGTGTGTGTGTGTTGTGTATGTGCGTGTGTGTTATGTGTGTGTACGTGTGTGTGTTACGTGTGTGTGGGTGTATTATGACTGTGCGTGTGTTGTGTTTGTGTTTTGTGTGTGTGTTGTGTGTGTTGTGTCTGTGTGTGTGTGTTGTGTGTGTGTTGTGTATGTGTGTGTGAGTGTTATGTGTGTGTATGTGTGTGTGTGTGTTATGTGTGTGTGTGTTATGTCTGTGTGTGTGTTGTGTGTGTGTGTTTGTGTTGTGTGTGTGTTGTGTGTGTTGTGTGTGTGTGTGTTATGTGAGTGTAGGTGTGTGTGTGAGTTATGTGTGTGTGTGTGTGTGTGCGTTATGTCTGTGTGTGTGTTGTGTGTGTGTGTTGTGTGTGTGTTGTGTGTGTTGTGTGTGTGCGTGTGTATTGTGTGTCTGTTGCGTGTTGTGTGTGTGTGATTTGTGTGTGTGTCTGCGTGTGTGCTGTGTGTGTTTTGTGTATGTGTGTGTGTGTTGTGTGTTTGTGTGTTGTGTGTGTGTGTGTTGTATGTGTGTGTTTGTTGCGATCTGTGGGAGTGTGTTGTGTGTGTGTGTGTTGTGTGTGTGTGTGTGTGTGTTTTCTGTGTGTGTTGTGTGTTGTGTTTGTGTGTGTTGTGTGTGTGTGTGTGTGTTCTGTGTGTGTGTGTCTGTGTGTGTGTGTGTGTGTGTTGTGTTTGTGTGTGTGTGTGTTGTTTGTGCTGTGTTTGTGTGTGTATGTGTTGTGTGTGTGTGTTGTGTGTGTGTGTCTTGTGTGCTTGTGTGTGTTGTGTGTGTGTGTCTTGTGTGTGTGTGTGTGTGTTGTGGGTCTGTGTGTGTGTATTGTGTGTGTGTATGCGCTTTGTGCGTGTGTGTGTTGTGTGTGTGTGTATGTGTATGTGTATGTGTGTGTATCTGTGTGTGTGCGTGTTATGTGTGCGTGTGTTATGTCTGTGTGCGTGTTGTGTGTGTGTGTTGTGTGTTGTGTTTGTGTTGTGTGTGTGTGTGTGCTGTGTGTGTTTGTGTGTGTGTTGTGTGTGTGTTGTGTGTTGTGTGTGTGTTGTGTGTGTGTGTGTGTTCTGCGTGTGTGTGTGTGTGTGTTGTGTGTGGGCGTGTGTTGTGTTTGTGTGTTGTGTGTGTTGTGTGTGTGTGTGTGTTGTGTGTGTTTGTGTGTGTGTGTTGTGTGTGTGTGTTGTGTGTGTGTGTGTGTTGTGTGTGTGTATGTGTGCGTTGTGTCTGTGTGTGAATGTGTGCTGTGAGTGTCTGTGTGTTTGTTGTGTGTCTGTGTGTGTGTGTGTGTGTGCGTGTGTGTTGTGTGTGTGTGGGTGTGTGTATTGTGTGTGTGTGTGTGTGTGTGTGTGTGTAGTGTGTGCTTGTTGTGTGTTTGTTGTGTGTGTGTGTGTGTTGTGTGTGTGTTGTGTGTATGAGTTGTGTTTGTGTTATGTGTTGTGTGTGTGTGTGTGTGTGTGTTGTGTGTGTGTTGTGTGTGTGTGATGCTGTGTTTGTGTGTGTGTGTGTTGTGTGTGTGTTGTGTGTGTGTTTGTTGTGTGTGTGTTGTATGTGTGTGTTCGTGTTGTCTGTGTTGTGAGTGTGTGATGCGTGTGTGTGTTGAGTTTGTGTTTGTGTTGTGTGTGTGTGTGTGTGTGTGCGTGCGTGGAGTGTGTGTGTTGTGTGTGTGTGCTTGTGTGTTATGTGTCTGTGTGTGTGTTATGCGTGTGTGTATGTGTGTGTGTGTTATGTGTGTGTATGTGTGTGTTATGTGTGTGTGTTATGTCTGTGTGTGTGTTGTGTGTGTGTGTGTTGTGTGTGTGTTTTGTCTGTGTTGTGTGTGTGTGTTGTGTGTGTGGTGTGTGTTGTGTGTGTATGCTTTGTGTGTGTGTGTGTGTGTGTGTGTGTGTTGTATGTGTGTGTTTGTTGTGATCTGTGGGAGTGTGTTGTGTGTGTTTGTGTTGTATGTGTGTGTTTGTTGTGATCTGTGGGAGTGTGTTGTTTGTTTGTGTGTGTTGTGTGTGTCTGTGTGTTGTCTGTGTGTGTGTTTGGTGTGTGTGTGTTGTGTGTGTGTATGTTGTGTGTGTTGTGTGTTTTCTGTGTGTGTGTTGTGTGTGTGTGTGTTGTGTGTGTGTTGTGTGTTGTGTTTGTGTGTGTTGTGTGTGTGTGTGTGTGTGTTCTGTGTGTGTGTGTCTGTGTGTGTTTTGTGTGTGTGTGTGCGTTGTGTTTGTGTGTGTGTGTGTTGTGTGTTTGTGTGTTGTGTGTTTTTGTGTGCGTGTGTTGTTTGTGTTGTGTGTGTGTGTGTGCTGTGTGTGTGTATGTGTGTTGTGTGTGTTTGTGTGTGTGTGGTGTGTGTGTGTGTTGTGTGTGTGTGTGTTGTGTGTGTGTGTGTGTGCGTTGTGTCTGTGTGTGAATGTGTGCTGTGAGTGTCTGTGTGTTTGTTGTGTGTCTGTGTGTGCGTGTGTGTGCGTGTGTGTTGTGTGGGTGTGTGTATTGTGTGTGTGTGTGTGTGTGTGTGTGTGTGTGTGTGTGTGTGTGTGTGTTGTGTGTGCTTGTTGTGTGTGGTTGTTGTGTGTGTGTGTTGTGTGTGTGTTGTGTGTATGAGTTGTGTGTGTGTTATGTGTTGTGTGTGTGTGTTTGTGTGTTGTGTGTGTGTTGTGTGTGTGTGATGATGTGTGTGTGTGTGTGTGTTATGTGTGTGTGTGTGTGTGTTGTGTGTGTTATGTGTGTGTGTGTGTGTGTTATGTGTGTGTGTGTGTGTGTATGTGTGTTATGTGTGTGTATATGTGTTATGTGTGTGTGTGTTATGTGTGTGTGTTCTGTGTGTGTTGTGTGTGTGTGTGTATGACTATTATGTGTGTTATGTGTTTGTGTGTGTTATGTGTGTGTTTGTGTTATGTGTGTGTGTGTTATGTGTGTGTGTGTGTGTGCTTGTTATGTGTGTGTGTTATGTGTGTGTGTATGTGTGTGTGTGTGTGTGTGTGTGTGTGTGTGTGTTGTGTGTGTGTGTGTTCTGTGTGTGTGTTTGTGCTGTGTGTGTGCGTGTGTTATGTGTGCGTGTGTTTTTGTTGTGTGCTGTGTGTGTGTTGTGTGTTGTGTATTTGTGTGTTGTTTGTGTGGGGGTTGTTTGTGTGTGTGTGGGTGTGTTGTGTGTGTTGTGTGTGTGTGTGTTGTGTGTTTGTGTGTGGTGTGTGTGTGAGTGTGTGTTGTGTGTTGTGTGTGTTCTGTGTGTATATGTTGTGTGTGTGTGTGTGTGTTGTGTGCTGTGTGTGTGTGTTGTGTCTGTGTGTGTGTGGGCGTGTTGTGTGTGTTGTGTGTGTGTGTGTGTGTGTTGTGTGTGTGTGTGGTGTGTGTGTTTGTGTGTGTGTGTGTGTGTTATGTGAGTGTTTTGTGTGTGTGTTATGTGTGTGTGTTATATGTGTGTGTGTGTTATTTGTTTGTTTGTGTGTGTCATGTGTGTCTCTGTGTGTGCGATGTGTGTGTGTTAAGCGTTTGTGTGTTGTGTGTGTGTGTGTTATGTGTGTGTGTGTGCGTGTGTGTGTGTGTTATTGTGTGTGTGTTATGTGTGTGTGTGAGTGTATGTGTGTGTGTGTTATGTTTGTGTGTGTGTTATGTGTGTGTATTGTGTGTGTGGGTGTTATGTTTGTGTGTATGTGTGTGTGTGTTATGTGTGTGTGCGTGTTATGACTGTGTGTTATGTGTGTGTGTGTGTGTGTGTTAAGTGTGTGTGTGCTATGTGTGGGAGTGTTGTGTGTGTGTTATGTTTTGTGTGCGTGTAATGTGTGTGTGTGTTATGTGTGTGTGTGTATTATTTTTGTGTGTGTTATGTGTGTGTGTCTGTTATGTGTGTGTGTGTGTTGTGTGTGTGTTATGTGTGTGTGTTATGTGTGTGTCTGTTATGTGTGTGTGTGTGTGTGTTATG
Source organism: Isurus oxyrinchus (assembly GCA_026770705.1). NCBI lineage: Eukaryota > Metazoa > Chordata > Chondrichthyes > Lamniformes > Lamnidae > Isurus > Isurus oxyrinchus. The sequence continues at coordinate 783,520 of JANJGN010000167.1, forward strand.
TGTGTGTGTGTGTGTTGTGTGTGTGTTATGTGTGTGTGTGTGATATGTGTGTGTGTGTTTTGTGTGTGTTATGTGTGTGTGTGAGTTATGTATTTGAGTGTGTTTGTTCTGTGTGTGTGTTATGTGTGTGTGTGTTATATGTGTGTGTGTTATGTTTGTGTGCGTGTGTGTGTGTTTGACTGTGTGTGTGTTATATGCGTGTGTGTGTGTGTTATGTGTTTTGTGTGTGTGTCTGTGTTATGTGTTTGTGTGTGTGTGTTATGTGTGTGTGTGTGTGCGTGTGTGTGTGTGTTATTGTGTGTGTGTTATGTGTGTGTGAGTGTATGTGTGTGTGTGTTATGTTTGTGTGTGTGTTATGTGTGTGTATTGTGTGTGTGTGTGTTTTGTTTGTGTGTATGTGTGTGTGTGTTATGTGTGTGTGCGTGTTATGACTGTGTGTTATGTGTGTGTGTGTGTGTGTTAAGTGTGTGTGTGCTATGTGTGGGAGTGTTGTGTGTGTGTGTTATGTTTGTGTGCGTGTAATGTGTGTGTGTGTTATGTGTGTGTGTGTATTATCTTTGTGTGTGTTATGTGTGTGTGTCTGTTATGTGTGTGTGTGTGTTGTGTGTGTGTTATGTGTGTGTCTGTTATGTGTGTGTGTGTGTGTTATGTGTGTGTGTGTGTTGTGTGTGTGTTATGTGTGTGTGTGTTATGTGTGTGTGTTATGTGTGTGTGTGTGTTATGTGTGTGTGTGTTTTGTGTGTGTTATGTGTGTGTGTGAGTTATGTATTTGTGTGTGTTTGTTCTGTGTGTGTGTTATGTGTGTGTGTGTGTTATATGTGTGTGTGTTATGTTTGTGTGCGTGTGTGTGTGTTTGACTGTGTGTGTGTTATATGCGTGTGTGTGTGTTATGTGTTTTGTGTGTGTGTCTGTGTTATGTGTTTGTGTGTGTGTGTTATGTGTGTGTGTGTTATGTGTGTGTTTGTGTCAGTGTGTGTGTTATGTGTGTGTGTGTGTTATGTTTATGCGTGTTATGTGTGTGTGTTATGTGTATGCGTGTGCGTTATGTGTTTGTGTGTTATGTGTGTGTGTGTTATGTGTGCGTGTGTTTGTGTATGTTACGTTTGTGTGTGTTTAAGTGTGTGTGTGTGTTGTGTGCGTTTGTTATGTGTGTGTATGTTGTGTGCGTGTGTGTTATGTTTGTGTGCGTGTTATGTGAGTGTGTGTGTTATGTGTGTGTGTGTGTGTGTGTTGTGTGTGTGTGTGTGTGTGTGTTATGTGTGTGTGTGTTTTGTGTATGTGTGTTGTGTGTGTGTGTGTGTTATGTGTGTGTGTGTGTATGTGTGTTATGTGTGTGTATATGTTTTATGTGTGTGTGTGTTATGTGTGTGTGTTCTGTGTGTGTTATGTGTGTGTTTGTGTTATGTGTGTGTGTGTTATGTGTGTGTGTGTGTGTTTGTTATGTGTGTGTGTTATGTGTGTGTGTATGTGTGTGTGTGTGTGTGTGTGTGTGTTGTGTGTGTGTGTGTTCTGTGTGTGTGTTTGTGCTGTGTGTGTGCGTGTGTTGTGTGTGCGTGTGTTTTTGTTGTGTGCTGTGTGTGTGTTGTGTGTTGTGTATTTGTGTGTTGTTTGTGTGGGGGGTTGTTTGTGTGTGGGTGGGTGTGTTGTGTGTGTTGTGTGTGTGTGTGTTGTGTGTTTGTGTGTGGTGTGTGTGTGAGTGTGTGTTGTGTGTTGTGTGTGTTCTGTGTGTATATGTTGTGTGTGTGTGTGTGTTGTGTGCTGTGTGTGTGTTGTGTCTGTGTGTGTGTGGGCGTGTTGTGTGTGTTGTGTGTGTGTGTGTTGTGTGTGTGTGTGGTGTGTGTGTGTTTGTGTGTGGGTGTGTGTTATGTGAGTGTTTTGTGTGTGTGTTATGTGTGTGTGTTATATGTGTGTGTGTGTGTTATTTGTTTGTTTGTGTGTGTCATGTGTGTCTCTGTGTGTGCGATGTGTGTGTGTTAAGCGATTGTGTGTTGTGTGTGTGTGTGTGTGTGTTATGTGTGTGTGTGTGCGTGTGTGTGTGTGTTATTGTGTGTGTGTTATGTGTGTGTGTGAGTGTATGTGTATGTGTTATGTTTGTGTGTGTGTTATGTGTGTGTATTGTGTGTGTGGGTGTTATGTTTGTGTGTATGTGTGTGTGTGTTATGTGTGTGTGCGTGTTATGACTGTGTGTTATGTGTGTGTGTGTGTGTTAAGTGTGTGTGCGCTATGTGTGGGATTGTTGTGTGTGTGTGTTATGTTTGTGTGCGTGTAATGTGTGTGTGTTATGTGTGTGTGTGTATTATTTTTGTGTGTGTTATGTGTGTGTGTCTGTTATGTGTGTGTGTGTGTGTTGTGTGTGTGTTATGTGTGTGTGTTATGTGTGTGTCTGTTGTGTGTGTGTGTGTGTGTTATGTGTGTGTGTGTGTTGTGTGTGTGTTATGTGTGTGTGTGTGTTATGTGTGTGTGTTATGTGTGTGTGTGTGTTATGTGTGTGTGTGTTTTGTGTGTGTTATGTGTGTGTGTGAGTTATGTATTTGAGTGTGTTTGTTCTGTGTGTGTGTTATGTGTGTGTGTGTTATATGTGTGTGTGTTATGTTTGTGTGCGTGTGTGTGTGTTTGACTGTGTGTGTGTTATATGCGTGTGTGTGTGTGTTATGTGTTTTGTGTGTGTGTCTGTGTTATGTGTTTGTGTGTGTGTGTTATGTGTGTGTGTGTTATGTGTGTGTTTGTGTGAGTGTGTGTGTTATGTGTGTGTGTGTTATGTTTATGCGTGTTATGTGTGTGTGTTATGTGTGTGCGTGTGCGTTATGTGTTTGTGTGTTATGTGTGTGTGTGTTATGTGTGTGTGTGTTTGTGTATGTTACGTTTGTGTGTGTTTAAGTGTGTGTGTGTGTTGTGTGCGTTTGTTATGTGTGTGTATGTTGTGTGTGTGTGTGTTATGTTTGTGTGCGTGTTATGTGAGTGTGTGTGTTATGTGTGTTATGTGTGTGTTATGTGTGTGTGTGTGTGTGTTATGTGTGTGTGTGTGTTGTGTGTGTTCTGTGTGTGTGTGTGTGCGTTATGTGTGTGTGTGTGTGTGTATGTGTGTTATGTGTGTGTATATGTGTTATGTGTGTGTGTGTTGTGTGTGTGTTGTGTGTGTGTTATATGTGTGTGTATGACTATTATGTGTGTTATGTGTTTGTGTGTGTTATGTGTGTGTTTGTGTTATGTGTGTGTGTGTGTGTTTGTTATGTGTGTGTGTTATGTGTGTGTGTATGTGTGTGTGTGTGTGTGTGTGTGTGTTGTGTGTGTGTGTGTGTTCTGTGTGTGTGTTTGTGCTGTGTGTGTGCGTGTGTTGTGTGTGCGTGTGTTTTTGTTGTGTGCTGTGTGTGTGTTGTGTGTTGTGTATTTGTGTGTTGTTTGTGTGGGGGGTTGTTTGTGTGTGGGTGGGTGTGTTGTGTGTGTTGTGTGTGTGTGTGTTGTGTGTTTGTGTGTGGTGTGTGTGTGAGTGTGTGTTGTGTGTTGTGTGTGTTCTGTGTGTATATGTTGTGTGTGTGTGTGTGTTGTGTGCTGTGTGTGTGTGTTGTGTCTGTGTGTGTGTGGGCGTGTTGTGTGTGTTGTGTGTGTGTGTGTGTTGTGTGTGTGTGTGGTGTGTGTGTGTTTGTGTGTTGTGTGTGTTGTGTGTGTGTTGTGTGTGTGTGTGTTGTGTGTGTGTTGTGTTTTGTGTGTGTGTGTTGTGTATGTGCGTGTGTGTTATGTGTGTGTATGTGTGTGTGTGTGTTACGTGTGTGTGGGTGTATTATGACTGTGCGTGTGTTGTGTTTGTGTTTTGTGTGTGTGTTGTGTGTGTTGTGTCTGTGTGTGTGTGTTGTGTGTGTGTTGTGTATGTGTGTGTGAGTGTTATGTGTGTGTATGTGTGTGTGTGTGTTATGTGTGTGTGTGTTATGTCTGTGTGTGTGTTGTGTGTGTGTGTGTTTGTGTTGTGTGTGTGTTGTGTGTGTT
>JANJGN010000167.1:790000-792500 GCA_026770705.1 Isurus oxyrinchus
TGTTGTCTGTGTTGTGAGTGTGTGATGCGTGTGTGTGTTGAGTTTGTGTGTGTGTTGTGTGTGTGTGTGTGTGTGTGCGTGCGTGGAGTGTGTGTGTTGTGTGTGTGTGCTTGTGTGTTATGTGTCTGTGTGTGTGTTATGCGTGTGTGTATGTGTGTGTGTGTTATGTGTGTGTATGTGTGTGTTATGTGTGTGTGTTATGTCTGTGTGTGTGTTGTGTGTGTGTGTGTGTTGTGTGTGTGTTTTGTCTGTGTTGTGTGTGTGTGTTGTGTGTGTGGTGTGTGTTGTGTGTGTGTGTGCTTTGTGTGTGTGTGTGTTGTATGTGTGTGTTTGTTGTGATCTGTGGGAGTGTGTTGTGTGTGTTTGTGTTGTATGTGTGTGTTTGTTGTGATCTGTGGGAGTGTGTTGTTTGTTTGTGTGTGTTGTGTGAGTCTGTGTGTTGTCTGTGTGTGTGTTTGGTGTGTGTGTGTTGTGTGTGTGTATGTTGTGTGTGTTGTGTGTTTTCTGTGTGTGTGGTGTGTGTGTGTGTGTTGTGTGTGTGTTGTGTGTTGTGTTTGTGTGTGTTGTGTGTGTGTGTGTGTGTGTGTGTTCTGTGTGTGTGTGTCTGTGTGTGTTTTGTGTGTGTGTGTGCGTTGTGTTTGTGTGCTGTGTGTTGTGTCTGTGTGTGTGTGGGCGTGTTGTGTGTGTTGTGTGTGTGTGTTGTGTGTGTGTGTGGTGTGTGTGTGTTTGTGTGTGGGTGTGTGTTATGTGAGTGTTTTGTGTGTGTGTTATGTGTGTGTGTTATATGTGTGTGTGTGTGTTATTTGTTTGTTTGTGTGTGTCATGTGTGTCTCTGTGTGTGCGATGTGTGTGTGTTAAGCGTTTGTGTGTTGTGTGTGTGTGTGTTATGTGTGTGTGTGTGCGTGTGTGTGTGTGTTATTGTGTGTGTGTTATGTGTGTGTGTGAGTGTATGTGTGTGTGTGTTATGTTTGTGTGTGTGTTATGTGTGTGTATTGTGTGTGTGGGTGTTATGTTTGTGTGTATGTGTGTGTGTGTTATGTGTGTGTGCGTGTTATGACTGTGTGTTATGTGTGTGTGTGTGTGTTAAGTGTGTGTGTGCTATGTGTGGGAGTGTTGTGTGTGTGTGTTATGTTTGTGTGCGTGTAATGTGTGTGTGTGTTATGTGTGTGTGTGTGTATTATTTTTGTGTGTGTTATGTGTGTGTGTCTGTTATGTGTGTGTGTGTGTTGTGTGTGTGTTATGTGTGTGTGTTATGTGTGTGTCTGTTATGTGTGTGTGTGTGTTATGTGTGTGTGTGTGTTGTGTGTGTATGTGTGTGTGTGTGTTATGTGTGTGTGTTATGTGTGTGTGTGTGTTATGTGTGTGTGTGTTTTGTGTGTGTTATGTGTGTGTGTGAGTTATGTATTTGAGTGTGTTTGTTCTGTGTGTGTGTTATGTGTGTGTGTGTTATATGTGTGTGTGTTATGTTTGTGTGCGTGTGTGTGTGTTTGACTGTGTGTGTGTTATATGCGTGTGTGTGTGTTATGTGTTTTGTGTGTGTGTCTGTGTTATGTGTTTGTGTGTGTGTGTTATGTGGGTGTGTGTTATGTGTGTGTTTGTGTGAGTGTGTGTGTTATGTGTGTGTGTGTTATGTTTATGCGTGTTATGTGTGTGTGTTATGTGTGTGCGTGTGCGTTATGTGTTTGTGTGTTATGTGTGTGTGTGTTATGTGTGTGTGTGTTTGTGTATGTTACGTTTGTGTGCGTTTAAGTGTGTGTGTGTGTTGTGTGCGTTTGTTATGTGTGTGTATGTTGTGTGTGTGTGTGTTATGTTTGTGTGCGTGTTATGTGAGTGTGTGTGTTATGTGTGTTATGTGTGTGTTATGTGAGTGTGTGTGTGTGTTATGTGTGTGTGTGTGTTGTGTGTGTTGTGTGTGTGTTGTGTGTGTGTGTGTGTTGTGTGTGTGTTGTGTTTTGTGTGTGTGTGTTGTGTATGTGCGTGTGTGTTATGTGTGTGTATGTGTGTGTGTGTTACGTGTGTGTGGGTGTATTATGACTGTGCGTGTGTTGTGTTTGTGTTTTGTGTGTGTGTTGTGTGTGTTGTGTCTGTGTGTGTGTGTTGTGTGTGTGTTGTGTATGTGTGTGTGAGTGTTATGTGTGTGTATGTGTGTGTGTGTGTTATGTGTGTGTGTGTTATGTCTGTGTGTGTGTTGTGTGTGTGTGTGTTATGTGTGTGTGTGTGTGTATGTGTGTTATGTGTGTGTATATGTGTTATGTGTGTGTGTGTTATGTGTGTGTGTTGTGTGTGTGTTATGTGTGTCTGTATGACTATTATGTGTGTTATGTGTTTGTGTGTGTTATGTGTGTGTTTGTGTTATGTGTGTGTGTGTGTGTTTGTTATGTGTGTGTGTTATGTGTGTGTGTATGTGTGTGTGTGTGTGTGTGTGTGTGTGTGTGTGTGTTGTGTGTGTGTGTGTGTTCTGTGTGTGTGTTTGTGCTGAGTGTGTGCGTGTGTTGTGTGT
>JANJGN010000167.1:802500-807500 GCA_026770705.1 Isurus oxyrinchus
GAGTTATGTATTTGAGTGTGTTTGTTCTGTGTGTGTGTTATGTGTGTGTGTGTTATATGTGTGTGTGTTATGTTTGTGTGCGTGTGTGTGTGTTTGACTGTGTGTGTGTTATATGCGTGTGTGTGTGTGTTATGTGTTTTGTGTGTGTGTCTGTGTTATGTGTTTGTGTGTGTGTGTTATGTGTGTGTGTGTGTTATGTGTGTGTTTGTGTGAGTGCGTGTGTTATGTGTGTGTGTGTTATGTTTATGCGTGTTATGTGTGTGTGTTATGTGTGTGCGTGTGCGTTATGTGTTTGTGTGTTATGTGTGTGTGTGTTATGTGTGTGTGTGTTTGTGTATGTTACGTTTGTGTGTGTTTAAGTGTGTGTGTGTGTTGTGTGCGTTTGTTATGTGTGTGTATGTTGTGTGTGTGTGTGTTATGTTTGTGTGCGTGTTATGTGAGTGTGTGTGTTATGTGTGTGTGTGTGTGTTATGTGTGTGTGTGTGTGTTATGTGTGTGTGTGCGTGTTGTGTGTGTTATGTGTGTGTGTGTGTGTGTTATGTGTGTGTGTGTGTGTGTGTATGTGTGTTATGTGTGTGTATATGTGTTATGTGTGTGTGTGTGTTATGTGTGTGTGTTGTGTGTGTGTTATGTGTGTGTGTATGACTATTATGTGTGTTATGTGTTTGTGTGTGTTATGTGTGTGTTTGTGTTATGTGTGTGTGTGTGTTATGTGTGTGTGCGTGTTATGACTGTGTGTTATGTGTGTGTGTGTGTGTGTTAAGTGTGTGTGTGCTATGTGTGGGAGTGTTGTGTGTGTGTTATGTTTGTGTGCGTGTAATGTGTGTGTGTGTTATGTGTGTGTGTGTATTATTTTTGTGTGTGTTATGTGTGTGTGTCTGTTATGTGTGTGTGTGTGTTGTGTGTGTGTTATGTGTGTGTGTGTTATGTGTGTGTCTGTTATGTGTGTGTGTGTGTGTGTTATGTGTGTGTGTGTGTGTTGTGTGTGTGTTATGTGTGTGTGTGTGTTATGTGTGTGTTATGTGTGTGTGTGTTATGTGTGTGTGTGTTTTGTGTGTGTTATGTGTGTGTGTGAGTTATGTATTTGAGTGTGTTTGTTCTGTGTGTGTGTTATGTGTGTGTGTGTTATATGTGTGTGTGTTATGTTTGTGTGCGTGTGTGTGTGTTTGACTGTGTGTGTGTTATATGCGTGTGTGTGTGTGTTATGTGTTTTGTGTGTGTGTCTGTGTTATGTGTTTGTGTGTGTGTGTTATGTGTGTGTGTGTGTTATGTGTGTGTTTGTGTGAGTGCGTGTGTTATGTGTGTGTGTGTTATGTTTATGCGTGTTATGTGTGTGTGTTATGTGTGTGCGTGTGCGTTATGTGTTTGTGTGTTATGTGTGTGTGTGTTATGTGTGTGTGTGTTTGTGTATGTTACGTTTGTGTGTGTTTAAGTGTGTGTGTGTGTTGTGTGCGTTTGTTATGTGTGTGTATGTTGTGTGTGTGTGTGTTATGTTTGTGTGCGTGTTATGTGAGTGTGTGTGTTATGTGTGTGTGTGTGTGTTATGTGTGTGTGTGTGTGTGTGTTATGTGTGTGTGTGCGTGTTGTGTGTGTTATGTGTGTGTGTGTGTGTGTTATGTGTGTGTGTGTGTGTGTGTATGTGTGTTATGTGTGTGTATATGTGTTATGTGTGTGTGTGTTATGTGTGTGTGTTGTGTGTGTGTTATGTGTGTGTGTATGACTATTATGTGTGTTATGTGTTTGTGTGTGTTATGTGTGTGTTTGTGTTATGTGTGTGTGTGTGTTATGTGTGTGTGTGTGTGTTTGTTATGTGTGTGTGTTATGTGTGTGTGTATGTGTGTGTGTGTGTGTGTGTGTGTTGTGTGTGTGTGTGTGTTCTGTGTGTGTGTTTGTGCTGTGTGTGTGCGTGTGTTGTGTGTGCGTGTGTTTTTGTTGTGTGCTGTGTGTGTGTTGTGTGTTGTGTATTTGTGTGTTGTTTGTGTGGGGGGTTGTTTGTGTGTGGGTGGGTGTGTTGTGTGTGTTGTGTGTGTGTGTGTGTTGTGTGTTTGTGTGTGGTGTGTGTGTGAGTGTGTGTTGTGTGTTGTGTGTGTTCTGTGTGTATATGTTGTGTGTGTGTTGTGTGCTGGCTGTGTGTGTTGTGTCTGTGTGTGTGTGTGTGTGTTGTGTGTGTGTTGTGTGTGTGTGTTGTGTGTGTGTGTGGTGTGTGTGTGTGTTTGTGTGTTGTGTGTGTTGTGTGTGTGTTGTGTGTGTGTGTGTGTTGTGTGTGTGTTGTGTTTTGTGTGTGTGTGTTGTGTATGTGCGTGTGTGTTATGTGTGTGTATGTGTGTGTGTGTGTGTTACGTGTGTGTGGGTGTATTATGACTGTGCGTGTGTTGTGTTTGTGTTTTGTGTGTGTGTTGTGTGTGTTGTGTCTGTGTGTGTGTGTTGTGTGTGTGTTGTGTATGTGTGTGTGAGTGTTATGTGTGTGTATGTGTGTGTGTGTGTTATGTGTGTGTGTGTGTTATGTCTGTGTGTGTGTTGTGTGTGTGTGTGTTTGTGTTGTGTGTGTGTTGTGTGTGTTGTGTGTGTGTGTGTTATGTGAGTGTAGGTGTGTGTGTGAGTTATGTGTGTGTGTGTGTGCGCGTTATGTCTGTGTGTGTGTTGTGTGTGTGTGTTGTGTGTGTGTTGTGTGTGTTGTGTGTGTGCGTGTGTATTGTGTGTGTGTTGTGTGTGTGTGTGTTATGTCTGTGTGTGTGTTGTGTGTGTGTGTGTTTGTGTTGTGTGTGTGTTGTGTGTGTTGTGTGTGTGTGTGTTATGTGAGTGTAGGTGTGTGTGTGAGTTTTGTGTATGTGTGTGTGTGTTGTGTTGTGTGTTGTGTGTGTGTGTGTTGTATGTGTGTGTTTGTTGCGATCTGTGGGAGTGTGTTGTGTGTGTGTGTGTTGTGTGTGTGTGTGTTTTCTGTGTGTGTCGTGTGTTGTGTTTGTGTGTGTTGTGTGTGTGTGTGTGTGTTCTGTGTGTGTGTGTCTGTGTGTGTGTGTGTGTGTTGTGTGTTTTTGTGTGTGTGTGTGTTGTTTGTGCTGTGTTTGTGTGTGTATGTGTTGTGTGTGTGTGTGTTGTGTGTGTGTGTCTTGTGTGCTTGTGTGTGTTGTGTGTGTGTGTCTTGTGTGTGTGTGTGTTGTTGGTCCGTGTGTGTGTATTGTGTGTGTGTATGCGCTTTGTGCGTGTGTGTGTTGTGTGTGTGTGTATGTGTGTGTATCTGTGTGTGTGCGTGTTATGTGTGAGTGTGTTATGTCTGTGTGCGTGTTGTGTGTGTGTGTTGTGTGTTGTGTTTGTGTTGTGTGTGTGTGTGTGTGCTGTGTGTGTTTGTGTGTGTGTTGTGTGTGTGTTGTGTGTTGTGTGTGTGTTGTGTGTGTGTGTGTTCTGCGTGTGTGTGTGTGTGTGTTGTGTGTGGGCGTGTGTTGTGTTTGTGTGTTGTGTGTGTTGTGTGTGTGTGTGTTGTGTGTGTGTTGTGTGTTGTGTGTGTGTGTGTGCGTTGTGTCTGTGTGTGAATGTGTGCTGTGAGTGTCTGTGTGTTTGTTGTGTGTCTGTGTGTGTGTGTGTGTGTGCGTGTGTGTTGTGTGTGTGTGGGTGTGTGTATTGTGTGTGTGTGTGTGTGTGTGTGTGTGTAGTGTGTGCTTGTTGTGTGTGTTTGTTGTGTGTGTGTGTGTTGTGTGTGTGTTGTGTGTATGAATTGTGTTTGTGTTATGTGTTGTGTGTGTGTGTGTGTGTTGTGTGTGTGTTGTGTGTGTGTGTGTGTTGTGTGTGTTTGTGTGTGTGTGTTGTGTGTGTGTGTTGTGTGTGTGTGTGTGTTTTGTGTGTGTGTGTGTGCGTTGTGTCTGTGTGTGTGTGTGCTGTGAGTGTCTGTGTGTTTGTTGTGTGTCTGTGTGTGTGTGTGTGTGTGTGTGTGTGTGTGTTGTGTGTGTGTGGGTGTGTGTATTGTGTGTGTGTGTGTGTGTGTGTGTAGTGTGTGCTTGTTGTGTGTGTTTGTTGTGTGTGTGTGTGTTGTGTGTGTGTTGTGTGTATGAGTTGTGTTTGTGTTATGTGTTGTGTGTGTGTGTGTGTGTTGTGTGTGTGTTGTGTGTGTGTGATGCTGTGTTTGTGTGTGTGTGTGTTGTGTGTGTGTTGTGTGTGTGTTTGTTGTGTGTGTGTTGTATGTGTGTGTTCGTGTTGTCTGTGTTGCGAGTGTGTGATGCGTGTGTGTGTTGAGTTTGTGTGTGTGTTGTGTGTGTGTGTGTGTGTGTGTGTGTGCGTGCGTGGAGTGTGTGTGTTGTGTGTGTGTGCTTGTGTGTTATGTGTCTGTGTGTGTGTTATGCGTGTGTGTATGTGTGTGTGTGTTATGTGTGTGTATGTGTGTGTTATGTGTGTGTGTTATGTCTGTGTGTGTGTTGTGTGTGTGTGTGTGTTGTGTGTGTGTTTTGTCTGTGTTGTGTGTGTGTGTTGTGTGTGTGGTGTGTGTTGTGTGTGTGTGCTTTGTGTGTGTGTGTGTGTGTGTGTTGTATGTGTGTGTTTGTTGTGATCTGTGGGAGTGTGTTGTGTGTGTTTGTGTTGTATGTGTGTGTTTGTTGTGATCTGTGGGAGTGTGTTGTTTGTTTGTGTGTGTTGTGTGTGTCTGTGTGTTGTCTGTGTGTGTGTTTGGTGTGTGTGTGTTGTGTGTGTGTATGTTGTGTGTGTTGTGTGTTTTCTGTGTGTGTGTTGTGTGTGTGTGTGTTGTGTGTGTGTTGTGTGTTGTGTTTGTGTGTGTGTTGTGTGTGTGTGTGTGTGTGTTCTGTGTGTGTGTGTCTGTGTGTGTTTTGTGTGTGTGTGTGCGTTGTGTTTGTGTGTGTGTGTGTTGTGTGTTTGTGTGTTGTGTGTTTTTGTGTGCGTGTGTTGTTTGTGTTGTGTGTGTGTGTGTGCTGTGTGTGTGTATGTGTGTTGTGTGTGTTTGTGTGTGTGTGGTGTGTGTGTGTGTTGTGTGTGTGTGTGTGTTGTGTGTGTGTGTGTGT
>JANJGN010000167.1:812500-1098890 GCA_026770705.1 Isurus oxyrinchus
CCTTCCACTGCAAGTCAGCTTTGGGTTCGCTTATTAGGTATGAATACCCCGTCACACACCCTCCCCTTTTCTTCACAACCAGTGTTTGTTATTGAATCTTTGCTTCCTTCCACTGTATCCAGAGACTTCTCGCATGGTCTTTCAGATAAATTGATGCAAGGCTTCACTGGATGCAGTCACACATTTGAAAATATCAACAAATACACAATCAAATTGGTACATCATCGTCTGGTTGAATAATTATTTAATTGCTTCATTACGTTCCTTACATTGAACTTAATCACGATTGAGATACTGATGTCCAACAACTGTGGTCTGACCAAATGTGTCACTTGTTACCTGGTGGCCATGGGAGCAGCGGATCTACTGGTCATTATTCTGGACCTGATATTGAGACACATTCCGATTGCTTTTAATTTTTCTTTCATGTATTCCATCCCCGTGTGTAATATCCACGCTGTCCTGCTTTATGCAGCCACTGACTGTTCCATCTTGTTCACTGTCACTTTCACCTTCGATCGATTTATGGCCATTTGTTGCCCGAAAGTGAAAAGGAAATATTGCAACAAGAAAACGGCGGCTGTGGTTCTGTGAACCGTGACTGCGCTGTCCTGTGCAAAGAACACTTTCTGGTATTTCATGTTCACAAGTCGGTATTTGCTGATGAACTACCCCTGATTTTGTATTGTCAGATTGGATGTTCTATTCTCCCCGTTCTGGACAACAATCGAGTTCCTCCACCACATTCTAACCCCGGGTGTCCCATTTGTCCTGATTCTGCTGCTCAATGTTCTCACCGTCAGACACATTCTACTGAGCAGCAGAGCCCGCAGGAGACTCCGGGCTCACAGCAGTGGGGAGAGACCCAGAGACCCAGAGATGGAGAGTCGAAGGAAATCCATCATTCTACTGTTCCTCATCTCGACCAATTTCATCCTGTTATGGTCAACTTTAATGGTGTTTCCTATATGGGCCCGGATGTGGGATTTGGGGTTTGATTCTGTTTATTTGGATGATTTTGTTCAGGAATTGGGTTTCATGCTGCAGCTCCTGAGCTGCTGCACTAACAGTGGGATTTATGCCTTGACACAGAATCAGTTCAGACAGCAGTTGAAGAATGTAGTGAAGTATCCCTTTACTCCAATTCTTCAATTCATTCACTGATGAGACGCACTCAATCGGTCAGATATCCATTGGTGAGCTACATTTCCGTCATGGGTAACGCTCCCTAATTGAACAGAAATACACGCACCGTAAAATCACTGTACTCCAATTGGGATTTCCTGTCCGTCATCACTATCTGACAATGATTGGAGAGAAATCCCACATAGGTACATCTCCATGCTATCATTGGCTGAGCCTCCTGTCGATACTCCCGATGCTTCTGACTAATTGGAGAGATAAAGGAATCTCCAATGGGTTCTGCTGACATATTGGCCATGCTGCGTGTGCATTACCACGACTGGACAGGTATAGTTCTATCGGAAAAATGATGTCAATTCAAAGAGAGCACTGGTGGGGGGTGGGGGGTTTGGGGTGGAGGGGTGGTTTGCAGCTTCAGATGAAGTGAAACCATAAAGTGGAAGGGAGGTAGCGCTCAAGGGTTAAGCGATATGATTTTAATACAGTGGCGGGGGGTTGGAAGGGGGGTGGTTGGAGGCGGTGGGAGGTTGGTGTGGTGTGTGAGATGTAATTTGGAAGCTGAGAGACAGCGAGAGAGAGAGAGCGAGATGCAGCTGTAGAGCGAATGAGAGAAAGAGGCAGAGAAACGGGGATAGAGAGTGAGAGAATTACTGAGAGAGATGGAGTGAAAGACAGGCAGACAGAGGGTAAGAGGGAGATAAGTAGAGAAGGAGATTCAGAGAGAGATGATGAGGGCTGAGCGAGACAAACAGAGACAGATACAGAGAAAGAGAAGGAGGGAGAGAGAGAAAGAGAGATTGAGAGACAGAAAAAAAGAGAGAGATAGGCAAAAACAAAAACAGAATTACCTGGAAAAACTCAGCAGGTCTGGTAGCATTGGCCGAGAAGAAAGGAGATTTTTAGAAGACATTACTTCAGCCATAGCTGGTGCATCCCATGTAGTCTTGGGTGTTGCACTTTAGGAAGTTTGTGAAGATGTAAAGGATGTTGGAAAAAGTGAAGAAAAGATTCACGAGAATCTGAAAGTTCCTGGCATCCACCTGTCAAAATTAGATTGTTTTACTCTTTCAAACTCAATATAACTTTGCCCAGGCTGTATTCCTATAGTCCTAAATCTCTGTCCTTACGCCTCAAGCACGAGCTCATATACACTCAAAATAGCCTTTTTATGACAGCATAGTTCGCCGTCATTTCTTCTGACAGCAAAGCATTACCTCATGTGCTCTACCCACCAACCTGGATAGTAACAACCGTGTTCAGTTTTCCTGTGGCCTTTCTATCTGTTCAGCTATATTCTGAAATGAAATATATAATGTTTGAACACATTTTCCTCAAACTTTAGAAGAGATTGTACAAATTTAATAATCTTCCCAAAGGGTTATATGTTGAAAGATTTTTCATCATCAGAACTTTCCACAGAAGCTGAGGTCTCTATTTTAACTACCAGCCTCTCAAGCATTTATTCTCTGGGGCCTTCCTTAATCTTCTTTCCTATTGTCAACTTTCCCCTCTCGAGATCAAGTTTTCGGATTTCCATTTCTTTTTGAAATGATCTCTCTTTTACCCTTCATTTTTCTGCTCCATTTAGAAACAGTTTACTCATTTCTAATTCTTTTCAAGTTCGTTTGCCTCCAATTCAAGCTTTCACAGTCCCTTTGCTTGTTCAAATTCCAGCCTCTTCATTTCTAACTGCAAATCACTACCTCCAGCTGTGAATCACAAGTGTCAGGTATAACTTCGATTTTTTAATGCTGTGCCAGGCCTTCAATCATATCTGCTTTCTCACCCACTGCAGGTAGCCCCAATTGTAATCTGTCTGCCCATTCCAGTGACTTGACTTTAGTTACTTTTTGTAAGCTATCCAAAGTCATAGCTTCAACTCCCAAACACGTCTCAAAAACTGCCAAAGCCATATTGCGGTCTCACCACTACAAAATGCCTCATCCTGACTTCAAAAGCTTCTGGTACTCCTAATCTTAAGATTCAACAACTATAAAGAAATCAAGGAACTTCAAGTATATCCCACCAAGAGCTCACAGCTATGTTACAGCACAGCTGATGGTCAATGCTGAATTGTTTAATCCCAAATGAGAAATTTGAAACAAATGCCGCAAATTGTTCTGCAAGTTCTATAAATTTTGAATGAGGGCCCGGAATTCAGTGGCAACAAGACCTTACATTTTTAAAGAATTTTACGAAGCTTGATTAAACTTTTATTAATGGAAGAAATGGAAGAAGGTATAAACACATGCATAGATTTACAAATTATAATATGATAATTTCCAAATCCCTGACTCAACCTAACTCCCAGTTACACATTCATAAAGGCAAGAGTAAGACAGAGAGATTATAAAAGAGCCAGGCAAAGGAACCTTGGACACTCAGCATGTCGACTTCCCAGTGATTTTCTTAACTTCAGCCCTTTGAAGACAGTAGCTTGAGGCAGAGATGTCGATGGTATTTTCATACACTTGTAAGATCTTGAAAATGCCTTCCCTTACACACAGACCTTTATCATTCTTTATGCATATCTTCATCTTTAAGTGCAAATGTCCATTTCATCGCTATGTTTTAGGCTTTATCTCCCAGATAAGAAAACACTTCTCATAGCACTAAGATTTATGAATAATCTTTGGGGAAAGATAAACACTTTTTCTAAACTTCACCTGGATAGTGACACATTTCACCACAGACACCCCCACACCCCGCCCCCCAACAACGCTTTGAAAACAATCTGGAATGGTTTATTCCAAAATGCAAGTGCCCCCTTGAGGCCTTTTTTCTAAACTCCCCCATGTTTACCTAATTAACATTTCAAACCTAACCTCTCTTCTTAGATCAAATCACCCAGGCTAGATGCCTCTAATTTAATTAAATCACACACACAGTCATATGTAGTTACATATACACATCTCATGGCTACTCTATTTTGCTACAAATTCTAGTGAGATTATGAGAATTATAATATCTTCCTGACACCGAACGCCATGCCACTGCTGAAGTCCAAACAGTGTTTCACACAGGTGCTTCATAATTCCCTTACTTTTGAACTTTTTGCCCCTAGAATGTAAGCCATGTGAAAAGGTGCTGTACGATGGAACATGTGTTATTATTCATTTAACCTAGAGATCCAAACAGAATGTGTGTCTTCTGCTCCCTAAGATGCCTGTGAATCTTGGCCTGTCTGTATAAAAGTTACAGAACTGGACATGTGTTATTCATCAGTGAGTGGGGAAGTAAAAGAATTAGTGCTCAATCTTGTGAAATAGAATTCCAATTATGGTTTAAGTCTACTTACTGGCTGATGTGAACTTCAGGAAAATCCATCTAAACCTCATCAAATATTATAGATATCAGCTACTCTCTTAAAAGGGGTCGTGTGCATTACAAAGTGGTTGCGAATGGTTGAAGAAAAAACAGGAACCAATAGAGACCGGTTCAGTACCAAAACCAGAGTGATTCACTGGGGTTATGTTACAGTTATCGATGGTGGTCTAGTGTTGAGCATGGCTTCTTCCCAAGCAGTTGACACGGGTTCAATTCCTGGCCATCGCAATTTTTCACCTATCAAGCCAGTTAATTGGACGATGTGGTTTTTGGGCATTTTAGAGTTAAACAGTGCAGAAATACCCATTTGTACCCTTGCCGGCCATTAAGTACCTATCTATTCTAATCCGATTTTGCGGCAATTAGCCCATCGAAATGCCCACTTAAAGTACCCCTGTAAGGTGTGGCGTTTCAAGAACTCATCTCAATATATTTTCACTTTCAAATGTACGTGGGTGCAATTCAAATAAAAATATGTTCCAGCTTTATTTAAAATTTTACTCACGTTTGATCCTTATCCATAATAACTGTGATTTTCCTTGAACTGAAATGTGAAATCGGAATGGAATTATTGGGATTAGAAACAGGAAAGTGCTGGAAAAGCTCAGCAGCTTTGACAGCTTTTGTGGAGAGGAAAAAAACAACGTTAAGTTTGCGAGGCCAATATGACTCTTCTTCGGAACCAGGAGGAGGTGGATATGTGATGGGTTTCATGCTGTTGATTAAAGTGGGGAGGGAGAGGTGGTGCAGAATAGATCTGCTTTCAATTGAATTCAGAAAGCTGTGAATGAAGGAGATTTGTCACCATCTTGTTAAATCTTTCTCGTGATGGTTATGTTAAATACAATATAAAAGCAAATTGCATTTTATTGAACCAGTTGGTTCCTGCAGGTTTGGAAATTGTCTAACTAAAGATCAGCCAATGGCAGCCTCGAGTTTCCCGTGTTTCACTTCATGGTCAGAGTTTGGTTTAAACATACCTGGTTCCAACCAATTCCTGCTTGGGATGGGCCCTGACAGAGTATTAAACGGCGGGCATGCAGCAGACTCGGTATTAACAGTTCCTGAGTTACAGATTGTGCTGAAAACTCTTCAGAAAATGTATGTGGATAACTCCAATACCATTGCACAGCCTGACTGTCTTTAATGACCATATTGAAAATAGTGTAATATTCTTTGATAGTATTGAAACACCTCGTTATCCATGTGTAAAAGTTATATCGACTGCACTTTCTGCGATGTCGAATTAAGAGTATTTTTTAAGCTTTCTTCCTGATATTTTAATAATAAAGTATATTTATATATGTTAAAAAAAGCTGTTCAAACTGAGGGATTTGGAAAGTTATGGACCACTCGGGCTATAGGGCTCACAATGAATG
Organism: Isurus oxyrinchus; assembly: GCA_026770705.1. NCBI lineage: Eukaryota > Metazoa > Chordata > Chondrichthyes > Lamniformes > Lamnidae > Isurus > Isurus oxyrinchus. The sequence goes on from JANJGN010000167.1 coordinate 818,350, forward strand.
TATGCATTGAATACTAATTGTATTCTAATTGTATTGAAGCGTGTAAGGTTCAAAATGATGTATGTTGATAACTCCAATAGCATTGCACTGCCTGATTGTCTATAATGGCCATATTGAAATGAGGTTAATATTCATTAATTGCATTGAATCACCTTGTGACCCGTGTGTAAATGTTGAATCTGTTTGCACTTTTTGCGATGGTGATTTAGAACTGTTTTGTTATGTTCTTTCAGATATTTTATGAATAAAGTATATTTTTCAATTTCAAAAATACTATTCAGAAAACAGCCAGGACAAAACAGACAAATCGGTCAGGGGGATACTCCCGGGTATCTGTCATTCTACATATAAATCCCCTGAACCCCTCAATTAGATTCCAATCTGTAACTCACTCCCGGCTGTCTGTTATTCTTTACATAAACCACCCCGAACCCCTCGATTAGATACCAGTCTGTAACTCACTCCAGGGTATCTGTTATTCCTTATATAAACCACCCCGTACCCCTCGATTAGATTCTGGTCTGTAACTCACTCCTGGGTATATGTTTTTCTATATATAAACCACCCCGAACCCCTCGCTTACATTCCAGTCTGTAACATATTCCCGGGTATCTGTTATTATTTATATAAACCACCCCGAACCCCTCCATTAGATTCCAGTCTGTAACTCAGTCCTGGGTATCTGTTATTCTATATATAAACCACCCCGAACCCCTCGTTTAGATTCCAGTCTGTAATTCTCACCTGAGTATCTGTTATTCTATGTAGACTGCGCTGAATAAATTGGGTGACAGATATCAGAGGAAAACGTCTTTGGGGAGAGATTGAGGGCGGAAAACAGGAGGAGTGCGACAGGTGGGGGAGAGATAGAGAGGCCGAGATAGAGTGAGACATCCGAACATAGGAATTAGGAGCAGGAGTAGGCCACTCGGCCCCTCGGAATACAATGAGATCATGGTTGATCTCTTTGTAGCCTCAGCTCCACATTCCACTTACCCCCGATAAAAGCTTGGCCTAAATAGCCAAGTGGTTATGATACTGGATTTGTAACCACAAGATCAAGAGTAAAGGAGGTGTTTTGGTGGTACTGCTGCTCCAGAGCTCCTGCTGGACCTGCGCTCGAGGGTGTTTGCTGCTGCTGCTGCTGCTGGACCTTTACTCGAGGGTGTTTGCTGCTGCTGTACCTGTACTCGAGGGTGTTTGCTGCTGCTGCTGCTGGACCTGTACTCGAGGTTGTTTGCTGCTGCTGCTGCTGGACCTGTACTCGAGGGTGGTTGCTGCTGCTGCTGCAGGACCTGTACTCGAGGGTGTTTGCTGCTGCTGCTGCTGGACCTGTACTCGAGGGTGTTTGCTGCTGCTGCTCCTGGACCTGTACTCGAGGGTGTTTGCAGCTGCTGCTGCTGGACGTGTACTCGAGGGTGTTTGCTGCTGCTGCTGCTGGACCTGTGTTACCAAAGGAGATAGAGGGAGAGAAGAGGACGGCTGTTGCTGCTACAGGACAGGAAGGCCAGGAGGCCAGGAATGTGAAAAAAACAACATCCTAGGTGGGTGTCTAGGACTGTGTATTTTTGTTAAGGTGGGGGCAATTAAGGACTGTGTTTTGTAGGGGGAGACAAGAAGACTGCCAGAGGGGTTGGGGAAGGAAGAAAGAGGGGTGTGTGTGTGTGTGTGTGTGTGTGTGTGGTGAAACCATCTTTCTGCCACCCCGCTCCCACTCAGCCCTTTCCCGGTAAGACCAGCAGTGGCTGGTGAAGACATCGCCTCCCCCTGCCTGAGGACCATCAGGCCCCCACCCACCATCCATTTAACATCGGAGACACCCAACTGGACTTTTCCTCTTTCCCTCCTGTGCCTCCATGTCCTTTTCTCCTCTCCCACCTCTCCTCTCCTGTGTAAAAGAGGCGAGGTTATTCCAACCTTTCTCCCCCAATCTCCTCCCTAGGGAGGAAATATATAATTAAAAAAAACAATATATATAATATATATATATTTTTAAAAAAAATAAAACATGGCCAATCCTTCCCAGGGTGGATGTGGCTCTGCCCCTAAGGCCAATTCACCATCGACTCTGGCTGGGCCCTCGAGGGCTAATGTGGAGGTGGGTTTGTCACCGGTGACAGGGCCTCAAAAGAAAACCTATGTGGGGGTGGCTGCTTCTGTGGATCCAGCTGCTCCTGCTGCCCTGTCGCCATTCCGACTCCTTACGAGGGCTCTTGGGGTAAAGAGCTATGCTCACCCTGAGAAGACTATTGAGGCCTGCGTAAAGGCTATGGCTGGAGTCGTCAGCCCCTCAGCCATTGTCGCGGCCTCAAAGATGTATGCGAAAGCCATCTTTCTCTTGAGGTCCGAGCGGGCTGTGCATCTTGCCCTGCAGAAGGGGCTCACTGTGGGCAAGACTTTTCTGGCGGTGGATCCCCTTGAGGCCACCGCCCAGAGGATTGTTATTTCGAATGTCCCGCCCTTTTTACCATGCGAGCTTCTCCTCCCCCACCTTAATAAGCTGGGGGAGGTCAGGTTGGGGGTTGTGCCAGTCCCGCTCAGCTTCAAAGACTCGGCCCTCCGCCATATGTACTCCTTCCGGCACCAAGTCTTTGTCCGCTTGGCCCGGGAAGAGTGCCTGGAAGGGGCCTTTACTGTCAATTTCGAGGGGACCGCCTATCAGGTTTTCTGGACCACGGAGGGCGTGCGGTGCCATGCTTTTAAGGAGGCAGGGCATGTGAGGAATAACTGCCCCGCCTCCAAGTCCATGAGCCCCCCCCAAGCAGCCGCAGCTGGCAACGGCCCTCCTCACCCCCGCCACCACTCCATCTCCCTCCCCGCAAGGGGAAGTGACACCGGCAGCCACTACCATCTTGGCTGCTGGTGAGGTGGGGGAAGAGCCCCCGCACCATAAGAAGGCACAGAGGAAGACCCGCAACCTGGAGGCGGCCCCTGAAATGCCCCAAACACCCCAAACACCTGGAAAAAGCTGCTCGGGGGAAAAAACATCATCCGGCCCCGGCGTCGTGTCCGCGTGTGCTCCCGGGTCCGTGGGTGCTAAGGTGCTGAGTGCTGGGCCCGGCGTTGTCCCTGCGCATGCTCCCGGGGCTGGTGGGGAAAAGACCCGGGACCCCGAGCCGGGGAAACAAACATCCAAACCTCAGAGGGTGGAGTGTCCGGGAGGGCTGGACAAGGAGGAGGGGGCCTCGGAAATGGAGGTCTCCCTAACACCCAGCCTGACCCAGAAGAGACGTCATCCTTCGGAGAAGGAAGTGGGCGATGCCCAAACTGAAGAAGTCGGGTGTGTCCCTTCCCCTGATGAAGAGGTGGTGGCGTCTCCACCAAATAAAACCTCACCTTGCCCTCTGGAGGAATCCAAAACCACTACTCCCACACCAAACGCTGTTCCCCCCATCAACCTGCTGCAGTCCCCTGAACAGGGCCCCTCGGGGGTCATGATTGCTCCTCCCTTGAGGTGGTGTCCGACTCCGACACACTCAATACCCCCGTGGTACCTTCTGGCTTGTCGGGGGACTGCAGCTTTGAAATTTTGAAAAATGTTAAAGGGTCATTGGGTGGCGGCGAAAAGCAGGGCTTTCCCACTCCCTCCCAAACCTTGACAGCGGGCGTCCTATGTTTAGGTCAGGAGCTTGTCCTGAGCTCCCCAGACGACCTGGTGCCAGGAGGAGTGCGGGCAGCAGAGCTGCGGCTGCCCTCTGGCCCAAAAAGTTTGGAGGAGACCAGAGAGGACTGCTCTGTCCTTGATCCTGGGGGAGGGATCGAGGCACAGATAGAGCCAGCTGGCAGCTCCGAATCAGCCCCAGTCCTCAATGCGGGGGAGGGGTGGGAAGCTGGAGACGACGACCCGAAGGAGGACGGGGTGTCGTTAGTGAGCTTGGGGGATTACACTGAGTCGCTCTGAAGTGAGACGGTGGATCCCCTGGTGCATTCCACTGACTCCCCCCTCATCCACCCAAGGGAACGCCGGGACTTTTTGTCGGGGCACCGCTATCGCCGAGACAGGGTTCAGTTGGCCTTGGACCGGTGGCATTCGTTTCCACTGGTGTTCTGGTCCACTCGCGAGGCTCCCATGTCTCCCGAGTTGGATAGGAAGATGCGGCGGAGGGTCCAAACATTTGTCGCTGGGCTCCTGAAGGATTAGAAGGACTAAAAAGTCCTCTTTTTTTTTAATTACTTACGGTGAAGGTTTGATGTACCTTTGACAATGAAGACGACTATAGCCAGCCTCAACATTCGCGGCAGCAGGGACGCACAGCACAGGTTCCAGAACTTCTTGGTCCTCAGGGACGGGAAGTATGCATTGTGCTTCCTGCAAGAAACCCAGACCGTTCTGGGAGACAAAGCCACGTGGCTCCTGGAGAGGCGAGGGAGGGTCTACATGAGTCACCTAGCCTCCAATTCGGGTGGGGTGGCTATCTTGGTGGCCCCGCATTTTCAGCTGGAGATCTTGGGGGTCAAGGAGCCGGTGCCAGGCCGGTTGCTACACCTCACTGTGCGTCTGGGGGGGGCGGTGCTTCACTTCGTGAATGTATACGCTCCCCTGGGCACGCAGCAGCAAGCGAGCTTCTTTGAAGAAGTGTCCACTCACCTCGGCTCCATCGACGCTGGCATGTGCGTTGTCCTCGGGGGGGATTTCAATTGCACCCTCGGGGTCCGGGACCGTCACGGTACCCAGCACTGCACGTGAGGTGTGAGTAAGTTGCGTGATATGGTCAGGTCCTTCGACTTGGTGGACATCTGGCGAAATCTCCATCATGACTCCAACGTGTTCACCTTTGTGTCACTTGGAGTCGGAGCGTCCAGACTCGACTGCCTTTATGCTTCAAAGGCGTACGTGTCCTGTGTTCCGGCTGCTTCTATACAGCAGGTTCCGTGCATGGACCACCGTCTGGTGTGGGCGGAGCTCACTTCATTCTGCGCTTGGACGGGGTCCACGTACTGGCATTTTAATAACCTGTTGTTAGAAGACCAGCGGTTCCTGGACTCGTTCCGTCGCTTCTAGGCCAGCTGGAGAAGGAAGCGGGGAGGCGTCCCCTCCTTGAGGCTATGGTGGGAAGAGGGCAAGACTCATGTATGAGTTTTCTGTCAAGATTACACGAAGGGGTCGACATAGAGATGCAAATCCAGGGTCGAGGAGTTGGAGAAGGAGGTGCTCGACCTGGAGGCACGTCTCCATCAGCCCGACACGGACATGTCCGTGCAGTCGGTGTACGATGAGAAGAAGGGCGCGCTGCGGGACCTGCAACTGGTTGGTTCCCAGGGCGCATTCGTGAGGTTGCGGATCTGTTTCCATAAGGAGATGGACCGCGGCTCCCCCTTCTTCTACTCGCTGGAAAAAAGGCACGGGGTCCGTAAGCAGCTCCTTACTCTGCTGGCCGACGACGGATCCCTTGTCTCGGACCAGGAGAGCATCAGGGCCATCGCTCGAGATTACTACACTGCCCTGTTCTCTCCGGATCCATCCAGCGAGGAGGCTTGCAGAGTTTTGTGGGAGGACCTGCCGCAGGTCGGCCCAGAGTGTGCTGGAAAGCTCGAATCCCCTATAAATCTGGGGGAGCTGACCGGTGCACTCGACGGTCTTTCTAGGGGCAAAACCCCAGAACTAGATGGGCTGACAGTGGAGTTCTTCAGGGCATTCTGGGACGTCTTGGGGAGCGACTTCACGGGGGTCCTGCGGGAGAGCATTGCTACTGGGGAGATGCCCCTTTCGTGGCGCAGGGCTGTGATTGCCCTCCTGCCGAAGAAGGGGGATCTCCGCCTTCTGAAAAACTGGCGCCCGGTCTCTGTCCTCAGCACGGACTACAAAATCTTCACCCGAGCCATGTCTTCTCGGCTCGGCACCGTGCTGGACCACATGATCCACCCTGACCAGTCCTACACCATCCCAGACCGAACCATTTATGATAGCGTCCATCTGGTCTGGGACATCATCCACCATTCCCAGAGGGCTGGTCTGTCGAGTGCCTTCCTGTCTCTCAATCAGGAGAAGGCATTCGACAGGGTCGATCACGGATACTTACTCGGAACACTGCGAGCGTTCGGGTTCGGGACGCATTTTATCGCCCGGATCTGACTTCTGTGCACTGCCGTCGAGTGTCTACTGAAGGTTAATGGGTCCCTGTCAGCGCCCCTTCGCTTTGGGAGAGGGGTACGTCAGGGCTGCCCCCTGTCTGGCCAGTTGTATTCTATTTGCGTGGAGCCTTTCCTGCGCCTCTTGCGGAGGAGGTTGTCGGGATTGCTTCTGCATGGGCCGGGCATCGGGGTGGTCCTTTCGGCTTACGCCAATGAAGTGCTCCTTATGTTTAGTGACCCGGCTGACCTCCGGAGGATGCGTGAGTGCCAGGAGATCTACTCTGCCGCTTCTTCTGCCAGGATCAACAGGGAGAAATGTTCTGGACTCCTGGTCAGTCAGTAGCAAATGGATCCCCTACCCGAGGATCTCAGGCCTTTCACCTGGAGCAGGACCAGCCTCCTCTACCTGGGGGTCCATCTTCGCCCTGCTGAGGAATCCTGGACGGCGAACAGGCAGGAGCTGGAGACAAAAGTCACCACGCATCTGCAGCGCTGGACAGGACAGCTCTGAGTGCTATCTTACCGGGGTCGAGTCCTTGTCATAAACCAGCTGATCGCCGCCATGTTGAGGTATCAGCTGGTCACTTTGACCCCTCCCCCGGACTTTGTCACAAGAATCCAGAAATTGTTAGTCGACTTCTTCTGGGACAAAAATTGCATTAGGTCGCTGCCGAGGTTCTGAGTCTCCCACTTAGGGAGGGCGGTCAGGCGCTAGTGTGCCTATGCACACAGGTGATGACTTTCCATCTTCAGACCCTGCAGCGATACCTCTACGTCGAGCCTCCTCCTAGATGGTGTGCCCTGATGACATATTTCTTCCGTCAGGTGCATGGCCTCAATTATGAGGTGCAGCTCCTGTTTAAACAACAGAGGGGCCTCGGTGGCTCCTAGCAGGCGTTGCCCATCTTTTACCAGGACCTGATCAAAGTCTGGAATGTGGTCGCCTCGCGACACAGCTCTCCCCCATCAAATTTCGTGGCTATTGTCAGAGAGCCGCTGCTCAGGAATCCAACTCTCTTGTCTTTTTCAGTGGTTGGTGGAGAGGAGGGATGTGGCCGCAGGGGTGACCAGGATCGGGGACGTGCTGGGTGGCGGAGGACTGGGCTGTATGCTACCGCAGGTCTTGGCGCATCGCGTGTCTGTAAGTGTCCAGGTCGCAGCCGATGCCATCCAAGACCTGAGAACCGTTGTGCTCGGACCCGATGTTATTTTTGGTCTTGAGGTGGCCTAGGTGCACCGTGGTCTTCCGTCTGAATGTTCCCCTGTTCAGACAGAATTCCAAGTTGGCCCCAAGCCCCGAACCCTCCCTCGGGTGCTGGTGCCCCGCACTATGAGCCGCTTCGGGGACATGTCCTCTGTGCCTTTTGGCACGGCAAAGAGGAGCTTTTTGTACGGACTGCTACTGCACACCTTCCATTTTCTCATCCTTGTCCACCACCCGGACATGCCCTGGCGTGCCTTGTTGCCGTCCGGCTCTGGAGGCCCCCGATGGGAGGCCTTCTACGGAGGTGTCCTCCCCCTTTCTATCGGGGTCCTGGGTTGGAGGGTGTTGCATGCAGCAGTCCCCTATAATAAGAAATTGCATAGGTTCACGGACTCTCAGGACACGTGCCCTTTTTGCGGTCTTGTGGAGTCCATGGACCATGCATATATAGGGTGTGGTAGGCTGCACTCCCTTTTTAGTTATTTGAAAAACCTTTTATTGATATTTTGTTTGCACTTCAGCCCCACACTCCTGATCTATGGGCACCCGGTGCGGATAGGGTGTCGGGAAGGAGGAGGACCTCCTCGTGAACCTGCTCCTGGACCTGGCCAAGTTGGCCATTAACAGGTCCAGGCAACGGGCGATCGACGGGGAGTGCGACCCGATTGTTTGTCCCTCTTCCACAGCTACGTTCGCGGCCGGATGTCCCTGGAGAGGGAGCACGCGGTGTCTGCTGGCACTCTCGAGGCCTTCCATGCTCAGTGGGCACCGCGGGGAATGGGGTGTTTTGTTGACCCCTTTAATCACATTTTGATTTAAAGTTTGTAAGTTTCCTTTAAACTTTGTTCTTGGTTTTACAGCTGACCTGAATTAGGGACTGTGCCTGATTTATCCCAATTTTGTTGATTTGGTTTAATTGGTTTAACCTGAAAGATTATTGCAGATAATGAATGTTTTCCCTGAACTTTAGTATGGAGCTGGAATAGGATTACTCGGATTCAGAAAAAATCACTAATTCTCTGAACATTTTCCATCTGCTACTTTCTAATTCTTTATTGGAATGTCGATTCCCACACAGAGATTGTTTTGTTATTCAGAAAGGGACAGACTGCTCACGTTGGGAATCTGAAGTAAGAACAGAAGGTGCTGCAATCAGCTCCCACAGAGGAAGTTTAGTAAATAATTCAGGTCTCGCTAAGGTTTAAATAATTGACCCGCTAATCAAAACTATCAGAGCAGCCGAATTTTTCCCGCATTTTCCTATTTTTTGAGATGATTTCTTTTAAGATTTCACCTCTTTCCCAACTCAATGTTTCGTGTGAAAATTTCAAGGCTGTGCTCAGTTCCTTGCGTATTTATCGTTTAACTGAAGTAAAGTAGATCATATCCTGAGAAATCAGACTGAAATGCTGCATATTCTAGAGTAAAATTTGCATCGGCTTTGTAATCTGCCTTTGAGGGATAGCAGCATGAATTACTAGATGGGAAATGGGCCGGGCAATCCAGTCTTAGTTTCACTGTTGCCTGTGAGCAGAACAAGGCAAAGCTGTGATGCCTTCCAACGTTCTACCTATGGACAAATATTTATGTGTCCTTCATTTAAATATATGAAACCGTACCAATCACCGGCGCATTTGCTGACATAGCAAACTAGCTCCTGACCCGCCAATGCCTCAATTATAAAATCATCATTCTCAATTTCAAATCACTCCATGACTATGTTCCTCCCTTATAAAAGTGGACCTTGGAAATCACTTCACTTGAATTAGAGCCGCGTGAGTTTTCAGAACAACATCTCATCTCATCAGAATCAACTCCTGCTTGGAGATCCTGAACTCAGAAATGTAAAATGAACAAACTGAGATTGTTGCATTTCTACTGCTTGAAAAGCAGCTAGGCTCACCACCAGGCCACCATAGTGAACGATATGCACTTGAGTGGGGCAAAGTATCTCAAAGCAGTTACCCTTTTTTTGAATGGTGGTTGGCGCCTCCATCAGTATAGCAACAGAAAATGGTGTTATGCGGTGCTCAGACAGCCTGGCATTAAGATTAACTACAGACACGATTGGTGAACAGAGTCAAGTTGTGCTACATGGCATGAGGCGACTCTTGAAGTTTTGATCAGACCTAAAGAGATTCGAAGCTCGGAGAGCATTGAGAAAGCAACGCGCTGCCTGTCCAGAAAAGCTCGTAAGACAGAGACAGAGTTCAAATGAAGCGCAGGGAAGCAGACGGATCCCGCATGGTTAGATTGCAATGCATGGCCTGTCAGTACAGTGAGTGGGAGAGGGTGTGAAGAGAACCAGCACCAGATTATGTCAGTCAAGACAGGCGACTGACCAGGGCGTGGCCAGGATTGACATAGAGCTAGGTAGAGTCAAAGAAAGAAAAAAAATAAAGACAAGTGCAAAAAAGAAAAAAAAACAGGCCAGGGAAGGCTGCGACTATATTGGCACAACTTTGGAAAAGACAGCAAAAGCAGCCACAGTCACAGTCATTCCAGGTACCACAGTAAAAGGAAGGTCAAATGGACTTTGTCAAGATGTCCACAAAATTCCCCAGGTTGAATTCGGATGCAGCTTAACTACCACCTGAATTCAAAAAGTTTAAACAGAGCGATTGTTCCTTACTTCTTCTGTGCCTCAGCCAGACAAGCAAGCCATTAAAATTCTTGTACATTTATGAACGAAGGTCTACGCAGGCTGAACGTGTCAGGATTAACATCAGAAGAGTTATGGGTTATATTGGAAGACCGTTTCAGAATCACGTTTAACTTCAGAATTCATCATCTTCAAGTCATGTCATTTCCACAACAGACCGAAGCCATGGACAACTTTATCAGCAGTTGGTGAAAGTGGTCCATCATATGAGTTTTCAAATGCAGAAATAGTCGGCAGAATTGTTCACTTGTTAATCACATAGACACATTGCAGCAAAATCTGCAAGACAAGCCCTAAATTAATAGCATCAAAGTGATTCTCAAGGATGGACATAAGTGTGAAATGATCTTCGGTGGTCAACGAAGTCTAAAGGTTCCAAGTGCAGCACCGACTGCTGATGGACTCAAACAAAGCAAGGCAGGTGCAAGTTTGGAGGAAGCATTTAGAATGATGTGTGAACAGGCCAACATTTATTCATGTAGCTTCCAGTTAGATGTTAAATTGTCCACCACCATACATGCCTCAATGTGGCAGGACTGCAGAGCTGAGACCTCATTCAGTGGTGGTGTGGTCGTTTCGAAAGTGAGTGCCTGTGAGGCAGGAGACAACATTTTTCATTGTACAAAGAGTGTTGTAATGGATGTAAGGCAAATGAGATTTTGTTAGGCACAATTTCAGCACCAGCTGGTGTATTCCGTCTGGTTCTGGGTACTGCATTTGGGGAAGGATGCGAAGATGTGACGGATGTTGGAAATAGGTTGGAGAACGTCCACAAGAATTGATTTTGGGATGTGGAACTTCAGTTATGCAGATAGATTGGAGAAGTTAGCACTCTTTTCGTTGGAGAAGAGAAGGTTGGGAGCTGATTTGATAGAGGTATTGAAAATCATGAGGAGTTCGGGCAGTGTACTTAGCGAGAACATATTCCCACCCGTGAAAGGATCGAGATCGAGAGGGCACAGGTTGAATCTAGTTCATAAAAGAAGCTAAAATGACATGAGGGATTATTTTTTCACTGTATGTGGTTCCGGTATGGGATGCACTGTCTGAGATTGGGTCTGGCAGTTTCAATTGAAACATTACAACGTGTATTAGCCTGATATCTCCAAAGGGAAACTATGCAGGGCTAGGGGAAGAAGCCAGGGAATGTCTCGGAGATCTGCTGCAGACAGGATGGACCGAATGACCTTCTGCTGTGCTGTAACATTTCTTTATTCCTGTGGGTACAGTTAAGAATAAAAAATGTGTCCAGATGAAGTTTTGAGTGGCAACATAGCAACTGCCTAAATATAACATGATGTAGAAAGAAAGAACCATGGCAAAACCAAACCAGGCAAATAAAGATAGGCGCAAGAACTAACATGGAGGCTGATATTATGATATACCTTTCTTGAACTCAGTGTTCAGTCCAGAAAGCTGTAGGTTAGTTGTTTCCCTCGAAGTTTACTGTTGCTGAGACTAGTTAGCCCCTAGAATATGTTCAATGATGTGTCTATTTGGTGACTAACTCCATCTGCTCGCCTTTGCCTCATTTTCCTTAATACCCTCCTTTAACAAAACTCGATCAATCTCAGATTGAAAACATAACAATCAATCAAACATTAGATTCTGTTCACAGAATGTGACCCTGTAGTTCTAGGTCGTTTTATGGGTAGAATAGTTTCCTAATTTCCATGCTGGAATCTCTGGTTTTAATGTTTTCAATCCGAGATTCCCAGCCAATAGAAATAGGCTCTTCGACTGACTGATCTGTTTCCCTTAGCATCTGGAACGCTTGTGTCAAATCACTGCACAAATCAGGAAGGGGGACTTCATTACTGGGGCAATCAGCGGCTTCAGCATAGGGACTGAGCTGTGCTTTAGTGTCCGGAATTGAGGAGCGTTAGGAGAGAGTTCACGAGAAAAACAGATCTATGGAGGAAGAAAACTGGAAGATTAGCAAGGAGCAAGAACGAGGAATATAAATATTGTTCGCAACTTTTTCGCAAATCTTTCAAATGGAAAAGGAAAACAGTGTAGTCACTGGAAAAGTGAAAAAAGAAACAGAAACAAAAAAAAAAAGGACTCAAAATGTTTAGGAGGTCATAGAACATAGAGCATCAGTGTAGACAAACACAGTGACCTGCTCAGGTCGATGGATTTTCATCAGAACAAAATAAATGTTGAAGGATATAAAGTTTAACCAGTGGAGAGTGGGGGGCGGTTAACAAAGGAGGTGATTGAGGGTTTTTTGTGGGGCGTTGGGTTGTTGGGGTGGAGGAGAGAAACTGTGCCATGGTACAAAGGCTGAATTGTAACGGTTCTGATAAAAGAAAAACAAAGGATGTGTCCAGTTGACATTGTGACTGTCTGCATAGCAACCGGCCATTTATTCTTAATGATAACGCTCTTGGTAAGAGTCTTGGCATTTTCCCCGCCAATGAAGGGCCTGTAATCAGCGTTGGTGGTGCAGTGGGGAATATAATCTGTCTTCCGCGCAGCTGATTCTTGTCCCATTCCCGCCTATTGCAATTTGAGGAAGTCATGCCGACTCGAAACGTTAACTTGGTTACTCTCTCCAAAGAAGCTGCCAGACCTGCTGAGATTTTCGAGTATTTTATGTTTTTATTATTGTTAATTTTAAGCCTCTCAAATAAGAAACGCCAAGTCCGGAGATTATTTTGATCCTTTTCGGTGAGATTTTGTTCCGGAAACACATGCGAGAGAAATTCAAATCAGAATATTTCCAACCGCTACACTCTTCAACACGGATATAACATAATCAATCCTCCAGTCCTCTGGCATCAGTAGCTCTTTCTCTCTCTGTCTGTTTCCAACTCTCTATCATTACCTCCGCAGTATAGGTGCACACAGTGCATTTTGTGGCTTTATACATAATAGATTATTTTTTACACAGGACGATAATTATGCTCGTTTAGGTCAGTCAGAAAGAATCTCCTCTGCAACAGCGCAATGATTATTGCTTTGCAGCGCTGTAAAGGAGTTTGTGTACGCATGTCAGACGCATGGAAGATCTAAGCCTGTACCCAGCGGTCAGTTCAGTTTACTCGTTAGTATATTGGTTAATATCTGCATTTATTACGCCGGGGACCGGGGTTCAATTCTCCGATGAGGCGAATGATCTGGTATTTGTCGAGAGAAAGCACGCAAAATTAGAAACAGAGCTTGAAATTGGTTGGTATGTGGGAGACAGATGCAGATAAAGATTGTATATCAACAGAGTCAAGAATCTGCGTTGTTTTCAGAGAGTCCCGGGATATGATGGCACCATGAAAAGAAGGGCCCTTAACACTCACAGTGAGGCGACGCTTCTGTGCGTTAACACATAAACAGGCTCTTTCACCTCAATTGGGCTGTATCGGAATTTCTGTGAAATTAATGGTTTGGTAGTTTGAATCGAGGACAGTTCGCTGAAAAAAAGATACTTTAAAACCGAGAGTAACCGGGCTATGCTCGATTTGGTAATGAGAACACGCAGAATTCATTAATTATCTGACAATAAACGTGCATCTTGTAAACGCTGACCGTAACATGACAGAGTAAATTAGATTTTAATCTCTGCCACCATTTGGTTCATTTTTAAAATTTACTTTTTTCCGTCATTTCCTTTGCTTTTTGACGGCAGATATTCAGAATCCACCATCTTTACTTTCCTAGCTTACCCCGTTTCCTCTCCCTCAGTAAACACCAGAATTCTGCTAATTCCGGTTTTATTTTCCGGTCACTGCACTAATCAGCAGCTCCTTGGCACCGGGATGATAGTCCCTTTGCATCCTTCATGGAATAAAATTTGAAAGATGGTGAACGCCATTCGCATTCCTCGCTTGTTCTCCTCGCCAAAGTTTCAGTTTTCACACTCTGGAACTTTGCTTGCTTCTTGAACTCCCTCCTAACCCTCTTCAAAGATAGACACAAAAGCACAGCTCAGTCCCTATATTTTAGCGACTGACAGCCCCTTTACCGAAACTCATACTCATGATTGCAGGAGGAATTTGATAATTCTTTTTGAAAGTTATTTCCTATGACTTGGAACCAAGGACCCAGGGCCACGGCAAGGATTTAAAGCCAGATAACAGTGTAACTCCCTTGTTAATGCTTCCTTTGAACTTACCTCCAGCACACTCTCAGGCCGTGCATTCCAGGCCTTAACCACTTTTTGCAAGAAAAATAAAGTTTTTTCCACGTGTCACTTTTGCTTTGTTTTTAACGAACGACTTAAAATCTCTACCCTCTCAGTCTTGAACCTTTCACGAACGGGAACAAGTTCTCCTGGTCTCTTCTGACCTGGCACCTCGTGATTTCCAATCTTTCTATCAAACCTCCTCTCAACCTTCTTTTCTCCCAAGAAAACAGTCCTAACTTCTCTAATCTACCATCACAACTGAAGTTCCAAATTCCAGGAGTGCTCTCGTGAATCTTTCCTGCCCTATTTCCAAGATCTTTACAACATCAATTCGGTCCTAAAGAGCAGCGCCCAGAGCCAGACAGGATACAGCAACTGAGACTCAAATAGTGCCTTCTCCTAAACCTGTTCATCTCATTCCCATTACAACACCTGATTTTTGTGCCTATTGTCTCCTGTCCTTACAGACAATCTCTTTCAATATAGTCCCACAATCAAAGGATTAGATTTAAGTTGTGCAGAACTTGCACGTACAGTGGAGAAGAAGGCTCCACAAATAAATGATGGCTTTACCAGCAATTCTCTCACCCAAGAATGAAAAATAGTAAAAGCTGTCGATGTATTCCAAACCGCACAGCAACCCTAACCTGGGTTCATGTCCAAGTCTCAGTTGAAAGAATCTCATAGTGACATCAACCTTATTGCCTACACACTGACAGAGAAAACATAATCATGGAATGGGAACAATAAAGGCCATTTGGCCAATCCTGTCTGTGCTGGCTTTAAGAAGGAGAACTTCACCCAGTGTCAAACCTTCACCTTGTTCCTGATCCCTGCATAACACCGCCCCCCACCCCGACACTTTTCAGGGCTTCCAAACTTTTCCATTTCCTTGATTATAGAAGAATGAAGTTTTCAAACCTGCTGAAGTGATTTGTTAGATTAAACATGAAAAAACCGTTTCTCCCGCCGCTAAGAATGGGGTTGAATCCTGACATGTTTTTGCTCCTGATCCATAGCGATCGTGCCAACCAAGGGTAAAATTAGGAAGCACTTTTCACACTTAGAGTAGCTTGAAATCTGAAAACAATTCTAAAAATCGATCGAAGCTACCACAATTACGAGATGGTGGGTATTTTTCTGCAAATCAAAGCGTTCTCCGTTTCTCCAGTTCTCCATCAAGAATTTAAAATCCATGAGTCGTTTTGTTGCCGTTTTGCTGGGAGCGAACACCTTGAGCCAAAAAGGCAACGCCCAAACAGCGATGGAAACATGGATCCTCAGGATCAAAGCCTGATGCTCTACTGACGGAGGTACCTGGGCTTCGTTTAACCTGCTTCCCACAGCCGCCTTCACTGTCCACAAAGAGGCTTCGCAAACTTTTGTTGCATTTCTTTCTTTGGCAGTTCTGTTTTTTTTATATTTCCAACTTTCACGTTACTTTGATTTTTCTGCCTGAAAGGACGGTGAAATCAGATTGAAACGGGATTTCAATGGAACTAATTTACAAGGTAATCGGGAAAAGCTGGATTGTGGAACATTATTAACAGATCTATCAAAGAGCATGGACAGACTCGATGGGCCAACAGGCTTCCTTCTGAATGATACGATTCCGCGAGTCACGAGTTTCATTTCGACATGGGCTAGGAGAGTAGAAAAGGGCTCATCAGGTGAAGGTTTCCAGTCAATTGTCTGATGTTTTGTACATTATCTTTTGCCTGACATTTTGTACCGACAAGGCTACATTTGTCCAGCTGTGGTGAGCGAGTGGTTAAGGTGTTGTGTATGCGGTTCGGAGTGAATGTTCAAACACTGCTCTGCCTCCATGATTGAAATGATTATCTTCTCCCATCAGCTCACTGACTTGAAAAGGCATTAAATTAAGCCCATTGTTTCGAAGTTTGGAAACCCAAATGATTTAAGCAGATCAATTAGATAATGTGGATTTGCTAGAAACGGGACAAACTGCACAAACAGGTGTTCAGGAAACTAGTTGAAAGGTATTTTAACAAAGAACCTGGAATGTTTGGGACGAAAAGGAGGATTTTCAGCTCATGGGCATTAACACGGTTTGCTTTCGTTCATATGGAGGGGGTTTATCTGCGTGAAAGGATGGTAACAGCTTGTGTAACTGCATAAACGCAGGTTTTTGGACAGGAACTCAAATAATTCAACGTACAACCAATTTCAGAGGCGATGTATGCCAGGGGTGTAAAATCGGGTCGGTAATTAACGGCTAAGCTAATAGTTGCAGAACAGACAGCAGCTGTCAACCACAATATCATAAAACTGCCTGATATGGTGAACAGGCAAATAAAGGGTTTTATTCGGTTTCCCACCAGTGGGTCATTCTGATTCTTGCTGTTGTGTGCCCGGAGTACCGTGCTGTCTCTTGTAGCTGTTAAAATACGTCTGATTGTCAAACAATTAAATAATAATATAAAAAGTAAATTGAGAAATGGAGATAAAATATATCCGAAAGTCAGCTACCCTGGAAGACGATGGACGAAAATCCGCGCCAGGGCGGTGACCCCAGTGAACATTATGAATGATCAGTTTGTTGATCACCCATTTTTGACGTTGTTCCGTTGCTGATAAATGAACATTTGTGTTCCTAGGCAAAAAAAAAAGGCAAATTCTCCAAATAGATCAGCACAGAGACCGCTGTTATGGTCACTGCAGCAGTTTTCACAGTGACATATTTTGCTTTGAAATCTGGCCATATATCGCTGACGTTGACAGTGACGAGTTAAGGTTGGAAATGGAGCTAAATTGTGAATGAGAAGCAAGGCGGACACTTCAGTGCCAACTTATGACGGGTGTTTCAGCGCGAAATGACGGAGTGCATGCTCAATTTAAAGTTTGGTACTGCCATAACAATTACAGTGTTGGAGAGGAATGAATGTGTAAAGACTTTGTTGAACGTAGCGACTGAGAAGTAAGACGGTCACCAGGTCTTAAGCGAGAAATGAGCGAGTGCCTGTTGAATTTTAAATTTGGTAGTAAAAGTCGGGGAAGTTACAAGTGCAGGAAACTGAAATATATTTCCACCTGGCTCTCAGTAAGCGGCTTTAGGCGATTAGAGCAAGTTGCAGAACCAGTACATGAGAGAACAAATAACAGGCCGACTGCCTTTGTGATGTATAAATCTATCCCAGTAACAGTCATACAGAAAAGCTGCTTCACAGTGGGGAGAGCTCACAGTTATTTTGCCTTCAGTTTACCCTCTGCTGAGTGTCTTAGTGAATAGAATGTCAGAGAGATTGCAATTACGTAAAGTTAGACGGGAAAACATTGGCTTCTCAGCGACCTAGTTTATCATTCGCTTACAAGTAACTCAGCAATGAAGTAGACGTTGCGCGGTTCAGTATTTTACTACGTTCCCGGCGTGTTTGAAAACAATTAACAACAAATTGGAGTACACCGTGCTGCTTTTTTTGAAAGACATCTCGACGCAGCACATAATTTTTGTCCTCGCCAGCAGCTGACTGACTGTTAAGAAATATGATAATAGATAGGCTTTGTTGACGGATGCACTCTTTGCGTGAAATCGTTGGGAAGCGAGATATTTTTTTCATGCAGCGGAATGTTAATAGGTTGAATTCAATAACTTTATGGTCGGCTAGTATGATTGTTTGCGCTGACGCTTGTAAGTTGGCTCGAATGAATTTGCCTGCAACATTGCGCCGAACGGCAGCCATGGGCACAGTTGACAGCGATGTCACTGCTCATTTGTAAGTGTTCCGCTGTGCAGGAGAAAATATTTGTGGTCATGATGCTGACAGATTTGTTGCACAGAAGTGTTAAAAGAAGGGCGGATTTGTCAGAACAAGAAGCAGAAATTTGCCGAAGGCGATAAGTGTGGAAGAAGAAAAAAAGGCTCAACCTGCGATGCCGCAGGAGAACACAGTCCGATTCGAAATCCTCTTCTATTGTAACAGTATAGGATTTACAACTGAACCTCTAACAACGCAATAGTAGAAGGACTGCAACTGAACTGAAGAAAGATTCATGCTTGCCATACATCTTCCATGCCTCGTTGGTCAATGTGGATCGAGCCCACAATCTCTTAACAACATGAGCATCACCCAGCTTACCATCCGAGCTAACTGGTCAAAACAGAGAATGCTGGAAAAACTCAACGGGTCTGACAGCAACTGTGGAGGGAAAGACAGAATTAACGTTTCGAGTCCAAATGACACTGAAGAAGTATTTTCCAGCCTTTTTTGTTTTTGCTTCAGGTTTCCAACAACTGCATTATTTTGCTTTTATCCAGCAACTAACAGGTCGCCAACTACACATTCCCTGGTTGGGTCAAAATGTTTCCAAATTCAGCCTAGCAGTGAGTAGAGAATTCAGCATCCTCCCTTACCTGACTGACTGCGCGCAGGCTGGAACACTCATATTTGCCCAGTCGCTTACCAGGGAGCTGTAAGGATATGTTTGCCCCAGAGCTGCTGAGCAGTGCTTCGTTTGCAAGTGTTCCGTGGTGCAGTAGCAAAACCTTGTTGTAATGACGCCAACAAAGTTGTAGCACAGAAGTGTTAAAGGATGGACGAATGTGTCAGAACTAAAGGCAGAAAGTTTCCAGACGCAAGAAGCATGGAAGTAAATAAAAAATGCACAGCCCCTTCCCGTGTGACAGCTTAGGGATTGCAGCTGAACCGGGTATGGGGCTTAATTACTGCTAAGCAGGATAACAGGCATCGTTCAGTACGGGAATTGAACCCGCGACCTTGGCGTTTTTAAGCAACACACTCTAACAATCGGAAAACACCGGCCACCTGGCTCAACTACGCTGGTATCTGATTATCAAATTCAACTTGCAATGAGTAGAGGATTGAGGCTTTTTCCTTGATGATTGATCGCGCACAGGCTGGAACTCTCGTCTTTGCACAGCTAAAGGTTAAGGATACCAGCGCGCTGTAACTCTTTCGAGTACAAACCCATTTCCATCTGTTTCAGATGAAGTTACATTGTTTCATAGTTTGCCATTGTGAGATTTGAACTCTGGATCTTGGGGTTACAAACGCAGTACCATAACCACTTGGCTATTTAGGATGTTTATCCCAGACATGCTGAATGATCCGATCCAAAAAAGTGGTTCAGCAACAGATCCGTTCTCCTTCTTCTCAATGATGAAAATAATTTGTCCAAAGCAAACGTTAAGCTGAAAAAACTCCCGTCATCAATACGCTGAAATGTATGCAATCTCTTTTCTATTTATTTCAGGGGATGTGGACATGTCGCGCATGGGCAGTGGAAGTTGCTCATTCACAAATGCCTTCGGAAGGATGTTAAATTCCAAGAGTATAAGCACTTCAAACACTGAAGTAAAAACAATATCGAAATGTTGCTGTATCTCAAGGATGTTGCAATTGAAGCGTGTGGATTTCATGCCGAATTAGAAGGAAGTTGCTCAGAGTCGGGCAAACTCACGACGGCGGCTTAACGAGAAAATACCGAATGCCTATTGAAATATAAATTTGGAACTATATTTGGGGGGTGTTGCAAGAGCAGGGAACTGAAGCATTTATTTGTCTGGCCATCAATCGGTGACTTGAGGCGATCAGAGCAAGTTGGGAAAGCGATAAATAACAGGCCAACTGCCGTTTTGATTGGTGTATTTATCTGATTAACAGTCATACAACAGCGCCCCTTCACAGGCCACAGGGTAACATTGTGGTGAGAGCACCCTCTTGTTTTGACTCGAGTCTGGGTGTCGTCATAACGAAGCGTTCGAGATTGATTGGAATTAGGTGGGGGCGACATTGATTTCTGAGCCCAGGAGGTTATGTGTCACCGATCAACGGTGCGCAGTTATAATGCAATATTTTCAAATCCGTTGCACTGTTTCGCTGCAAGCATCACTGGGAATTGTTCATCAGGCTATATGGCAGAGCGACTGGTGAACTTGCATTTCAAAGAGCGTCCGAGCACCGATGTGTGCCCTGAAAATATTAGCGTTTACGGTATTGGGGAGATGGCTTTGTACCAATCAGATTTCTCTTTTGAAAAAAAGCCAGATGCATGATTAGCCGTGCTTTTCGTGGTACAAATAAATTGTTTGGAAACACTTATAGGGGGAACCAACAGGGAGTTTTCAGGAAACGAGAAAATTTTGTGTGTTTGATAGTGAGGAAGTTTGATAGAAGGAAGTTATCAATTGACGGGTTTAATGGGCAGAAAAGTGCCAAATGGATTTCAACCCGGCGGAGAGCGATTGAATGCAGCTGGAGAGCTCAAACAAGGCGAAGAGAGCACACAATTAATGAAGAGAATATTAGGAGGTGTAAAGGAAGTGATGGATATTGGAATGAATCTCCGCAAATCCTGGAATGTTACAAGACAGGACGATTAGGTGTTTAATAAGTCATGTGGAGTCCCTTCATTTATTAGCCGAGGTGTAGAATATACTAATTGGGAGGTTATGCTGGAACTGTATCAGTTATTAGTTAGGCTACAATGTGAGAACTGTGTGCAGTTCTGGACACCTTTTGGAAATTACCAAATTACAAATCGATGGTGGAGGTCCTGCATGATCAAAGTGGACAGCCTGTGGTACCTGCACCTATAAGTGGGAGTCAACAGTAGATAATATTCGTAATCCCAGGTTGAACAGTGACCCTCATCAATATTCCACATAGCGAGTTCTGGCGGGAGGGATATACTTAGTTTAACGGATCCACACAATTTAATTTTGAAGCCTGCTCAGCTGAACAACACAGCAGAATCTTCTATTTTTCTGTTTCATTTCACAAAAAAACATACACCGCACCACCCCAACCGCCCACCCCTCCCCTTGCCAAGGTGTTGAATGTAGCATTATAGGTCAACATTTAAAACGAAGGTTCACAAGGGGTTAGTTAGGAAAATGACCAATTCTCTGGTCAAATAAGAAGATTTGAATGATTGTTAGCAAGAAGAAGAGAGAGCTAAAGGGGGACAGAGGGTAAGGGAATGAATTCCAGATGTTATGAAAGTACAATAATTCTCATAAATTTATTGTGATTTATTGTAAAAGCAGGCGAACGGTGGGGTTTAGTTAATTTGTCTGAGTGTGTGTGGGATTTTATTGAATTAGAGACAGCTTGCCTGGTGGCTTTCACACATCAAAACAAAAACGGTATGAAATACTAAATGCAAAAACATAGCTGAAGTCTTAGAATGTGAGGTGAGAGAATTTGCAGTTTTAGATAAATGATGGTAGTTTAAATTTCAAAGAGATGGTAGGATGTTATACCTATCCAGAGAAGGTAGACCAGACAGTTGGGTTATTTCCCCCCCCCCCCCCCCCCACCCCAAAGGTTCCTGCTAATATTAGCACCATGAACTGATACATATTATGAGAAAGCTGATCTTCCAAAGACATATGGGAACAATGTGGCTGACATTAATAAGGACAAACATGTATCAGGGAGATTGATGCTAGGGAAGGCATTGTAAGGTCGACAGGAAATGAAAACAACCTTCAGTATTCATGCATTAAGCCTGCTGTCTACACGGAGTGAAGCTTGAAAAAGCCACTTTGAATTCTTCTACCCAAGGTATTGTGTCGAATTGGTGGGATCTTTTTAAACATACTTGTTCTTACTGTTTCAATAACAGGGGTGTAACTGGGAGCCAGATTCAATAGGGGTTTAGGATTATTATAGTAGTAATTTGTAGACCTGTGTTGTGCCTGTAATCCTGTTACATGTTACATATTCGGTACAAAACATCAGACAATTACTTGGAACCATTCGTTCTTCAACTATTTTCTAATCTCCCAGTCAACGCAGAAATTAAAGCCCTGATTCATCAAATCCTACAGCTCAGAAGGAGGTCTGTGGGTCCATCTGCTCCGTGCAGTTCTTGGAAAGAGCTATCAATTTTGTTACACAATCCAGCTTCCCACATCACCCTGTAAATTAGTTTTTTTTTAAACCAGATTGAATCTGATTCCACCATCCTTTCAGACAGTAAAGCAATACAGCGTGATTGCTGGGAATATGAAAAAAAAAAGACATCCTGCAAATACCCAGCCGCTCAGGGAACAACTGTGGACACAACAGAGCGAACTGTTCAGGTCGATGACTTTTCATCAGAAATGAAGAAATATATCAATATACCAAATTTTAATGTGGAGAGCAGGATGGGCGGGGTGTACAAAAGTGAATGCCTGCGAGGGTGGAGGGAATAAGAGAAAAGGTTTATTGATGCAAAATCCATAGACATTTGTAATGGTTATGGTAAACAAAAAAATATATATGTCCCGATGGGGCTGTGAATGGCTGCATAGCAATCGTCTAAATGTAACATAAAGGAGTAAAGATAGAAACGTGACAAAACTAAACCAGTAAAACCAAGCAAGAAATAAAATGGGGGCGGGTCTTCTGAAGTTTACATCAACGCAACATTGTCTGAAAAAAGCATGTGGGTTTACGTACCAATATTAAGAAGCCTGAAAGGACCAATCGTACCTCTGGAGATGTATACTTAAGAAGCACTTTTATTCATTACAGGTTTAGCAGAGCAAAGGAATATGCTGAGTGATCTATGTTATTGTGCTTTGTGCTGGATAGAGTGGGGAGGGGTACATGGTGGATCGTTTCAATTATGGTCCCTGGTTGGCAGGCCTATTTAACCCCCTACGCTTAGTAATTCACACAATTTAAGCATTACTCCGAATGAGCTGTCTTGCTTTCAAGGGGATGTTATTACACTTTGCCATCACAAACACGATATTAAATCGTTTACCCACTCGTGAAATCCATCTCTGTGCCTTTGGAGCTTCCCACTCCAGTTTCTGCAACTTAATATCTCCCTGAATTAAATAGACTCTTCAAAGCTCTGAAGGTCCAATGTCACCTACTAGTATAACAACAATTGACACGTCACACTCCACTGGTTAAGAGCGAATAGTTGATACAAGTTAGAAGATTTGTGAAATGATGCCAAGTGGAGGCAGCCGGTTTGCGTGTGTGGGAAATGCGCTGTACTGGGTGAATTTTCAAAGATCAAAATAGAAAAATAAACGCTGTGATGACTCTTGTTAGGCAGTGGAAGCAGCGATGGGAAAATTAAAAAAACACTCAATGGAGCCCAGACAGCCGAGTCGGTAGAGAATTAGGCATTTATTCTGAGTGTCCATGGTTCCAATCCTTGTCCAAGTGCAGCCCTTTGGGTCAAAGGGCTCACTCTCAGTGAAATAACAGGTAAAAAAAAAACAAAGTCCGCTGAATTATTAAAGAGAACAGAAGGGATAGCTATGTTTCCAAGGAACAAAAAGCATTTTTGTCGAAATCGTGGCGTTCTCGATCATTTTTTGGAATTATTTCGAGTTTCCGAGCTGCTGTAAGTGTGAGAAGTTTTTCGTGACTTTTCCCTTGTTTGGCCGAAGCACTATCGCTGTGAATCAGTGCCAACAATATGTTCTGATTCAACCCCATTCTTACCGCTGGCGGAAGCAGTTTCTCCCTATTTAATCTCACACAAGATTCCAACAGGTTAGAAAGCTCGATCAGACCACCCTTCACTCTTCTTTTCTGAAGAGATTAGAAGCAGGTATAAACCATGAAATAGAAAAAAAAAGCGCAGCAAACGGCGAGGGATTGACACGATGTGAATGTTTCCGTCAGAGAACCAGCAAAGACAGGATGGGCAAATTCTCTGCTTAACCCATCCTGTAATTATACGAATCTAGCATTATCAGAACTGAATTCCTAAAGTGACCTACTAAATTCTGGAATTAGCGCTACTTGCACTCGAGGGTCCTGGTGCTTGGTCTGAGCAGCGCCGGTAAGAACACGAGAAATAGGGGCAGGTGTATTATGTATTTCACGGCTTCTCAAAAATTCACAAACTTTCTGGCTGATCTCCTGCCTCAACTGCACCATTCTGAGAATTTACAATTCGCACTGTCATACAGCGCTCTCGCAGATAAAGAATTGTTTGCGGCTCCAGAAGAGGTGATGCTTAGAGCAAAATGATGGAATATAATTCACAACATTGCATCACAAAACTCGTTTGTAGGTTTTATGCCGCACACTCTGTTGCATAAATCTGTGTAGCAGCAAAGTTAAGACAGTTGTCTCAATATCTACTGGACTGAGTGGTACCTCAGATATGAAAGCCTGGAGGTTGAGATCATAAAATGATTTTTTGCACATGTGCACTGGCAGTTAGTGAGTTCTGCACCTGGGGACAAAACTCATTTTGCTTCTCTTTGTTCCCTGTTTCTGACCACCTAGAACATACGCCCATTGCTCATTTGGTGCCTGAATGGTATACTCTCTGTCTACCCCCCACATCCTTAATAAACTAGCTCTGCATCGACTGTTCAGCTGGCGGCATTAAATTAATTCACTTGTATGTAATTTACAAGCGTCGTACAATAGGGTAATAATTTATGGCTAATTACTTTAAACCACATCCGAATGAAACGAAACACTATTATTGCAAAATGTACATCATAGCTCAGATACTTGCAAGTGACAAATAATTCACTGGCTGAGAAACCAATACCTTCCCCATATGAAGTTTTTGAATTAAATTTAATCCGATTTCACTTCGTATGAAGGACACTCAGCACAGCTCAAAAACTAGTGAAAAGCAATGAGAACTCTCCACAGTGTTATCTTCTGTTTTGTCAAGCAGTGCTGCGAGCCGACTGTCCCTGAGATTAACGCTTAAGTGGCAACGGTAGTTGGATTAATTTTCCTGCAGGTTAGTTGTTACCATATTTGCTATAAACACAACAAAAATCTGACTTTAAGCTAGCTAGAAAAATGTCCCAGTTCCCTCTACTTGCAACTCTACCAAATACTGGGAGAGAATTGAAAGTTCAGCACACAGACGGTGGATCCACTTGATTTTTCGCTGAATCACCGGTCACTAATTTCACTATTCTCCCGAGATGTCCTGCCAACTTCACTGGCTACTGTTCAGTTCTGTCCAGGCCCGTAGGCGCCTGTATCTCATTTGCATTGACCAGTTCCCCTTCTTTCACTATTCTTCACTCTTCTTCGCATTACATTTCACCTCATACCATCTGTCCCACCAGCCTGCCACTGTCCTCTGTTGAGTTATCGTTGTTTTCTGTAGAATTTTACAACACTTCTAAGAATTGTGTCATCAACAAAATTTGAAATTGTGCCCATAAGACTGACGCCTTGCTCCTATGTAGACGAAAAACAGCATTGATGATACTACTGACGCCTGGAAAATCCCACTATATATCTCTTCACCACGACTCTTTGTTTCCTATCATTCAGCTGACTTTGTGTCCATGCTCCACTGACAGCATACTTCCTAAAACAATAAAGTTAACTGAACGCAATCTGCTTTTAACAAATCAAAGCATATCTTCCTTAATGAATCTGTACTTATCCATGTGGATTTTGTATCTGGATGTCGTTTCCAAAAGCACGTCCACTACCTGAGGTAAAACTGCTGCGTCTGTGGTTGACTAAATGATCATTGAACACATTTTGTGTACAAGGATATAACATTTGTAGTTCTACAATCCTCTAACACCATCCGTGATAGCTAAACAGGATTGGAAATTTGTGGCCACTGTTTTCAGCAATTTCCGCACCTACTTTCCTCAATACCCTGACCCTGAGCCAATCCTCGAGAGTTTTCAACATTTAAGCACAACCAGGTTTCTAATGCTTCATCTTTCTAAATTTTTATCCCTTCCAATGTCGCAACTACCTCCTGTTTCACTCTGCCTTTGGCAGTATTTTCCATTCTTGATAAACATAAGATTAGCCCTCTGGCTCCAGGCGTGAAACCACGTTTCAGTCCCTCATTGGAAGGTTCCTGCTTTTGGCAATCTTTTCTTTTATGTAAATAGAGCAAAAGTTTTGCTGCTAATCTATTTCCTTGTCACCCATTTTTTTTTGCATGTATTTATTTTAACTTCCCATCTGACTTGTCTATTTTTTTCCATGGCTCTTATTTGCAGTATAGTGTCCTCAGCGTTGTGTCCTCGGCAGAACCATCATCAGTTGCTAAATCAATGATCTTCCGTCCATCATAAGGTCACAAGTGGGGATGTTCGCTGATGATTGCACAACGTTCAGCACCATTTGGAACTCCTCGGATACCGAAGCAGACCATGTCCAAATGCAGCAGGACCTGGGCAATATCCAGGCTTGGATGGACAAGTGGCAAGTAACATTCGCAACACACAAGTGACATGCAATGACCATCTCCAACAAGAGAGAATCTAACAATCGTCCCTTGATGTCCGATGGCATTACCATCACTTAATCCCCACGAGCAACATAATGCGTGTTAACATTGTCCATAAACCTAACTTGACTAGCTATATTAATACTGTGGCTCCAGGAGCAGTTCAGAGGCTATGCATTCGGCCAGGAGTAACTCACTTCCAGACTCGTGAGAGCCTGTCTACAATCTATAAGGCACAAGTCAGGAGTGTGTTGGAATACTCCTCACTTGCCTGGATGAGTACATATCCGACAACACTCAAGAAGTTTGTCAGCTTCCAGGTCAGCGCAGCCCGTGTGATTGGCACCCTACACACAAGCATTCATTCACTCCACGCTTGACGGACGGTAGCAGCATAGCATTTACCATCTACACGATGAATTACAGAAACTGGCCAAGGTTCTGTCCGCAGCACATTCCAAACCCACGGCCACTACTGTCTAGAGGGTCAGTCGCAGCAGAGAGATGGGAACACCAACACCTGGATGTTCCCATCCAAGTCATTCCCCATCCTGACTTGGAAATATATCGCCGGCCCCTCACTGTCACGTGTTCAAAATCCTGGAATTCCCTCCCTATCAACACTTCCTGTACTTACACCCCAGGAAGAGCAAAAATTCAAGAAGGCTGCACACCTTCCACTTCTCAAGGACAATTAGGATGGACAATATATGCTGGCCCAGACTCTTGAATGAATAAAAAAAACCTGACGACCTTTACCTTCCTTCATCTTGCTCTGTACATATTTCTTCAGCAAAAAACTTCTGGTTTTATAGGACCATCCATTCCATATCGTGGAATGTACCTCGAATTTACCCAAACCATCAATTTAGAGGCAGCCCCTTTTTCCTGAGAATATTTCCTTTCAATTCACTTGGGCCAGAAT
Source organism: Isurus oxyrinchus (assembly GCA_026770705.1). NCBI lineage: Eukaryota > Metazoa > Chordata > Chondrichthyes > Lamniformes > Lamnidae > Isurus > Isurus oxyrinchus. Next base: position 845,516 of record JANJGN010000167.1, read on the forward strand.
GGGAAGTAACCATGTTGGCATCGGTGTGCGTTTGTGTGTGCGTGTGAGGTATGGAGAGATTTCGTGGGGGAGAGAGCTGGAGAAAGGGACACAGACATCAATCTCTAATCCCTGCGTTACCAGCTTCCACCTCGAGAGAACGCTGTAGCTTCCGGTGCCATAGCACAAATGGGTAAAATAAAATAAAAAAAAACATTGTATCCGTGACTCATCCAGTTCAACATCAAATTGTGCTCCTTTATAAAGTAACCACGGGTAAAATTCTGGAATCACGGCAGAGAAATTACCTTTGGCAGGCGAATAAATATAGGGCTAAATAAAATATTTTTGTGGAGCAAGAATAAGATGGCGGCCGAATATGAAGTGTCACCATAACTTTGTGAAGAGTTAGAAAGAAATATTGTTTTTCCACACTCCTCACCAAAGCTGTAATAAGCGTTGGCTGTGAGGATACTGTGTTTTCTGTCACGTGCTGAAACAATTATATTTTCAGCGTTATCACAGGGCAGTATCACGTCGATCCAGCACTCAGGCGGCTGTGCTGCATCCCTGTCTGCATCTTATGCTATTGTCACTCTCTGATCGGCCAGCAAATGATTAGTCAGGAGGGGTTCGATGGTAGGCCTTCTGCCAGCAGTCGAGGTAGTGAATGCTGGAATAGCATTTATTAAAACTGCTGCAGTTATAATGTTGGCAGTTGGATCTCCGATTGAGCTACTGGTTGGCACTGAGATGATGGGCCTCTTGTTGCAGCTCCTGAGTCTGGGTCCTCCCTTGATGCTTTCAGTTGGGAATGAACCTTATTCTGCACTTCGAATTCAATTCCATCGTCTCAGCCATTAATATCGAATGTACACAGCTCAGACCCAGAGGATAGATTTCCCCCTGATTACCTTCATATCAGGGCAGTCACTTTCAGCTCACCTTTAGTGTTCAGTTTTTTGTCCATGCTTGAAACAAAGCTAAAATGAGGTCAGGATCTGAGTGACCCTGGAAAAGCCAAGAGCTTCAGTGTTCAGGTTGTTTCTAAGCAGTGCCACACGATAGCACTTTTGATGATACTTTCCGTCTCTTTACTGATGATCGAGTTAAGGATATTGGGGCGGTATGGGCCGGGATGTATTGGTCCTGCTTTTGTCTGAGGGGCATACCTGGGCATTTTCCCACATTGCCAGGTGGTCGCCAGTGTTATAGCTGTACTGGAATAGCTTGGCTAGGGGCGTTGTAAGTTCTGGAGCATAAGTCTTCAGTACTATTGCCAGAATATTGTCAAGGGCTTTGCAGTATCCAATGTCCCCAACCATTTCTTGACATCACGTGGAGTAAATTGACTTGGCTGAAAAGAGGCATCTGTGAGGCGACAGCGTACTGATATCGTCGCTGCACTAGTAATCGGGGTAATGCTCTGGGGACCTGCGTTAGAAGCTCGCCATGGCAGATGGTGGGATGCAATTGTTTCAAACGTCCATGGATGATAACGAAACCATTGTGGTAAAAACCGACGTGGCTTACTAATGCCTTTTAGTGAAGGAAGTCTGCTATCCTTATCTGTTATGGCCTCCATGTGACTCCTGGTGTGACCTCTCTGGGTAATAAATGCTGTCCTGGCCATCGATACCCACTTCCCATGATCGAATAAAAAAACCCTGACCCTGAGTACATACTTGTGCCCTTGCTATCCTCACTGATCCTTAATATTCATCCACCTGTCAGCCCACTAATTGCAGGCTGCGAAGGTGAAAATGCAACTTTTCTTCCTACTCTCTGTTGTCAGTCCATTAACCAAATCAGTTTTCACCCGAATATATAACGCCAAATCCCAAAATTCCTAAGATTGTGTAAGAAACTTTGAGGATACGTTAATGGGTCCTGCCTGAAAATCCAAAGTTAGCACATTCATTTGTGTTCACATTATCCTCTACATAAACACATGCTCAAAAATGCCGATAGGTTTGCCGGACTCAACTTCCCCTTCACAAATCTGTACTGATTTTATTGAATAACATTCTGATTTTCCAAGTGTTCTGTTAGCACATTCCGGATTACCATTTTGCCTTGCAGTGATGTTAAGCTCAGTGTTCCCCGTTTTCTTTCTTCCTCCCTTCCTAAGTATTAGGGTTTGTTACCTTCCAATCGTTGGGAAATGATGTGGATTCGAAGTAATTCTGAAAGATCCAATTCATCCGCTTTCTTTGCAGCTACCTTTCTGTAATACTCTATGCTGCAAGTGGGAAGGTCTGGAAGATTGCTTCCGACTCAGTCCCATGAATATCTCCAGTACTGTTTATTTTCTAGTACAGATTTCCACAAGTTCCTTATGTCCACTTGATATTTGGTTTCACTTTCATTCTGAATCATTTTTGAGCCATTTCCCCATTCCCCATTTCGGTTCATCTTTCTCATTGTTTGTTCTCAGAATTGATTGCTTCTTCATCTGCATAATTTATAGAAATGTTTACATTTTTTAAAAGAAAGCAGTTGGTTAAATATTGTATTCTCTTTACTGTATCGTTGTAAATTTTAGGTCCTCTTTTGCTGAATTCTAAAAGCTTTCCAATCCAGAGCTTTATTACTAGGGCATCTTAATCATCACGGTTATGCTATTCTTATTTTACTTTGGGGCTGATGCAACTTAAAAGGATGTGTACGTTTTTAAAATTGTGCAATAATTATTTTAATGCTAAGTCTTATATGCCCACAATCATACCTTTAAAGCAATGACCGAATCTACATTGGACACCTTGCATTCCAAAACTACCATGTTATTTTCAATCCCCCTTAGAAATCACTTTCTATAGTGTTATTGAATAAACCTTCCTTATTGCTCAAGACTAGATCTAAAATCGACGTGAATTGATCCAGAATCCTTGTTGGGTCGTTGACATACTGATCCACACAGTTATCAAGTATACATTGAGGCACATTTCCTCTGGGCTCTCCTTCTGTTGCTGAATTTCAATGGCATGTGTTTCGGAGACTGACCTATTGAATTTTGCCATTACCGCTCTGAATACACTGAAACGGTAGTGCTGCTTGTTTGTTAAGTGACTGGAACTAATGCCAAATATTATCCAAGCAGCTTTCCTCAGCTGAGCACAGATTGTTCTATAAAGGGGATCACTTAATGATCTCAGATACATTCCAATAGGAACTGCAAAGCAGGGCAGGAGGGGAAGATTCCCCTAAAGAATGGAACGGCCAATAATTCTACAGATCAGGGATATTTACTATCCCGTGCTCGTAGCCATTGGTACTCCCAGTAAGTCAGTATATCGGCCTTCTGATAGCTGTTGAATAACTCACTGTTAATGATTATGTAACAGAATAGGAATGCCCTCCTTGCCTTGTCATGTATCCAGCGGGGTAACTTGGCGAATATACGCGGGGTACTTAGGAGTGTACACCGCCGGTGAGGGGCTCTGTTGCTCGGCAAATAGGGGAAGTCGGTTTCCACTCTCTGGAAAGAGATGCCGAGGATGACTTGCGCCACTCCTATAGTTTAGCAGGTCATTAAATTAACTGTATTTATTTATTCAATCCTGGGATGTGGGCATCGCTGGCAAGTTCTGCATCTTTTGCCGATCAGTGCCGGATGAGTGGGTGGAGATGATCTTTCCATCATTTCGTTGGTGTGTTGATGCCTGACTAATTTAAGTTGATATTTCTTCTGACTGCAAACTCGCATAATCAACAGAGACTTTGAAAGGTATTTTTTATCAATATTTTTTGTTATTCCCAAACCTTGAGCTGGAAGAATTTTTACTTTTCCATCAGCACCCGCTCAGTTCACGAGCAGCTCCCTCCCGCGCATTGTAAATAGAAAGAGAGCAGCGTTTCCAATTACATTGAAAGTTTTTCTGTTTCCTCTCTGCTGAATCTTTCATTTAAATTAATTTTGTTTTTCGTTTCTTGTTTGGAAATTATTTTGAACATTATGAGCATCGATTGCAGCTCGCACGATCCTGGCCTCCCAATAAATCGCAGGAAATAAATGTCATGGACCTGCAGTGGGAACACAGAAAATTGGGGAGGTGGATTTTATTGTGCAGGCTCCACGAAGCGATACTTTTAGCGCTCAGCACAACAAAGTATTATGTATTCAAATATATGTAAGATCATTCCTTTCCTACTGTTTAAAACGGAAGCAATGTTATAGAACCATCCAATGTTTAACTTTAAGATTTTCTCATCCAGAACTGTAATGTGCCTGCTCAGTGCCCGCATCGCATCATTTCCTTTCTATATTTATTAAGCCAACGAGTTCCACTCCCTGGCTTCCTGGACCCTATTCCGAATAAATTGCTGACCCCAAATCCCAACCGGCTGGCCCACGTGTTTGCTGATTTTATTAAAGGTTCAATTTCGTCAGATGAGGTCATAATTTCTTTGATCAGACGTGTCTTCAAAAAAGCCCTTTTACCTGCGGTCCTTACAAACTGCTGCCACATCTTCAAAGTCCCGTTATCCACAACATCCTGAAGCGCATTTTTGCCTCCCTAATCTGTGTGATCATGTTTCAAAATTCCATGCTTCGATCCCTCCAGTAATGTTCCTCCCCAACTACTGTACCAAAATGTTTTTTTATCAAAGAAATAAATAACTTTCTGTGTCACTGTGGCAACCTGTCCTCATCATTCTAGGACTGTCTGCGGATGCAGTTGACCAAGCCATCCTCCGCCAAGGTTTTACATTGTCTTGTAGTGAACTGGGACTGCAGTCTTTGTTTCACTTGGCATGGATGGATTCCTCAAGGGAAAGCCTTGTTCAATTTACTTTTTTTTTACAGTTAACATAGGCGGTTGATCAGGGCACTAATGTGGGTATGGTGTGCATGGACTTTCAAAAGCATTTGATAGAATGCCACAGAACAGACTTGTGAGGGATTTTGCAGGTGCTGCAATAAAATGGACAGTAACAATGTGGATATGGAACTCGCTCAGTGAAATGAAACATAACGTTTTGGTGAATGGATTTTTTTTCCAGTCTGGATGAAGGTTTGTACTGCAGTTCCCCAGGGGTCAGTGTTGGGTCACTTGTTTTCCTTGATATGTATTAATGACCTAGGTCTTTGTGTACAGGGAAGAATTCAAATCTTGCAGATAAATAAAGACTTGAAGTAATGTGAAATATGACGAGTATATTTTAGAACATCAAAGGGTCGTAGACAAGTTAGTGCGATGGCTGGGCAGGTGGCAGATTAGGTTCATTGCTGAATCATGTTTACCAGCTTCATTTTGAGAGGAAGAAATTGGAGGGACATTATAAACTAAAGTGTACAACACTAAAGAGTGTGCAGGGCGAGGCAGACTTGGATGTAACTGTTCGTAAAGTTACTACTGCTGAAACAAACGCATTTGACCAAAGATTATTGTCTTGTACTCATCATGACTATTGCAAAACTACCAAAGTCAGGCAAGCAACAACTTTATCCTGTTTGACAAGAGACTGCTTACAGGCTGGCGAGTGAAATTTGAATGGCAGAGGCGTTGCCATGGAGAAATCACAAGTCAAAAATGACTGACAGTTAACTGCCAAGCATTGATTCAAATTCTAAATCACGCAACTTCGCTCTCATTCGTCAAGGCATCTCCCCGAGGAAAGAATGGCTATCACTGCCTTTGTTACGCTGAAACAGGCACAATGTGTTTACATGTTCTTTTTGGACGGGAAGAACACTGCTCTGGGTATTGATATATGTAACTTCCTTGCACATACAGATGCGCCACACTACGAGCCCAACTAACAGTCTTACATTGTTTGCCAGCATAATTTTTAACACACTGAGGAATATTTAGCCAATGTTGTCCAATTGCAGGATCACATTTAAATTGGTCACTGTGCTTTGAGGTTTACAAGCATGGGAATGTTGGGTATGGTCTAAAACTTGCCGGTTGTGAACAGGAGAAGGGACATGCTTTATGACAGGAGACCGATCAGATCCTGTCAAACAACAGGTCACTTCTGCTGTTACAGAATGTATGCTATCAGACCGTGCTTGCAGAACACAAAACAGAGTGTCCAACATTAGATGTGAGTCTGTGATCAGACAGCATTTGCTAAATATTGTGCTGACATTGGTATTCACGCAATTGTCCACTTGAGTGCAAGACAAAAAGCTTCAACAATATCTTTTTTCAACAATACTCAATCTCTGGACTACTAAGCGACTATTTGTTGATGAATATTGAAGTTTGCAGGATATGTTGACGTTGCAGTGCATTATCCTGTGGTTTATTACCGAGTACAATAGCAAGGAATTAATGTTGCATTTGTACAATGCCTCAGTCCAGCGTCAGCTGCAGTATTGTGTCCAGTCCTGGGCGCCACACTCAGGAAGGATGAGAAGGCATTAGAAAGGGAGGAATAGATTCACGAGAATGATTCCAGAGATGAAGGAAATTTGGTTATAATGGCAGATTGGAGAAGTCAGGATGGTTTTCCTCAGAGGAAATGAGATGAGAGCAGATTTGATGGAAGTATTCTAAATCATGAGGTGTCTGGACAGAGTAGGTAGGGAGAATTGTTCCACTCGTGAATGGATCGTGAACGAGAGTGAACAGGCTTGAATTAATTGTTAAAAGAAGCAAAAATGATATGCAGAGAAACATGTTCATGCAGCGAGTGTTCTGGTTTTGAATGTACTGCCCGAGATTGTGTGGACGGCTCATTCATTTGAAGCACTCACAGTGAATTAGACTGTTATCTGAAAAGGAAGAATGTGCAGGGTAACAGGAAGAAGGTGGGAGGTGCGCGGGGTTGGGGGAGAGTGGGGCTAGGGTGGAGGGGGTAGGTGGTTGGGAGGGCTGTGGGTGAAGTGGGATGCAGGGAATGATACTAGGTGGGTTGCACACTCGGAGAGCTGGTGCAGACACGAAGCGCCAGATCGTCCCCTTCTGCACCATAACAATTCTGTGATTCCATGCAATTCTTTTTAATTTAATCATAGCCAGAGTATCGATTACAGGGGCTTCTCTTCCCTCTTCTGCGCCATTACTACTGATGTTGAAACCATCACAAGGATGTATCCCTGACCGCTTCCTATTTCCCATGAACAGGCTGCCCCTAATCGACATCACCCTCAAACGGAGCAATTGTTTTCACGTTAACAGGCACTCAATCATGAGCTCGCCGAGGCACCTTTGGCAGCATCTGCCAAATCTACGACCACCTAGAGGGACAAGGGCAACAGACTCGTGGAAATAACAACACCTAGAAATGATCCTCCAATACACTGATCATTCTGACTTAGAGATGTATTGTCATTCCTTCACTGGATCTCGGTGAAAACCCTGGAACTCTTTCTGTAACAGCACTGCGGGTGTACCTACACCACATTTATCTTTGGTGCTTAAGTTATTCTCCCTGAATTTTCCGCCACAAACCTCCCCGCCTCTCTACGTCCCTTCCACATTTCAAGATACTCCTTAAAACTTCAATCTTTTATCAAGCTTATAGCCACCGTCCTAAATGCTCCCCGTGTGTTCTCTGCCTAGTTTGCTTCTATGGCATTTCATTGAAGGCGCCATACAAATATAAGCTGTCGTTGTTGCTACTTACACCCAATCTTCCCAGAATCGCACAGGTATGGAAGATGAGTTGACTTTATTTTTCATTTTAATGGTGTTAATCGTAGAAATCAAGTCTTTGTAGAACAATGACAGATGATTGACTCATGGCTTATGGTTTAAAATGTCCTCCCAAGTCGCTAAACCTCCAACACCACCACAGCTCATCCAACCACTCCCCCCACCACCGCCCCCAACCCACCCCCTCCGCCAATGCTGAATCCCACGATCCCAGGCCCCCAGCCCCTGTCATAAGTTCTCAGCGTCTGGGTCTCGATGCTGTGTACCGTTCTCTTTTACCATTCCCCTTCCTGAATCTGAACGTCATTGTTACATTCTGAAAGGAATGTCTCTATAGGGCATTCAGTGTTCAATGATTTATTTGATTCGAAAGAGATGTCATCAATGTTTGCCTAATATTAAAATGGAAACCGTGCTCACAATTGTCAGCTGAAGCCCATTTGCACATTGCCCCACAACATGTGGCCAGAGCTTTCTGATTCTCCCCTTATTTAATTCTTCTCCCTCCTGCTTACAGTGAACATTCTGACAATAGTGACAATCTGCAGAGGAAAGTGCCACCTTTCCAAAAGTATCTCTATGTACATGGTGGCCATGGCAGCAGTAGATCTACTGGTCACGCTCGTCTATAGAATTGCATATCGAATTTTCCGGGAACGTTTCCCATATCCATTCCTCTCCTACACTGTCATTTGCAAACTAGCGGTGTATATGACATCGACCAACATCGGTTTGTCCGTGTGGTTTACAGTCTGCTTCACTTTTGACCGGTTTGCAGCTATATGCTGTGAGAAACTGAAAACCAGGTATTGCACATTGAGAACTGCGTCCATCGTTATAATAATTGTTTCTGTGCTATTGAGTTTAGAAAGCATCCCTTGTTGGTTTGCATTTGAACACAAAAGAATAATTAACAATATTCAGTGGGGGTGCATCCCCAGTGTGACCTTTTTCAGGTCTCCAGCGGGCGGAGTCTACTTCAAGTTACACAGTTTTCTACTTTCATTGGTTCCTTTTGCTTTGATATTACTGTTTAATTGTTTAACGATCAGGCGCATTGTAGTAACGAATATTGCACGAAGGAGACTCCGGGCTCCCAGGACTGGGAATCAGCGCGATCCAGAGATGGAGAATCGACGGAAATCCATTACTTTGCTGTTCACCGTGTCGGCCAATTTTATATTGTTGAGTCTCACATCGGTGGTGAGTCAGTGGACTGATGACCTGATCCTTCGTATCCAACCAGAATACAGAGGTGCTGCGTATATTGCTACTGAGGCCGGATATATGTTCACTCATTTGAAGTCTTGTACAAACACCTGCATTTATGCAGCAACACAAACGAAGTTCCGGGAAGAGCTCATTAAAGTGGTGCAATCTCCTTGGATATTTATTTCGTCATTGGTTAAAAATATGAAAAATCAAACCCAAACGTCTTGCCCTAGTTAGAGCACAATGACAGCGCGTGATTCCGTGTAGAATGACGAACTTTCCGTTTAGATCAAAGGGGATTGTTATCATTGATAATGAACAGTTCAGAAAACATTTCCTGAATTCTGTGCCGTGTGTTTCATGTCCACAGCTCTCCGAGACCGTACACCTCAAATTACTGCTGAAACCTTTTATTTAACATTCCAGATTCAAAGGCAACAGTCATGATTGAGGTTCAGATATGGAGTCGAACAATGGGAATCAGCGTTTGCTGTCTTACACTACAGGCTACAGGAATAATGCTCTGTTATATTAATTGATAGATCCCTTTAGAAGAGAAGCAACAAAGTGGGTTTTGAAATCGTTCTAGTTAATAGTCTAGATGTAATATTGGTGTGAATGTTACAAACCCCGGTTCCCCCCTTCAGATTCCTCTCCCCATTTTTTCCCAGGGGTAATAGACGAGTGTCATGTCTCCTTTTCGGTATCTAATTATGGAGGCAGTAGGAAACTGGCTCATCAATGTGATGTTAGATATCTTTCTTGCAGGGAGTAACTTAAACTCTCAAATAGCCGTGAAAAGGAATTTATAACAAGGGAACAGATCATTCCAACCAGCGAAACCTTCTGGGCCTTTACCCTCCATCCTAGTAAATAGTCGCAATAAATTTACCCGCCTGGTATGAACATACCTGCCATTTTTTAGTCAACAACACATTTTTTTCCGCTATATTTTGGAATAATTTCTGACTCTGCGTATTCCACCAGTTCTCAATTGTCTACATAAAGATGTTCCTTCACTATCAATTCTAAATCCTTCTGAAATTGAATGCTTTATATCATGCGTTAAGTCCTTCAACTAAGGGAAGCTGCCTGCATCTATTTACCCAGTGCTCCAAAATATAAACCAGATGGGTACAGCTCTAATAATAAAATCAACCTGATATCTGTAACCAAACAACAGAGTCATGGAAGTGAAGTTAATACGGTTAAGTAATAGTTCTGTTTGTAGATGATTGTTTCCTTGGTTACACTGATTAATGTGAAGGTTAGCTTTGATAACTTGAACTTTATCCTAAATATCGAGATAATGGAGGAGCGGTTTCCAAACAAATAACTTCGGAATTCAAGACTGAAACAGCTTCCACCCCACATATATTTTCCTAGCCAGCCAGAAAGGAGAGTATTTATCTGTTTTGAATATAATGTAGTGCCTAATTTTAAGGCTCCTGTGTGCGTGCAAAAGTGAAACTATGATCATGAAGCGCCAACACTGATTAACATATTCAAAAGAACCGTTCCGATGGAAGGCTAAAATTACTGAATGAAATACTTAACCTGGTTCCTATTTAATGCGTTAAACCAGCGGATGAAGGACGGAGTCATAATATGCGTCGTGATAGATATATGACCTTGAGGAGATCGAGTTTACTGTTGGCATTAAATACTTTAATCTCAATAACAGGCACTGCAAAAAAAAGTTTATCAGACTATCCTAGTGTGCGGCTTTTTCCTCCATCTTTTGATCCTTGCCCTTTAAACGGGAAGCAACAGGCTAAAGAAATTATTCTTAAAATGGCCTCAACCTACCATGCAACAATGCTAAGTTGTAGAATGAAATAATAAGGGGTCTTATTGGAACCATCCATTGTTTACTATTTCACCATTTTATAGGAGCTTAATTCATTTGATAACCGTGTTGTGTCGTTCTGCTAAGGAATATTCAATATCTTATTTAATATGATAGATACAAAAACAACATCAGTGTTTGTTAAATGATTAAATTATGTGTATTTATCAAGTGTGAAATTATCATTAAAATCAATTTGTAGAGGTTTTATTTTCGCTTTAATTCAATCATTCAATACATATTGGGCGCATTGTCTACTAAACGGACACACACGTATACTGACTCAATGCTTTACGGTATATTCGGTCTCAGATACTGAACTCAGCTTTCTGCTATGTTTGGATCGCCCACAAGAATTAGTGATTGTAAGTTCCACTTCCCGCTTGCCTATTATTATATCCTTAATAAACCTACAGCGCGTCACCTCAGTGTTCAAGAATGATAATGTAAACCTCACATGTACAATGGACTGTGAACTTCAATTATGAAAGAGCCTCATTTATTCTTTGTGGTGACGTAACCATTTAGCCGTCACACTTTAATGTTCCACATAACCTTAAGGCTTTGCGAAAGCCAAAGTCTAGAATATTACAGGATCCCGTGGCCGCCAGGATCTGCCAATCCGACTGGCGGTCAGCTTTGGGGAACAGGCGATGAGCTGCTTTTGTTTCTGTGCAATAACTACATTTTCCTTGAACTGGTTTCACTCGGGAAACCCAATTTGAGACAGTATTCGGTCGAAGGTATTTTTTTAATTATGTCAGGCAGCAAGTCATCAGCAACTATCTACAAACAAACATCAATGTCTCATCAACTACAGCATCCAAAATTAACACGTAAAAAATAGTAATTGAAGGTTAACCCTTGACAGCACTGTTTCAAATTCATTTACATATGAATGTAGTTCCCTGGCCCTGTTTGGGCGTCTAGTCTTCTTGTATTCCCTTGGATTCCTGTGTTTCTATTTGACAGTCACCGAGTGCCCCTGGCCGGTGGAGGCAGTTCCGGCTCCAGTCATTGGAAACGGGTAACGGTGCAATTTCAGACTTGGTCAGAGGCGTCTCCCTTCGCTTCGCTGCTGCTTGGAAGATTGGGGCCCATGTCCAAATCGCGCAGAAGCTGAACCATTGTTGTGTACTTCTCTCTGACCTGGGAACTTTGCTGGGGCACAGGTTAGTGACGCCTACTGGCCGGAAGCGAAAACTGCAACTTAACCGCAAAAATTCACAGACTGACAGGAAATAAATTCTGTACACACGGATTGCCTCACATTTAAGTTGTAAGAATAAAAACAACCCATTCCCAATAAAACGCTTATCTTTGCCGATTCTATATTTACAAACCTGCCCCGTTACGTTATTACTCTGGATTGAACAGGGGTTCTATGCGATTTCCCAGGACACCATCTACATTGTTCGAACAAAATAAAATCACAATAAAACAAAGAACCGAGGTCAATGCTGAAAGTTTCACGGAAATCAATCGCATGGGAAGGGAATGAAATTCCTGAAGAATAAAGCTGAATGAAAGCCGGAAAATGGAAAGAGTCAGCAAGTCTGGCCGGGAGTTTCTGTGCAGTGGGGAAGCTCGGGTTAACACATGTGTTCTGGGATCGTTGTGTAGACCTGAAATGTTAACTCTCCCTTTCTCTCTCCACAGATGTTACCAGACCTGCTGAGTCTTTCCAACAACTTCTGTTGTTATCTCAGATTCCCAGCGCGTGCAGCACTGCATCTCGCTTTCTGAAGACTACAACAACCCCTCGGCAGGAATCGAAGTTTAAGTAAGGAACGGGAAGTGTCGGAACGAAAAGGTTCCCAGAATCAGTGAATTTCGCTGAATCCGAATAATTTCTTTCCGGTTCCACGGTACAGTTCACGGAATATCATAATTATTAATAGTGCAGAAAAAAGCCTGTGTGAAGATTTAAATGGATTTTTATTCGAATTAGACCCCCCTGTATTTTCCAAGTAAAATGCTGCCGATCTGCTTGAACCTCACTTGCACACTTAAAGTTAACCACTTCACTAATTTAGAGGTTGCTGACTATGATGGGCGGGTATCGAAACCGGGAAGGAACCATGCTGACCACTACACCACCATCGTTGACTGGTCAGGAGGTTTGGACATATTTTTTCCCGATTTTATTACTAAACCGCTCCCTATTGGTAACTGGTATATTTTCAACCACCGTCAAAAGTTCATGATGCACAGCACCCAATAATGAATCACCTTGTCTTGGAGTGAAGTTATAGCTGATAACTACAATAGCTGATGGGCTTCACATATGGCTGTTCCTGAAGCTCACATCAGTCATTCAGTAGAGTTAGATGAAAAGTGCAATTACTGTCCACAAGGTGCAGACCTAGCTCTTTTACTTTTAATGACACATGGTCCATAACGTAACTCATATTCTGTCCGCCCCCTCACCTCCCCCCTCCACAAATCCACCCATTAACCGAAAAATAATACATTCCATCGTGTGACACCTTTTAAAAAATAACACATTCTCGGGGCTAAGAGTGCAAATACGAAGGAATTAAGAGGAATCTGTCTGAAACACTGCTTTGACCTCAGCTAGAGTATTGTGCCCATTTTTCGGTGCCTCCACTTAGGAAGGATGTGAAGCCATTGTAGAGGGTGTAGAAACACTGGGGAGACAGGGAACGAGTGAGTTCGAGTATCAGAAAGAAATTAATATCTGTAACGAAGTAGTGCTGGAGGAATAAGCGGGACTGCACTTGATGACTTACATTCCAGAGTTTTCGAAGAGATGGCTATAGAGATAATGGATGCATTGTTGATCATCTTTCAAAATTCGATAGATTCAGAAACGATGCCTGCAGATTGGAAAGTAGGACATATGAAGCCACTATTTAAGAAAGCGGGGAGAGAAAAATACAACACAGGGAACTACAGACCTGTTAGCTTTGCATCAAGTGGAGGTGAAATGCTAGGATCTATAATCAAGTCTGCGATAACTTGTGTGATTGGGCACATTCAACATGGATTTATGAGAGGGAAATCAAGTTTCACAAACCTGATAGCCCTTTCTGAGGATATAATTAGCAGAAGAGATAAGGGAGAACCAGTGGATGTGGAGGATATGGATTTTCTCTAGGTTTTCAATAAGGTGTGAGATAGGAGGCTAGGGAGCAAGATTAGTGTTCATGGGATTGGTGGAAATATACAGGCATGGATTGAGGATTGGTAAACGGACATGAAACAGAACGTAGGGATAAACGGATCATTCCCAGGTTGACAAGCCTTGACCGGTGGGGTGCAGAAAGGATCAGTGCTTGGGCCCCAGCTATGCATGAAACACTAAGTTTGCAGCCTTGTTTCGTCCCTGACAATTCCTCAGCAGCAGGAAGGGAACAGTGTTTGGAACAGGGACCAGACTTCCACCTTCCCAATAGTTAATGGGAGGAAAATTTAGATCACAAATTCCTGGATACGAGATCAACAGTCCGATCATTTAACCACGCTGGAGAAATGGGGAGACTGGATTGTAAGGTTGAGCTGGGCATCAGCGCTGTACATGTGAAAACAGTTGCGATGTTTTTGGATGATGTCGGTGAGGGGTAGCATGTAGATGGGGAAAAGGGTGGGGGATGGTTAGATCCTTAGGGTATTGACTATGTTTGTAACTGTTTCCACGGCGTGGTTTGATCTTAGAACACATTTACACAGGACGTCATGATGAATATTGCAATCTTTGAAAATATTTCTCCCCTCTAGATTCATTGCTCCGAATTTGTGATGATTTCCTTTCCATTAAACTATTACGTTTGACGATGTCAGCTTTGCATTTTTCTCTATTATTGCACCACCAGTGTTTTCCACTCAGTTCCTAATTTGGCATCTAATGATTAACAGCCTCTATCAACCCCTTCATTTTTTTAAGGACTGCAAAGAGACTAATTATTCCGTGAGTTTAATGTTTTTCTGATAAACTTCAAAGGTAAATCAAAAACTGTATTTGGCATTACAATTCTTAATAAATGACAACGCAAAATATGAGTGTAGGGCAATTTGATGGAGTGAGAGAGAGAAACAGAGAAATGTGTTATAGTGGCAGACAGATGGGGTGGGAGTGGGAGAGAATGAAAATGACGGGGTGAGAGAAAGAGAAAGTGTAGGGGAAAACTGAAAATGTTCAGAAATTTGTTAACATTATTGAGTATAAATGACAATATCATGTGACATATCCCTTCTCCACCTTTAAAGTAAAGGGAGATCTTTTCTCCATCTTCAAAATGGGGGAGACACCTTCCTCAACTTCTGATGTAGAAGTGCTGGAAAATAATCAAGGGGTTCGGGTAGATTATATATAGAGTAAGAAATACCCGGGAGTGAGTAACAGATTGGAATTTAATTGAGGGCTTCAGGATAGGTTATATACAGATTAACAGATATACGTGGGAGTCAGTAACACAGTGGAACATAAGTGAGGGGTTTGGGGGGGGGGTGTGGTTATATATAGAATAACAGATTCCCGGGAGTGATGCACAGACTGTTATCTAATCAAGGGGTTCGGGGTGGTTTATATATAGAATAACAGATAACCAGGAGTGAATTACAGACTGGAATGTAATCGGGGGGTTTATATATAGAATAATGGATACCAAGGATTGAGATACAGGCTGGAATCATGAACCGTTGAAAATAAAATTTTTCTTGTGATGTGCTGAAGTGCAGGTTACAGAGTCTGATTCATGGAATGTATAGTGTGAGTTTTTAACCAGCTTTATCCCAAATGTCAAATTTAATTTCTCATTGGGACTGTTTGATGTTTTCTTAGTCTTGTCACAAATTGACAGGGTCTCTTTGGACCCTCACTGTTTGCAGCTGTTCACCATTGATAATGTAATGCATTCCATCCTTCTTAAACTGAGCAGCCACACATTTGCCTATAATGAAATCCATCTTTCAATATTTCACCCATTCACTTGAGACGTTCATATCTCCTTGGAATCTGCAGTGCAGGTTACAGATTGGATTGGAACTTTCTACTTTCTGAATTATTAACCAAGGTTCACAGAGTAAAACATTAAAACTGAAATTTTGAAACAGGAGAGGGCCCCATAACTTCAATTCTGTGATTCTCTGCCATCTCATGATCTGTATCTTACAATATCTCTGCCCACTTCATGTCTCTGAAGACTAGGAAAGTGATTCAGACATTGGGGAACCATTTCATTGTCTTGGGACATTTACAGTAAACAGCTCCTTCAAAGGACATCACTAAAATTCACTCTTTAATCATCCAAAACTTGTTGTCCATTCAGACTCCCTGGGCCTACACCCTATTGTTTCAAAGGTAACTTGCATTTCACAATGTAGGAAAGTGTGAATGAGAACACTTTCCTCACACATTTCCACAATACAAAGGCTCACACTATTCAGGGTGCAATTTTCAAGACAACATTCATCAACTGATAGATTTCCAGCTCCAAATGGAAGCTTGAAGATGCAGAAAGTGACACAGAAATGAAACATCCGATTTATCTGAATCTGCATCCTTTATTGGACAGTGCGGGGTTAGATAGGATTTAAAGTTGTTCTTAAATTGTCCTCATCAAACACTCCCAGAACACATATAGCACGGGGTTCAATGCAGGTTAACATTCCCTCAACACTTGAGTCATGAGATCAAAAAGCATCATTCACCTTTGAATTCAAGTTCAAATTAAAAAGTGTTCAAATTAAATGTTCATCAGCTGGAGAGGACGGTAAAGCTCCAAATATTTTTCAACATGCCTGGGAATAAAAAACATTATCCTGTGACATATACTTTTCCCCATCGTTCAAATGTAGGGGGATCCCTACTCCATCTTTACAACTGTTATCCATACTCTCCATTTGCATTATTATCTTGAAGCGTTTGAACAAATCACCCCTTAACCTCAATTCCAGTGTTTCAGAGTGAAGCTTTGACTACACTGTTCATCAAACACTCCCAACCCAATTACAGTATGGGGTTCGATACAGAGACAAATTAAAAAAAAAATGGTTTATTGGTGACAGAGGGGAGACAGGGTGAAGGTTTTGGGAAAGGGCTGAAGGGGGGGGATGTGATGAAAATATTTTCAAATCAGCGAGTGGTGATGACCTGGAAACCGGGGACAATGCGGTGTTTCGGGGATGAGTGTTTGATCAGTGTCTCAGAGTCTCCATAACTGTGTCTCTGTCACATTGAAATTACCAACGTCAC
Organism: Isurus oxyrinchus; assembly: GCA_026770705.1. Classification (NCBI taxonomy): domain Eukaryota; kingdom Metazoa; phylum Chordata; class Chondrichthyes; order Lamniformes; family Lamnidae; genus Isurus; species Isurus oxyrinchus. The sequence continues at coordinate 862,380 of JANJGN010000167.1, forward strand.
ATTCCTGAGGAGTCAACTCTATCAGAAATGTCCCAGTGTTGTGGGGACATAAAGTAGCCACTGTGAACAAACCTAAAGTGCTGACTGGTGTTTGTGTAATTTATATAGATTCTGAGAGCAAGGAGGAGAGAGAGAGACAGACTGAGTGAGTGAGAAGACGAGAGAGACACAGATGGAGAGGGAGACCGAAAGACAGAGATTGAAGGAAGGATATTTATCATAGTACATGGGAAGAGGAAGATTCCATTCCTCCCCATACCCTGTTTCCGACATTCAATGAGTTCCTAGCTGATCTCTGATCTAACTCGATGTCTCTTTATGCCTTTGCCTAACAAAAATCTATCAGCCTCAGATTGAAACATAAACATGAGATGTTGCATCAAATGCCATTTGAAGAAGATTGTTTCAAACTAAAGCTTTGGCTAAATTGTTTATCAAACACTCCCAACCCAAATACCGTAGTGGGTTCGATACAGAGTCAAATTCCCTTTGCGCTGTACAAGAAATTTATAATTCTAGATTCTCATTTTTAATTTTAGACTAATGGGACTCAAATTGTACGGCATCCCATTGCGAGATTTAAACTCCTGTTTATTTCAATCTTTAGCTCAAGAATTCATGTTAAAACATGAAGAGAATTGAAATCTTCCTCATACAGTTGCCGGTTTGTTTCAGTGTTTGTGTATACTCTATTTCTCTTGCGTTTTCATCTGTCCAAAGTAATTGAATTGTTGACATTGGATAATCATCCCTTTCCCATGAAAATGTAAACTCATGTGAAACTGCAACAGATACAATCTCTTGCAGTGAACAAAATGCTGCACCTATTTTCATCAATCTCGTTTCATATCTCTGTAGAAACTCCCTTCCACTGACAGATTCTGATCTCCAAAGTCAATCCCAAAAAGTATCAGGGAAAAGTGATTGCTTATTTTAAACAGTGAAACTGAACTATTTGAAGTTCTGACTCAGTCACAGAATAGCTGAAATTTTGACTCTGTGGGATAAAAATTATCAGAATAACTTTGCAACATACAGGTAACCTGTAGTGACAGAGGGATACTTTTCTGTTCAAAAGGAATTCGATAAGATGCCTCATGAAGCTTGTTATTCAGGACAACAGCTCATACATTCCCCTAATCTCCCCCCTCAGTTCCTCTCAGGATTTGACAATTTGATCAAGTCACCCCTGATGCTACTAAATTTCAGGGAACACAACCCGAGTTTGTGCAATCTCACTTTGCAATTTAACCCTTGGAATCCAGGTCTCATTCTGGCAAAGCCGCAAAGCACTCAAACTGTCTAAACTGTTCCTGGAGTGTCGGATTAACCCGGGTCACTAATATGCACCCAGGTCAGGCACAAGCCTCACCTGTCTCACTCACTGAGATCCTCCCGTATCACTTTCTTTATTGTAGTCGGATGCCATGTTGGGATCAGGACAGGTAGACAGGATTAGGATGACTGCTCATGTGGAGGGTAAACACCAGGAATCTATCAGAGAATCAGTACAGACCAGGGAGGATCAAACAAGGACACTCATGTTCAATATGTGAGCCCTTAGTTGTGGATTGTTTTTGTTTTTGGCGAGAATTTTGCCAACAAACACTCCCTGAGATGATGCAGCAGGCGCTAGATACAGAGTAAAGCTCCCTTTATACTGTCCCCAACAAACTCTCCCAGGACAGGTAAAGCACGGGGTTAGATAGAGTATAGCTCCCTCTACACGGTCCCCAACAAACACTCCCAGGGCAGGTACAGCACGGTGTTGGATACAGAATAAAGCTCCCTCTACACTGTCCCCAACAAACACTCCAAGGGCAGGTACAAGCGCGGGTTCAGATACAGAGTAAACCTTCCTCTGCACTGTCACTAAGAAACATCCCAGGTAGGCAACAGCACGGGGTTAGATATAGAGTAAAGCTCCCTCTACACTGTCCCTATCAAATACTCCCAGGGCAGGCACAGCACGGGTTAGATACAGAGTAAAGCTCCCTCTATACTGTGCCCATCAAACACTCCCAGGACAGGTACAGCACGGTGTTAGATACAGAGTAGAGATTCCTCTACACCGTCCCCATCAAACACTCCCATGACAGATACAGCACGGGGTGAGATATAGAATAAAGCTCCCTCCATACTGTCCCCGTCAAACACTCCCAGAGAGAAATAGAGACTAAGAAACGGGTTTAGAAGGGATCTCCATCCTCCCTCACCATCTCTCTCTCATCCAAAATTGGAGAGAGCACGAGAAAGAAAGAGCATGGGGGTGTGATGGTTGGGATGGCGAAGAGAGTGTTTGGGGTTTGGGAGAGAATATGTGGGTTGGTAGAGAGGTTGTGGGCCGAGATGATGAGGCAGGAGTGAGTGCGTGTGAAAGACAGAGTGTGAAAGAGAGTGTGTCAGAGCAAGCGTGTGAGAGATTGTGTGTGAGAGGCTTTGTGTGTGAGAGGGATTGTGTGTGACAGGGATTGTGTGTGAGAGAGATTGTGTGTGACAGGGATTGTGTGTGACAGGGATTGTGTGTGACAGGGATTGTGTGTGACAGGGATTGTGTGTGACAGGGATTGTGTGTGAGAGGGATTGTGTGTGACAGGGATTGTGTGTGACAGGGATTGTGTGTGACAGGGATTGTGTGTGACAGGGATTGTGTGTGACAGGGATTGTGTGTGACAGGGATTGTGCATGAGAGGGATTGTGTGTGACAGGGATTGTGTGTGACAGGGATTGTGTGTGAGAGGCATTGTGTGTGACAGGGATTGTGTGTGACAGGGATTGTGTGTGAGAGGGATTGTGTGTGACAGGGATTGTGTGTGAGAGGGATTGTGTGTGACAGGGATTGTGTGTGACAGGGATTGTGTGTGACAGGGATTGTGTGTGACAGGGATTGTGTGTGACAGGGATTGTGTGTGAGAGGGATTGTGTGTGACAGGGATTGTGTGTGACAGGGATTGTGTGTGACAGGGATTGTGCATGAGAGGGATTGCGTCTGAGAGGGATTTTATGGGAGAGGGATTGTGTGAGGTGGATTGTGTATAAGAGGGATTGCATGTGAGAGGGATTGTGTGAGATGGATTATGTATAAGAGGGATTGTGTGTGAGAGGGATTGCATGTGAGAGGGATTGTGTGAGATGGATTATGTATAAGAGGGATTGTGTGTGAGAGGGATTGCATGTGAGAGGGATTGTGTGAGATGGATTGTGTATAAGAGGGATTGTGTGTGAGAGGATGTGTGCTTGAGAGGCTTTGTGCATGAGACGGATTGTGTGTGAGAGGGATTGCTGTGAGAGGGATTGTTGTGAGAGGGATTGTGATAAAGGAAAATGTCTCATTTCCTTTCTTAACCACCTTATTTACCTGTCTTGCTACCTTAAGGGACCAGTGAACATGCACACCAAGGTCCTTCTAATGCTCATTAGATCCCAGGGTCCTACCATTCATCATGTATTCCTGTGCCTTGTTTGTCCTGCTCAAGGGCATCACCTCACACTTATCCAGATCAAAGTCCATTTGCCACTGAGCAGTCCGTCTATATCCTCCTGTAATCTAGGCTCTCCTCCTCACTAATTACCACACCTATAATTAGCGTGCCATCCACAAACTTGCTGATCAACCCTCTTACATTGAAGTCTGAATCGTTTATACGTACCACACACAGCAAGAGATCCAACACTGATCACTGTGGAACCAACTGGACACAGGAATCCAGTCACAAACACACCCCTTGACCATCACACTCTGCTGGGATGAGTGTGGATGAGATGGTGAGTGGGGTGGGTTGAGAGGCGGAGAGTTTTGGAGTCAGTGGGAGTAAGAGTTGGGGTGAGAGGGAGAGAGAGTTGGGGTGAGGGGGAAAGACACTTGGGGTGAGATGGAGAGAGAGATCCCCTGAGAGGGTGAGAGGGTTGGAGTGAGAGGCAAGGAGGACTGGGCTGAGAGGGAGAGAGAGTTGGGGTAAGAGGGTGAGTGGGTTTGGGTGAGAGGGAGAGGGCTGGGGTGAGAGGGAAAGAGATTTGAGGTGAGAGAGAGACAGTGGAGATGAGAGGGAGAGAGGTTTGGCATGAGAGGGTTGGGGCGAGAGAAAGCGTTGGGGTGAGAGGGAGAGATTTGGGTTGAGAGGTGGAGATGGTTGGGGGGAGAGCGACAGTTGTTTGGGGTGAGAGGGAGAGAGGTTTGGTGTGAGTGCGAGTGAGAGTTGGGGGTGAGAGGGATAGTGGTTTGGGGTGAAAGGGAGAGAGGGTTGGGGTGAGAGGGAAATATAGTTGGGGCAAGAGAGAGAAAGAGTTGGGCTGAGAGGTAGGGATGGTTGGGGGGACAGCGAGAATTGGTTGGGGTAAGAGTGACAGAGGGTTGGGGTGAGAGGGAGATATAGTTGGGGTGAGAGGGAGAGAGGGTTGGGGTAAGAGGGAGAGAGGGTTGGGGTGAGAGGGAGAGAGGGTTGGGGTGAGAGGGAGATATAATTGGGGTGAGAGGGAGATATAGTTGGGGTGCGAGGGAGAGAGGGTCGTGGTGAGAGGGAGAGAGGGTTAAGGTAAGAGGGAGATAGGGTTGGGGATGAGAGGGAGAGAGGGTTGGGGATGAGAGGGAGAGAGGTTTGGGGATGAGAGGGAGAGAGGGTTGGGGATGAGAGGGAAAGAGGGTCAGGTGAAAGGGAGAGTTGTTTTGGATGATAAGTAGAGAGGGTTGGGTGAGAGGGTAAAAGCGTTTTGGTGAGAGGGTTGGGGTGAGAGGGAGAGAGGGTTGGGTTGAGAGGTAGAGATGGTTGTGGGGAGAGCGAGAGATGCTCTGGTGAGAAGGAAAGAGGTTTGGGGTGAGAGTGAGTTAGAGTTAGGGTGAGAGGGAGAGTGGTTTGGGGTGAAAGGTAGAGAGGGTGGAGGTGAGAGAGAGTTTTGTTGAGGTGAATGGGAGAGATGAGTGGGGATGAGAGGGGGAAAGGGTTGGGGTTGAGAGGGAAAAAGTGTTGGGCTGAGAGTGAGAGAGGGTAGGGGTGAGAGAGAGAGGGTTGAGGTGAGAGAGAGAGGGTTGGGGTGAGAGGGAGGGAGATTTGAGGTGAGAGAGAGACAGTTGGGGATGAGAGGGAGAGAGGTTTGGCGTGAGACGGTTGGGGCTAGAGAGAGAGAGAGCTGGGGTGAGAGGGAGAGAGAGTTGGGTTAAGAGGTAGAAATGGTTGGGGGTAGAGCAAGAAATGTTTGGGGTGAGAGGGAGAGAGGTTTGGGGTGAGAGTGAGTGAGAGTTAGGGTGAGAGGGAGAGTGGTTTGGGGTGAAAGGGAGAGAGGGTTGGGGTGAGTGGGAGATATAGTTGGCGTGAGTGGGAGAGATGAATGGGGATGAGAGGGGGAAAGGGTTGGTGTTGAGAGGGAGAACGTGTTGGGCTGAAAGTTAGAGAGGGTTGGGGTGAGAGGGAGAGAGGGAGTTGGGGTGAGAGGGAGAGAGAGAGTTGGGGTGAGAGGGAGAGAGAGAGTTGGGGTGAGAGGGGGTGAAAGTTGGGGTAAGAGGGTGAGTGGCTTTGGGTGAGAGGGAGAGGGTTTGGGTGTAAGGGAGAGAGTTTTGGGGTGAGATTGAGATAGAGTTGGGGCTAGAGAGTGAGTTGGGGTTAGACGGTGAGAGAGTTTGGCTGAGAGGTAGAGATGTTTGGGGGGAGAGGGAGAGATGTTGGGATGAGAGGGAGAGAGGTTTGCGGTGAGTGTGAGTGAGAGTTGGGGTGAGAGGGGGAGTGGTTTGGGGTGAAAGGGAGAAAAGGTTTGGGTGAGTGAGAGATATAGTTGGGTTGAGTGGGAGAGATGAGTGGGGAAGAGAGGGGGAAAGGGTTGGGGTTGAGAGCGAGAAAGTGTTGAGCTGAGAGTGAGAGAGGGTTGGGGTGAGAGAGAGAGAGGGTTGGGGTGAGAGAGAGAGAGGGTTGGGGTGAGAAGGAGGGAGATTTGCGGTGAGGGTGCGAGAGGGTTGGTGTGAGAGCGAGAGAGGTTTAGTGTGAAAGGGAGAGGGTTGGTGTGAGAGGGAGAGAGGGTTGGGGTGAGACAGAGAGAGGGTTGGAGTGTTAGGGAGAGAAGTTTGGGCTGATCGGGAGAGAGGGTTGGTGTGAGAGGGAGAGAGGGTTGGGATGAGAGGGAGAGAGGGTTGGTGATGAGAGAGAGAGAAGGTCAGGTGAGTGGGAGAGTGGGTTAGCGTGAGAAGGAGGGAGGGTGAGAGTGAGAGGGAGATATGGTTGGGGTGAGAGGGTTGGGGTGAGAGATTAAGAGGGATTTGGTGAGAGGGAGAGAGAGTTGGGGTGAATGGGAGAGAGGTTGGGATGAGAGGGAGAGAGGTTTGGTGTTAGAGGTAGAGAGGGTTGGTGTGAGAGGGTTGGTGTGAGAGGGCGAGAGGCTTGGTGTGAGCAGTTTTGAGGGTTCTGGTGAGAGGGAGAGAGGATAGGGGTGAGCTGGAGAGAGGGTTGGGGTGAGAGGGTGAGTGGGTTTGGGTGAGAGGGAGAGAGGTTTGGGGTGAGAGGGTGAAATACTTGGGGTGAGAGGGAGAGAGGGTTGGGGTGAGAGGAGAGAGGGTTGGGGTGAGCTGGAGAGAGGGTTGGGGTGAGAGGGTGGGGGTGAGAGGGTTGGGATGAGAGGGAGAGAGGGTTGGGATGAGAGGGAGAGAGGGTTGGGGTGAGAGGGAGAGAGGGTTGGGGTGAGAGGGTGAGAGGGTTGGGGTGAGACGGTTGGGGCTAGAGAGAGAGAGAGCTGGAGTGAGAGGGAGAGAGAGTTGGGTTAAGAGGTAGAAATGGTTGGGGGTAGAGCAAGAGATGGTTGGGGTGAGAGGGAGAGGTTTGGGGTGAGAGTGAGTGAGAGTTAGGGTGAGAGGGAGAGTTGTTTGGGGTGAAAGGGAGAGAGGGTTGGGGTGAGTGGGAGATAAAGTTGGCATGAGTGGGAGAGATGAATGGGGATGAGAGGGGGAAAGGGTTCGGGTTGAGAGGGAGAACGTGTTGGGCTGAGAGTTAGAGAGGGTTGGGGTGAGAGGGAGAGAGGGTTGGTGTGAGAGAGAGAGAGAGAGTTGGGGTGAGAGGGAGAGAGAGAGTTGGGGTGAGGGTGCAAGAGGGTTGGGGTGAGAGGGAGAGAACACTGGGGTGAGAGGGGGTGAAAGTTGGGGTAAGAGGGTGAGTGGCTTTGGGTGAGAGGGAGAGGGTTGGGGTAAGGGAGAGAATTTTGGGGTGAGATTGAGATAGAGTTGGGGCTAGAGAGTGAGTTGGGGTTAGACGGTGAGAGAGTTGGGCTGAGAGGTAGAGATGTTTGCAGGGAGAGCGAGAGATGTTGGGATGAGAGGGAGAGAGGTTTGCCGTGAGAGCGAGTGAGAGTTGGGGTGAGAGGGGGAGTGGTTTGGGGTGAAAGGGAGAAAGGGTTTGGGTGAGTGAGAGATATAGTTGGGTTGAGTGGGAGAGATGAGTGGGGAAGAGAGGGAGAAAGTGTTGAGCTGAGAGTGAGAGAGGGTTGGGGTGAGAGAGAGAGAGGGTTGTGGTGAGAGGGAGAGAGGGTTGGGGTGAGAGGGAGGGAGATTTGAGGTGAGGGTGCGAGAGGGTTGTTGTGAGAGCAAGAGAGGTTTAGTGTGAAAGGGAGAGAGGGTTGGGGTGAGACAGAGAGAGGGTTGGAGTGTTAGGGAGAGAAGTTTGGGGTGATAGGGAGAGAGGGTTGGTGTGAGAGGGAGAGAGGGTTGGGATGAGAGGGAGAGAGGGTTGGGGTGTGCGGGAGAGAGAGTGGCGGTGAGCGGGAGAGAGGGTTGGAGTATTAGGGAGAGAAGTTTTGGGTGAGAGTGAGAGAGGGTGGGGGTGTTAGGGAGAGAAGTTTTGGGTGAAAGGGAGAGAGGGTTGGGGTGTTAGGGAGAGAGGGTAAGGTTGAGAGGGAGAGAGGGTTGGTGTGATAGGAAGAGAAGGTTTGAGTGTGAGGGAGAGTGGGTTGAGGTGCGAGGGAGGTTTGGGGTGATAGGGAGAGAAGGTTTGGGTGATAGGGTGAGAAGGTTGGGGTGAGAAGGAGAGATGGTTGATGTGAGAGGGACAGAAGGTTAGGGTGCGAGGGAGAGAGGGTTGCGGTGTTCGAGAGAGAAGTTTGGGGCGATAGGGAGAGAACGTTTGTGGGAGAGGGAGAGAGGGTTGGGGTGAGAGGGAGAGTGGGTTGTGGTGAGAGGGAGAGAGGGTTGTGGTGAGAGGGAGGGAGGGTTGTGGTGAGAGGGAGAGAGGGTTGAGGTAATAGGGAGAGAAGGTTGGGGTGATATGGAGAGTAGGTTTGGGTGGTATGGAGAGTTTTGTGTGAGAGGGAGAGTGGGTTGGGGACTGCGATTATTGCCAGTGTTTTAGGGGTTTGTGTGAAATCAGGGTTTGGAATTGGAGTAACAGAAACAACAAGGGAAAGAAATATAGACTTAAAATTTACCCAAAAATAAAGACAGGCCCTTGTTGAAACCTTGCCTGACCTGGGATTAACACCTCTATGGACAAGATCAGTAAGGTGTCCTGTCCGGGGATTAACATTCAATGGATAGGATCAGCAAGGGGTCCTGTCCGGGGATTAACATTCAATGGACATGATCAGCAAGGAGTCATGAGGACTCGAAACGTCAACTCTTTTCTTCTCCGCCGATGCTGCCAGACCTGCTGAGATTTTCCAGGTAATTCTGTTTTTGTTTATGATCAGCAAGGGCTCCTGTCCGGGGATTAACATTCAATGCACAGGGATCCTAGGAGAGAGATGAGAGACATTCCAAACATGTCCGAGAATCAGGGGGTGGAGTCTGTATACAGCTTCATCAGGATAAATGTGGATCAGGATATTCCCAAACCAGTCCCAAAACAACAAAATCCCTCTGGAGAGGGTGAACAGCCTCCCCACTCTGGTTCAATGTGTGTTTGTTTATGTGTGTGTGTGTGTTTCTGTGTGTCTCAACATGCTTTTGAACTGTGATTTGTTTGTTTTGGGAAGTTGCTGAGAGCCTGAGTTGAGAATGGAAACTCTGGGATCTTGCTGTGCTTTTTTGTGTTTTTTAATAATGTCCTAGTTTTGGTCCTTTTAACCAATTCTGTTTCTTTTTCTCCTGAGAAATTTGTATTCTGCAGACTGGAAGATGAGGATCCAAAGAAGGAAAGTCTGGGACAAGGACAAGGAGCTTCTTCCAGAGAGGGATAGACTGAGGCCTGGTCCACAGGCTTCACCCACCTGAGTTGTGTCTGTTTATTACCCCAATCGAGGTTTGATTTTTATATTTGAGATACAGAGAGTGAGTGAGATACAAAGAGAGATACAGAGAGAAACACAGGGAGCGGAAAGGTCTCTCAATCTGTTTTAGCCTGTGGTTTATAACTGGGATATTTTTGTATTTGGGTGTTGCTAAGAGATTGTGTAACTGTGAAGTGGGGGGAGGATGGCGTGTGGAATCCCTGGCTCTTGCTGTGCTATTTTGTTTAGAAATGTTCTTGCTTTGTGTTTTAGTCAATTCTTTTCCCTTTCTCTTTTTCCCAGGAATTTGGGGTTCGAAGACTGCAATGTGACTATGAATCCATGGGTAGGTGCTTTTCCCCAACTTGGATAGATGGACTCAGGCCTGCTCCACACGCCCCCCACCCACCCATGTGAGTTGTGTCTCTTTATGACCCCGAGCTTTAATTTTAATCTCGGAGGGACCCTGGTTTTTGGGTCATTGATGAACCAGTTTCTGTTAGATGATGGGGTGCTGGATTTTGAAACCCTAGAGTTAAAATATCCGGGCCTTGCGATTAGTCACAAACACATTAACCCTTCAGTGTGTGACAAAGAGGAGATTAAAAATCTGAAATCTGAAGCTGTTTAAAAGCTTGTTATAATTCCAAAATACAACAGATGGGGAGATAGTGCGATGAAGTGGAATCTGTTCAGTCAGATTCACTGGGGCCATTACTGTTCAGTTTACTGAGATTCTGAATTTAGTTTTACCTGTGTGATTTTCTGTGTCTTTATCCCTCCAGCTTTCTCTCTCTCTCTTTCCAGCTCTCTTTGTGTCCATTTTAAACTTTAGTCATTAAAAACTACCCCAGAAACAGCAATGTGAGGTTTCATTATTTTCAAAGCGGAGACAGGAACATTTCATCTCTCATTTCAATGCAGAGAACATGAGACAGGGGGATGGAAAAAAGAAAGGTGGACAGAGAGAATGAGCAAGGAGGAGTGATGGAGAAAGAGGGGGCATGGACAAGGGCCTAGATAGGAGCATGCATCTTTACCCTGAATGTGAGAAACGGGAGCAGAGAGAGAAAAGGGAGGGAGTGATTGAAACAGAGAGAGAGGAAAGCCGAGGGGAGTGGAGTATAAAAACAGGAGGGGGTGTGGGAAAGAGAGACAGAGTCTGAGCGTCTCCAGTGTGTAGTCACAAGCTGCCTCCACTCACACCCTCTGAGATAGAGTGAGATGTAAAAATAACTCCTGGGACGGTAATTTTAAATACTGTCCCAAAGGAATGAGCTGCCCCTTCCCAAACTGAAAGAGATAGTTTAGCTCCTTCTGGAGACTGATGGGGGTGACAGGGGGAAAAATTTTATTTTAGTTTATGCAGTTAACTGTCCTTGTTTTTGTCCTATTAAACAATTCTATCTCTTTTTCTCCAGGGAAATTTGTATTCTGAAAACTGGAAGGTGAGGATCCAAATAGGGAAATTCTGGGACAAGAACAAGGAGCTTCTTCCAGAGCGGGATAGACTGAGGCCTGGTCCACAGGATTCACCCAGGTGAGTTGTTTCAGTTTATTTACCCAACCGAGGTTTAATTTCCATACCTGAGAGACCGAGAGAGACACAGAGAGAGCATGAGTGGGTCAGAGATGTGAGTGAGGTACAAGGAGAGATACAGAGAGAAACACAAAGGGTGGGAAAGGTCTCTCAATCTGTTTTAGCCTCTGGTTTATAACTGGGATTCTTTTGTATTTGGATGTTGCTAAGAGATTGTGAATCTGTGAAGCAGGGGGAGGATGGCGTGTGGAATCCTGGGCTCTTGCTGTGTTATTTTGTTTAGAAATGTTCTTGCTTTGTGTTTTAGTCAATTCCATTCCCTTTCTCTTTTCCCCAGGAATTTGGAGTTTGAAGACTGCAATGTGACTATGAATCCATGGGTCGGTGCTTTTCCCCAGCTTGGATGGATGGACTCACATCTGTTCTACACCCCCCCACCCACCCTCGTGAGTTGTGTCTCTTTAGGACCCCTGGTTTAATTTTAATCTTGGAGTGATCCTGGTTTTTGAGTCATTGATGAAGCGGTTTCTGGTAGATGATGGGGTGCTGGATTTTGAAACCCTGGGGATAAAATATCCCGGCCTTGCGATTAGTCACAAACACATTAACCCTTTGGTGTGTGACAAAGAGGAGATTAAAAATCTCAACCATGAGGCTGTTTAGAAGCTTGTTATAATTCCAAAATAACACAAGGAGTTTAGCACCTTCTGGAGACTGACGGGTGGACTGGGGGAACCATTTTAATTCAGTTTATGCAGCTTTTGTGTGTGGATTTCTCTCTCTCTCTCTCTCTCTAAGTCTTCATCCTCCTGATCTTGCTGTGCCCACAGTGGCCTGTGGCATTTTTTCACAAGAGAGAGAGAGAAAGGAGAGGTCAGGGGAAAGAGGGGGAGAGATAACAAAACAGAGTGGAGTTGGGGGTTGTGGGGGGTGGTTGGTGAGAAGACACAGGGTCCAGGGGGAGAGAGGGCTCATCGTTTGCACTCACTTCCCAGCTCCCAGTCAGGGCCTTCCAGAAAGTGAGATTTGATACGAACTGAAATCCCGAGGCAGTGATTTTAAAATGTCTCCTGAGAGAATCCAGCTGCTTCCCAGTTTGAGATTCAGCCCTTTCAGGGCGTTGTGGTGGTGGGGAGGGAGGGAACTGAGGGGATGGCTCCAGACTGGGGCATTCACATGGGGAAGTTGGGGAGAGAGAGGCTTTTACAGCAGGTGTGGAGATAAGGAAAGTCATGGGATCCTGCTGTGTAAAAAAATAAAACACAGATGCCACCAGCCTTTCCTGAACTGCATCAGTAACCACACTTGATAGAAATTTGTTCATGGCGGGTGAAGCAGTGGGAGAGAGAGAGAGAGACAGAGAGAGAGAGAGGGAGAGAGAGGGAGAGGGCCTGAAATGAGAACCCAGAGCCTCTGCGAAGGCTTCTTCTCACCCCCAGAGCCATGTCGGTTTGTGTTAGACAGGCCGGGCCACGGGCTTTCCTGGGTTAAATGGAAGGGGCAGCAGCCATTTCAATTCAGTTTAATGTAAATCTGAGGGTGCGGGCTGGTGGTGAGGGTGGGGGGAGAGCAGCCCCCAGTCTCTCTCTCTCCAGCCAATTCTCTCCATATTTCAACTTTCAATAAAATGTATAAAAACACCAATGAGATTTGTCGTTAGTTTAATTAGGGCAGGGGGAGGATGTTGGGGGAGAGCGAGACGGGGCAAGGCCCATTCCCCACTCAGTGTCCCACAATCCTCAGCCAATACATTTTGAACTGGTCATGAGCAGGTGGGAAGTGGGATCTTGCTGTGTACACATAGTTTCTCCCCCTCCCGCTCTGTTCCTTGCTCCCACAACAGTGACCACACTTTCAAATTAAAAGATTGAGGCAAAGGAGGAGGGTGCGGAGGGAGGGGTGATGGGGGCAGAGAGAGAGGAAGGTTCGGAGGGAGGGGTGATGGGGGCAGAGAGAGAGGAGGGTACTTAGTGAGGGGTGATGGGGCAGAGAGAGAGAGAAAGAGGAACAGAATGAGGGAGAGTTTGACAGAGAGGGGGTGAGGGTGTTGGGAGCTCGGGGGCAGGGGAAGGAGACACAGGCTCTGGGGGTATCCTCCTCCATTGGGGGACTGCTCGTGGGACCCTGCTGTGTAGAATTGCATTAGTTTCAACTCTAATAACTATTTCATTTCTAGGGGATCTGATTGTGGGACTATAAATGTAAAACATGGACAGTGTGGTGTGGATTTTTGTCGATGGTGAGACAGGAACTTTCCAGAGTGCCCTTGTACCAGCACTCACAGGGGTGTGGAATTAAAAAGGCCGGAACTTGTACCCGGGTCTAATTCACTAAGAGCACAGGGCCCGTGTCTGAGAGCAATTCATGTAACGGTGAAAGGTAAAGGTTCTGGCAGCTAATTTAATTCACTTCACGGATCCCTGATTGTCAAATTCTCAGCCTGCTCTCTCCCCCTCGGTCTCTCTAATGGACAAAGAGAGAGGGAGAGAATGGGGGGAGAGAGTGAGGGGAAAGAGAGGGACTGAGATAACAAAACAAGAGGAGGGGGTGAATAGATACAGGATTTCTGGGGGTCTCCAATGTGTAGATCTGCCCAGCTCCCACTCACATCTTTTAGAAAAGGCTGAATTGCAAAAATGAATCCAGGGACAGTGAAGCAAGTGACTCAGTAACAATGAGAGCACTTTAAACATTGGTGCATTCGCTGCAAAGTGCTCAGTCTTTCTGAGGTTCTGAAGGAGTAGGGGGTCCTCTCTGTCTTAGACTCTGTCTAACTTGCTCCCGCTCTCTCTCTGTGTTGAAACACTTCCACATTTAAAAAGTGTCTGGCAGAGCTGGCTGCATCCTGTGGGATCTTGCTGTGCACAAATTGCCTGCAGTGTTTCATACTGTGCCACCAGTTAATTTATTAAAAATGTGCTGATTGCACTAATTTCCTGTCCCTCAGGAGCCCTTTACAAAGTCCAAACTGTGAGAGTGTATAAAAGATTGGGCTAATTCCTGAACAATGCTGGAAATGTGTCTCCCTGTCCCCATCTGGATAGCATCACATTGCTGCCTGTGGGATCCCCCTGTGCAAAAACGGCCTGCAGCTTTTCCTGAACTGCAACAGGGACCACTCGACGTTAAACAGAAACCAGTTCATTGACTGTCATTCAAACGAAAAAGCCCTGACCCTGGGTCAAGGCTTGTTCTAAACTCCAGGATTGTCTTTGTGGGAGTTTGAGGGTTTCTGGGGGAGGGGGTGGAACTTCCCTGTCTCTGTCACTCCAGCTTTCTCTCTCCCTCTCTCTTTCCAGACACTTCTTTTTCTGTTTCATCTTGTAGTAAACTGACACGAAACTCATAATGTGATTTGTCATTATATGATTTGGGGGGTTAAGGCGACGTTGGGTCCCATTTCCCTCTCACTCATTCCAGCCCTGTCTGGGAGGTTTGGGCTGAGCTGTGGAGGGAGAGGAATGTTGTGTTAGACTGGGGCCTATTCCTGTCCATGAGCGTTAATGCAGCCTCTGTGACTAGGCCCAATTCACGGCCTCATTTCAGGCCCCTCGGGAGGGGCTGTGCATTGTCTGAACTCCCCAATAAGGCCTGTGTTTTAGGCCATGAATGTGACGGAGAAACAAAATGTGCAGCAGCCTCTTGAATTCATTTGATTGAGGATGTGATTGTGCATTTTCCTGCTGTCTCTCTCTCTCTCTCTCTCTCGATTGTGAGTTATCAGGGAGGGAGGGAGAGAGAAATGGGAGAGGGAGGGAAACAGGGAGAGAGAAAGGGGCAGGGTGGGAAGAGACGAGAAGCTGGGGGTCTCCGGTGTGCAGTCACTGCCCAGCTCCCAGCCTCTGGTGAAAAGACCCTCACTCGCAGCCTCCCGCAAGTTTGGATTAGTGAAAAGAAACTGTGTCACTGAGGGCCAGTCTGTGCTGTTTTATTGAAAGATAAGTCCCTGCTTTGAATTTTTCATCAATTCTCAACCTAAAACACTTTGACTTCACTGTGAGAAGGATGCAGTTTGTTTGGGATCTTTCTGTGCGGAAATACCAAACAGGGTTTCCCAAATGACCAACAGGGAGCACACTTTGTTACTTAATTCCACGACTGGTGAAGCGGGCAGGAGAGCCTGAAGTGAAATTTGTTCACGTGAGGCTGTTTCCCCGAATAATGCTGCTGTTTTAGACACTGCGATGAATTGAGGCTTGAATGAAATGTGCGGGAACCATTTTGAATTGAGTTTATTGAGGCCCTGACTGTGGTTTTCTCTCTCTCTCTCTCTCTGCCGTTCCATATTCTGGCATGTGAGAAACAGAGAGAGTGAAAGGGAGGTGGGAAAGAGGATAGATTGAGGGAAATATTGAGTGGGGAGGTAACAACGGGAAGGAGGGGCGGTTATGAGGGGGACACAGGAACTGGGTTTTCTCCAGTTTGGCCTTTGTCCCTCGTGGGGCTGTTTGTGTGATCCTGCTGTGCACTGCAATTGTAATCATTGATGTATTCTCAAACCAGTCCCATAACAACAAACTCCCTGTACAGTCTGTCTCTGGAGAATGTGTGTGTGTGTGTGTGTGTGTGTGTGTGTGTGTGTGTGTGTGTGTGTGTGTGTGTGTGTGTGTGTGTGTGTGTGTGTGTGTGTGTGTGTGTGTGTGTTTGTGTGTGTGTGTGTGTGTGTGTGTGTGTGTGTGTGTGTGTGTGTGTGTGTGTGTGTGTGAGTGTGTGAGTGTGTGTGTGTTTCTCTGTGTGTGTGTGTGTGTGTTTGTGTGTGTGTTTCTGTGTGTGTGTGTGTGTGTGTGTGTGTGTGTTTCTGTGTGTGTGTGTGTGTGTGTGTGTGTGTGTGTTTCTGTGTGTCTCAAACTCCTTTCAAACTGTGATTTGTTTCTGTTGGAAAGTTGCTGAGAGATTGACATGAGAGTGGAAACTCTGGGATTTTCCTGTGCTATTGTGTTTTATTAAAAAAATGTCCTTGCTTTTGTCTTTTTGACCAATTTTATCTCTTTTTCTCCTGAGAAATTTGTATTCTGAAAATTGGAAGGTGAGGATCCAAAGAGGGAAAGTCTGGGATAAGGACAAGGAGCTTCTTCCAGAGAGGGAGAGACTGAGGCCTGGTCCACAGGCTTCACCCACATGAGTTGTGTCTGTTTACTACCCCAATCGAGATTTAATTTTCGACTCTGTGGGACAGAGAGTGAGTGAATGAGTGAGGGGGACAGAGATGCGAGTGGAAAGAGAGAGAGAAACACAGGGAGCGGGAAAGGTCTCTCAATCTGTTTTAGACTCGGGTTTATATCTGGGATATTTTTATATTTGAATGTTGCTGAGAGATTGTGTAACTGTGAAGGTTGGGGAGGTGGTGGTGGTTGGTGGTGAAATCCTGGGCTCTTGCTGTGCTAATTTGTTCAGAAATGTCCTTGCTTTGTGTTTTAGTCAATTATTTTCTCTCTTTCTCTCTTTTCCCCAGGAATTTGGAGTTTGAAGACTGCAATGTGACTATGAATCCATGGGCAGGAGCTTTTCCCCAGAGATGGATATACTGAGGCCTTGTCCACAGGCTTAACACACGTGAGTTGTGTCTCTTTAATCTTGGAGGGACCCTGGTTTATGGGTTATCGATGAAGCGGTTTCTGTTAGATGATGGGGTGCTGGATTTTGAAACTCTGGGGTTAAAATATCCGGGCCTTGCGATTCGTCACAAACACATTAACCCTTTGGTGTGTGACAAAGAGGAGATTAAAAGTCTGAAATCTGAAGCTCTCTAAAAGCTTGTTACAATTCCAAAATAAGACAGGCGGGGAGACAATGCGATGAAGCAGACTGTTCAAGCAGATTCACATTGGTCTTTACAGTTCAGTTTACTGAGGTCCTGACTTTAGATTTACTTTCTCTCTCTCTCTCTCCAGCTTTGTTTCTATCTGTCTATCCCTCTCTCTCTCTCAGGGGATGTGGGAATGAGAGACAGCGTGTTGACACAGGTCGCCTCCACTCACATCCTCTGAGATAGAATGAGATGTAAAAATAAATCCTGGGATAGTAATTTTAAAAAGTGTCCCAAAGGAAGGAGCAGCCCCTTCCCAAACTGGAAGAGGGAGTTTATCACCTTCTGGAGGCTGATGGGGGCGGGGGCGGGGGGGCGGGAACAGGGGGAATCATTTAAATCAGTGTTTACAGCTTCTGTTTGTGGGTTTGTCTCTCTCTCTCTCTTTCTATCTTCATCCTTCCAAATGGATGGACAGATTTAGTGATGGAGAGAGGGAGGGAGAGCAAAACAGGAAGAGTTGAGAGTGTGGGGTTGGGGTAGGGAGAGGAGGGGGGTGGTGAAGAGACACAGGGACAAGGTGGGTTTGCGGGAGGGGTCTCCAGTGTAAGGTCTCTGCCCAGCTCTCACTCTCATCCTTGCAGAAAGTGTGACGTTCACAGAGAAATCCCAGCTCGGTGATCAGTTTAAAAAGCTTCCTCAGTTTCTAGAGGGAGTTTAAACCTTGCTGGAGACTGTAGGGGATGTCTCCAGTCTTTGGGGGGGTGGGGGGGAGGGTACCCACACCCACAAGGTGGGCGGGGGTGGGAGTTTGGTGAGGTGGGGAAGGGGGTTTGCATTAGGTGTGGTGGATGTGGGGATGGGTTAAGGGGTTGAGGGGAGAGAGAAGGGCTGTTTCCCATCTGGAAATGTTTAGATTGCTGGTAATGGGATCTTGCTGTGCACACAGTGGCCTGCGGCCTCTGCCCACACAACACTTTTTATTTGAAACTATTAATTCACGGACAAGAAAGCAGGTGCGAAGGGCTCGAATTAAACATTTTAAACTTGAAAGTGGCGAGGGGGAGGGTGTGTGGGGAGAGAAGAAGAGGGGGTGGGGTTAATGAATCCTTTCCACAAGGCACTGGAGGCATTTTCAGCTCTTATCACATTGCCGCTTGTGGGATCGCACTGTGCAGCCAGTGGGCTGCTGTCAGTGTCACAACACTCGTGCAGAGAGAGAGAGAGAGAGAGAGAGAAACCCACATTGAGAAACTCCCAGATAACTCCATTTAAAAAGTGCCACCATTTTGGGATCTTCCTGTGTACAAATCCCCCCCTAACGACAGCACTTTAAAAAAAATAATCCGTGGCCTCTGAAGCATTCTCAATGGGCGGGAATCGAAGTCCTTAACTTGGAGCCGGGTGTGATGGGGGAATAAAGCTTGCGTTGGAGGCAGAGGGATGAAGGTGACAGTGAAATGACATGCACAGCTGGAGAGGGGGGGACCATTTCTATTCAGTTTGATAGGATTGGGATTGTTGGATTTCTATGTCTCTCTCTCTCTCTCTCTGCATCTCCATCTTCTGGCATGTGAACGAGGAAGGGAGAGAAACAGGGAAAGAGAAAGAGAGAACAGGGACAGAGAGAGGGAAACAGGGATAGAGAGGGAGAGAGAGAGAGCAAGCAGAGGTCAGGGGACAGAGAGGGGGAGAGATAACATAACAGAGCAGAGTTAGGGGCTGGGGGGGTGATTAAAAGACACAGGGTCTGGGTGGGGAGGGGTTTTCCCCGTGCAGTCAGTGCCCAGCTCTCCCAGTCACAGCCTTCCAGAAATTGGGATTTGACACCCACTGAAATCCTGAGGCACTGATTTTAAAATGTCTCCTGAGCGAATCCAGCTGCTTCCCAGTTTGAGTTTCAGCCCTTTCAGGGGTGGGAGGGGACAGCCCCAGACTGGAAATTCACACAGGGTTGGGGAGGGGGAGTGTAGAGAGAGGGTTTCACAGCAGGTGTGGAGATTGGGAAAGTCGTAGGATCCTGCTGTGTAAAATCAAAAAGACCACCAGCACTTTAATAAACTTCAGCAATGGCCACACTGGATAACAATGGGGTCAAGCAGTGTGAGGCACTCGGAGAGAGGAAGAGAGAGGGAGAGGGGCTGAAATGGAAACCCTGAGCCTGGGTGAAGGTGTGTTCTCATCCCAGAGTCATGTCCGTGTATGATAGACAGGCCGGGCCATGGGATTTCCAGGTGTAAATGGAAGGGGCAGCAGCCAGTTGAATTCAGTTGAATTTCGATCTGTGGAGGGCTTGTGATGGGGGAGGAGAGGGGAGAGCATCGCCCAGTCTCTCTCTCTCTCTCCAGCCATTCTGTCCATACTCTATCTTTCAATAAAATGTATAAAAAACCCAATGAGATTTGTCCTTATTTTAATTTGTGGGGTGTGTGGGGGCGGTGTTGGGGGAGGGAGGTCTGAGGCCCATTTCCCACTCCCTTTCCTGCCATCCTCAGCCAAGGTATTTTAAACTGGCCATGAGTAGGCGGGGTGTGGGATCTTGCTGTGCACATAGGGTCTGCCCCCTGTTCCTTGCTCTCCAGCAGTGACCGCACTTTTAAAATAAAAGAGTGAGGGAAAAGAGGAGGGGGGGGGGTGGTGGAGGGGGGGGGGGGGGGGGGGGGGGTGGGGGGTAGATGGGGCAGAGAGAAAGAGGAAGAGAATGAGGGACAGCTAAACATAGAGTAGGTCAGAGCAGACAGGGGCTCGGAGGTAGTGGAAAGAGACACAGGGAGTTGGGGTGTTGGGGGGTTGAGGAAAGAGACACAGCGTGTGGGGGTGTTGGGGGTTAGGGGAAAGAGACACAGGGTGTGGGGGTGTTGGGGGGTAGGGGAAAGAGACACAGGGTGTGGGGGTGTTGGGGGGTAGGGGAAAGAGACACAGGGTGTGGGGGTGTTGGGGGTTAGGGGAAAGAGACACAGGGTATGGGGGTGTTGGGGGGTAGGGGAAAGAGACACAGGGTGTGGGGGTGTTGGGGGTAAGGGAAAGAGACACAGGGTGTGGGGATGTTGGGGGGTTGAGGAAAGAGACACAGGGTGTGGGGGTGTTGGGGGTTAGGGGAAAGAGACACAGGGTGTGGGGGTGTTGGGTGTTGGGGAAAGAGACACAGGGTGTGGGGGTGTTGGGGGGTAGGGGAAAGAGACACAGGGTGTGGGGGTGTTGGGTGTTGGGGAAAGAGACACAGGGTGTGGGGGTGTTGGGTGGTAGGGGAAAGAGACACAGGGTGTGGGGGTGTTGGGTGTTGGGGAAAGAGACACAGGGTGTGGGGGTGTTGGGTGTTGGGGAAAGAGACACAGGGTGTGGGGGTGTTGGGGGGTAGGGGAAAGAGACACAGGGTGTGGGGGGGTTGGGGGTTAGGGGAAAGAGACACAGGGTGTGGGGGTGTTGGGGGTTAGGGGAAAGAGACACAGGGTGTGGGGGTGTTGGGGAAAGAGACACAGGGTGTGGGGGTGTTGGGGGGTAGGGGAAAGAGACACAGGGTGTGGGGGTGTTGGGGGTTAGGGGAAAGAGACACAGGGTGTGGGGGTGTTGGGGGTTAGGGGAAAGAGACACAGGGTGTGGGGGTGTAGGGTGTTGGGGAAAGAGACACAGGGTGTGGGGGTGTTGGGGGTTAGGGGAAAGAGACACAGGGTGTGGGGGTGTTGGGGGTTAGGGGAAAGAGACACAGGGTGTGGGGGTGTTGGGGGTTAGGGGAAAGAGACACAGGGTGTGGGGGTGTTGGGGGTTAGGGGAAAGAGACACAGGGTGTGGGGGTGTTGGGGGGTAGGGGAAAGTGACACAGGGTGTGGGGATATTGGGGGTTAGGGGAAAGAGACACAGGGTGTGGGGGTGTTGGGGGGTAGGGGAAAGAGACACAGGGTGTGGGGGTGTTGGGGGTTGGGGGAAAGAGACACAGGGTGTGGGGGTGTTGGGGGTTAGGGGAAAGAGACACAGGGTGTGGGGGTGTTGGGGGTTAGGGGAAAGAGACACAGGGTGTGGGGGTGTTGAGGGTTAGGGGAAAGAGACACAGGGTGTGGGGGTGTTGGTTAGGGGAAAGAGACACAGGGTGTGGGGGTGTTGGGGGTTAGGGGAAAGAGACACAGGGTGTGGGGGTGTTGGGGGGTTGGGGAAAGAGACACAGGGTGTGGGGGTGTTGGGGGTAAGGGAAAGAGACACAGGGTGTGGGGGTGTTGGGGGGTAGGGGAAAGAGACACAGGGTGTGGGGGTTTTGGGTGTTGGGGAAAGAGACACAGGGTGTGGGGGTGTTGGGGGTTGGGGGAAAGAGACACAGGGTGTGGGGGTGTTGGGGGGTAGGGGAAAGAGACACAGCGTGTGGGGGTGTTGGGGGTTAGGGGAAAGTGACACAGGGTGTGGGGGTGTTGGGGGTAGGGGAAAGAGACACAGGGTGTTGGGGTGTTGGGGGGTAGGGGAAAGAGACACAGGGTGTGGGGGTGTTGGGGTTTGGGGGAAAGAGACACAGGGTGTGGGGGTGTTGGGGGTTAGGGGAAAGAGACACAGGGTGTGGGGGTGTTGGGGGGTAGGGGAAAGAGACACAGGGTGTGGGGGTGTTGGTGGTTAGGGGAAAGAGACACAGGGTGTGGGGGTGTTGGGTGTTGGGGAAAGAGACACAGGGTGTGGGGGTGTTGGTGGTAAGGGGAAAGAGACACAGGGTGTGGGGGTGTTGGGGGTTAGGGGAAAGAGACACAGCGTGTGGGGGTGTTGGGGGTTAGGGGAAAGAGACACAGGGTGTGGGGGTGTTGGGGGGTAGGGGAAAGAGACACAGGGTGTGGGGGTGTTGGGGGGGTTGGGGGAAAGAGACACAGGGTGTGGGGGTGTTGGGGGTTAGGGGAAAGAGACACAGGGTGTGGGGGTATTGGGGGGTTGGGGAAAGAGACACAGGGTGTGGGGGTGTTGGGGGGTAGGGGAAAGAGACACAGGGTGTGGGGGTGTTGGGGGTTGGGGAAAGAGACACAGGGTGTGGGGGTGTTGGGGGTTAGGGGAAAGAGACACAGGGTGTGGGGGTGTTGGGGGTTAGGGGAAAGAGACACAGGGTGTGGGGTGTTGGGGGTAGGGGAAAGAGACACAGGGTGTGGGGGTGTTGGGGGGTTGAGGAAAGAGACACAGGGTGTGGGGGTGTTGGGGGGTAGGGGAAAGAGACACAGGGTGTGGGGGTGTTGGGGTTTAGGGGAAAGAGACACAGGGTGTGGGGGTGTTGGGGGTTAGGGGAAAGAGACACAGGGTGTGGGGGTGTTGGGGGGTAGGGGAAAGAGACACAGGGTGTGGGGTGTTGGGGGGTAGGGGAAAGAGACACAGGGTGTGGGGGTGTTGGGGGTTAGGGGAAAGAGACACAGGGTGTGGGGGTGTTGGGGGTTAGGGGAAAGAGACACAGGGTGTGGGGGTGTTGGGGGTTGGGGGAAAGAGACACAGGGTGTGGGTGTTTGGGGGGTAGGGGAAAGAGACACAGGGTGTGGGGGTGTAGGGTGTTGGGGAAAGAGACACAGGGTGTGGGGGTGTTGGGGGTTAGGGGAAAGAGACACAGGGTGTGGGTGTTTGGGGGGTAGGGGAAAGAGACACAGGGTGTGGGGGTGTAGGGTGTTGGGGAAAGAGACACAGGGTGTGGGGGTTTGGGGGGTAGGGGAAAGAGACACAGGGTGTGGGGGTGTTGGGGGTTAGGGGAAAGAGACACAGGGTGTGGGGGTTTGGGGGGTAGGGGAAAGAGACACAGTGTGTGGGGGTGTTGGGTGTTGGGGAAAGAGACACAGGGTGTGGGGGTGTTGGGGGTTAGGGGAAAGAGACACAGGGTGTGGGGGTGTTGGGTGTTGGGGAAAGAGACACAGGGTGTGGGGGTGTTGGGGGTTAGGGGAAAGAGACACAGGGTGTGGGGGTGTTGGGGGTTAGGGGAAAGAGACACAGCGTGTGGGGGTGTTGGGGGTTAGGGGAAAGAGACACAGGGTGTGGGGGTGTTGGGGGGTAGGGGAAAGAGACACAGGGTGTGGGGGTGTTGGGGGGGTTGGGGGAAAGAGACACAGGGTGTGGGGGTGTTGGGGGTTAGGGGAAAGAGACACAGGGTGTGGGGGTATTGGGGGGTTGGGGAAAGAGACACAGGGTGTGGGGGTGTTGGGGGGTAGGGGAAAGAGACACAGTGTGTGGGGGTGTTGGGTGTTGGGGAAAGAGACACAGGGTGTGGGGGTGTTGGGGGTTAGGGGAAAGAGACACAGGGTGTGGGGGTGTTGGGTGTTGGGGAAAGAGACACAGGGTGTGGGGGTGTTGGGGGTTAGGGGAAAGAGACACAGGGTGTGGGGGTGTTGGGGGTTGGGGAAAGAGACACAGGGTGTGGGGGTGTTGGGGGGTAGGGGAAAGAGACACAGGGTGTGGGGGTTTGGGGGGGTTGGGGGAAAGAGACACAGGGTGTGGGGGTGTTGGGTGTTGGGGAAAGAGACACAGGGTGTGGGGGTGTTGGGTGTTGGGGAAAGAGACACAGGGTGTGGGGGTGTTGGGGGGTAGGGGAAAGAGACACAGGGTGTGGGGGTGTTGGGGGGGTTGGGGGAAAGAGACACAGCGTGTGGGGGTGCTGGGTGTTGGGGAAAGAGACACAGTGTGTGGGGGTGTTGGGGGTTAGGGGAAAGAGACACAGGGTGTTGGGGTGTTGGGGGTTGGGGGTAGAGACACAGAGTGTTGGGGTGTTGGGGGTTGGGGGTAGAGACACAGGGTGTGGGGGTGTTGGGGGGTAGGGGAAAGAGACACAGGGTGTGGGGGTTTGGGGGTTAGGGGAAAGAGACACAGAGTGTGGGGGTGTTGGGTGTTGGGGAAAGAGACACAGGGTGTGGGGGTGTTGGGGGGTTAGGGGAAAGAGACACAGAGTGTGGGGGTGTTGGGGGTTAGGGGAAAGAGACACAGGGTGTGGGGGTGTTGGGGGTTAGGGGAAAGAGACACAGGGTGTGGGGGGTGTTGGGTGTTGGGGAAAGAGACACAGGGTGTGGGGGTGTTGGAGGGTAGGGGAAAGAGACACAGGGTGTGGGGGTGTTGGGGGTTAGGGGAAAGAGACACAGGGTGTGGGGGTATTGGGGGGTAGGGGAAAGAGACACAGGGTTGGGGAATGTGACACAGGTTGTTGGGGTGTCCTCCATTGTGGAACTGCTAGTTGGATCCTGCTGTGCAGCACTGCCTGAATTGCAACTCGAATAACTATTTCATTGACCGGGGGATCTGATTGTGCATTTATCAATATAAAACAAGGCCAGTGTGGTGTGGATTTTAGTCGATGGTGAGACAGGAACTTTCCAGAATGCCTTTCCATCCAGCACTCACAGGGGCGTGGAATTAAAAAGGCTGGAACTTGTACCCGGGTCTAATTCACCGAGAGCACAGGGCCCGTGTCTGAGAACAATTCATGTAACAGTTAAAGGTCAAAGCCTGGCAGCCAATTTAATTCACTTCACTGATCCCTGATTGTCAAATTCTCAGTCTCTTCTCTCTGTCTCAGTCTTTCCATCTTTCTCTCTCAATGAGAGAAATATGTGAAGAAGAGAGAGAGAGAGTGGATAGTGAGAGAGGGGAAACACAGCAGAGAGAGCAAAACAGAGGAGGGGAGTGGGGTGAATATACACAGACTCTGCCCCATTGTCCAAATTGAGAGCAAAACAGAGGAGGGGACTGGGTGTGAATATACACAGACTCTGCCACATTGTCCAAATTACAAAAATAAACTCAAGGAGTGTGAAGCAAGTGACTCAGTAACAAGGAGAGCATTCTAACAATTCATTCATTTAGTGTAACTCTCTCAATTTTACTGAGGTTCTGAAGGGGGGTCTTCACTGTCTTAGTCTCATTCTCTCTGTATAATTTTCCACATTTAAAAAGTGGAAAGAAACGCTGACTGCACCCTGTGCGATCTTCCTGTGGACAATATGCCTGCATCGTTTCATACTGAGCCACAACCAGTTAATTTATTAAAAATGAGCTTATTGGGCTAATTTCCTTTCCCTCAGGAGACCTTCACCAAGTCCAATCTGTGAGAGTGTGTAAATGATTGTGCTAATTCCTGAAAAATGCCGGTGTTTGAGGCAGGGCCATGAATTGGAGGGTTCAGTTGGAAGGTGGGAGCAGCCACTGGAGTTCAGTCTGTCTCTCTCAGATGTGTCCCTACGATACAACAGAGAGAGAGAGAGAGAGAGATGGGGGAGAGTGAGGGAAACAAGAATACAGTGAAACAGAGGCAGGGGCAGATATAGCAAAACAGAGGAGAGGGGAGGCAGCGGTGAATAGACACAGGAGCTGGGTGTCTCCAACGTGTAGTCTCTGCCCAGCTCCCAATCACACCCTTCTAGAAAAGTTGAATTTGCAAAAATAAAGCTCAGGAGGGTGAAGCAAGTGACTCAGTAACAATGAGAGCATTTTAAAAATTCATTCATTCAGTGTAATGCTCTCTTGAATTCATTTGATTGAGGATGTGATTGTTCATTTTACTGCTGTCTCTCTCTTTCACTCTCTCGCTTGTGAGTTATCAGTGAGGGAGGGAGATAGAAAGGGGAGAGGGAGGGAAACAGGGAGAGAGAGGGGCAGGGAGGGAAGAGGCGAGGAACTGGGGGTCTCCGGTGTGCAGTTAGTGCCCAGCTCCCAGTCTCTGGAGAGTAGAACCTCATTACCTGCCTGTCAGAATGTTGGATCTGTGAAAAGAAACTGTGTCACTGAGGGCCAGTCTGTGCTGTTTTATTGAAAGATATTGAAAGTGGATAGATTGAGGGAAATATTGAGTGGGGAGGTAACAGATGGAAGGAAGGACAGTTATAAGGGAGACACATGATCTGGGTATTCTCCAGTGTGGCGTTGTACCTCGTGGGGCTGTTTGTGGGATCCTGCTGTGCACTGCTATTGTAAACATTGATGTGTTGACTTTCCAATGTATCTGAGGCCCTGGAATTGAACTTCTAAATGTGACGCTGTGTAAAGTTGTGTTATTTGTAGATTATTTATTATTATATTTGCTGTGTTGTAGGCCAGATGGTGAATTGGATGGTCACGGGTTGGGGGCAGGGGGTTGAATTTCACTCACTGATTTCTCTGAAGGCTTAAAAAGCTTTGCAAAATAATCAGCTCCCACACCCACCCCCAGTTTTATAGAGGGAGATTAGCCTTTTCTGGGGTAGGGGAGCAAGGGGACCTGACTAACATCACCTTGCTTGTGGGATCTTGCTGTCTGTAAATAGCCTGCAGCCTGTCCTGCACTGCAACCGTGGCTTCCCTCCATGAATTCAGTCCACCGAAGGGCTGATTGAGGATTGCTCCCATCATTTCCTCTCCCATCATTTCTCTGTGTAAATCATAGATAAATATTAAACATAGCCACACTGCATCATTATTTAAAAAGGAGAGACAGAAACTTTCCAGAGTGCATTTCGATCAAGATTGATCCCAAGGAAGAGATAGCGACGGGTTATTGAGCAACAGAGAGGGAAAGATGAGCAGAGTTGGGGGGGAGGCTAGATAGGTACAGGGAGAGGGGGAGAGAAACAGGGTGAGAGAGAGAGAGGGAGAGAGGGGGAGAGAACCAGAGTGAGAGACTGGGAGAGAGAAACAGAGAGAGAGAGGGAGAGAGGTGACAGTGTTACAACTGGAAAGTGCAATATAAATATTTTGTGTCCAAACAATAGTAGCACTGGATTGAGCAGGTAGAGGGGGGTGGGGTCAGTGAATGGGAGAGGGACAGTGAGGGGGGAATGATCAGTGTTTGTGCATCTTCATCTCATTTGAAATCTTTTACCCCCAGTGTCTGGGTTTAACAACAGGAGACATGTGTATAAAATGTTTCCCTCACCTCACCCTATTAACTGAGATTGTGGATGTGAGTGAGAGGAATCCTGGGATCTTGCTGTGTTTTTTTTTGTTTCAATCATCTGTATGCTTTATTTTAATCAATTCCCATTCCTCTCTCTCTCTCTCTCTTTCTCTCTCCCAGGTAGAATGGTTTTGGAAGCTGCAGCTTCAGACGAAGCAGAGAGAGAATTGTTTTGCCATCAGGAGTCCTCGGACAGGAGCTATAACCAGAGAGAAAAATAAGTACGAATGTATCCGTTCCTTTGTCACTCATCCTTATGCCCCGAGAAAGGATGAGTTGAATTTTCACACTGACAATTGCGGTCAGTAGTAGCTGGGTGGTGGAGAATGGGGGTGTTCCTCAGGTTGAGACACTGCTGCACAGAGCCAAATATAACAAAACTCTGTCCCTATTGCAGGGGGGAAGATTTTGAAGGGGGGGGGGGCGGTGGGATGGAGAAATTCCATGGGGGAGGATGGATTTTATGGGGAGAGATATTGTGGGGAGGGGGAAGGTAATTTGTGGGGGAAGAAATTGCGGTGGGGGGGGTGGTGTAATTTGCGTGGTAAGAAATTGCAGGTGATTTTGCAGGGGAGTAATTTGCGGGGGTAGAAATTGTAGGGGGAGAAATTTGCAAGTGAAGATATTGTGGGTGGGAGAACTTGCAGGGAGGTTAATTTGGGGGGGGTGGGGAAATTGCGGGGGGGGGGGGAATTTGCAGGGGGAAATTGGCTGGAGAGGGAATTTGTGAGGGGGGAAATTGCAGGGGGAGGGAAATTGTCGGGGGGGGGAAATTGCAGGGGGAAAAATTGTGGGGGGAAAATATTTGCGGGGTTAAAATGAGTACAGGTGGAAAATTTGCGGGAGGGAAAATTTGAGAGGAGGGTAAAACTATTAGGAGCAGAAAGAGAGAGAGAGAGAGAGAGAAAGCAGAGAGAAGGAGCTGAGAGAGAGAAGGAGCAGAGATAGAAATAAACAGCAGAGAGAGAGAGAAGGAAGAGAGATAGAGAGAAGGAGCAGAGAGAGAGAGAGAGAAAATGAGCCGAGATAGACAGAGAGAGAGAAGCAGCAGAGAGAGAAGGAACAGAGAGAGAGAGAGAGAGAGAGAGAGAGAAGGAGCAGAGATAGAGAGAGAAGGAACAGAGAGAGAGAGAGAAGGAACAGAGAGAGAGAAGGAACAGAGAGAGAGAAGGAGCAGAGAGAGAGAAGGAACAGAGAGAGAGAGAGAGAGAAGGAGCAGAGAGAGAGAGAGAAGGAACAGAGAAAGAAGGAACAGAGAGAGAAGGAACAGAGAGAGAAGGATCAGAGAGAGAAGGATCAGAGAGAGAAAGAACAGAGAGAGAGAAGGATCAGAGAGAGAGAAGGAACAGAGAGAGAAAGAACAGAGAGAGAGAAGGAGCAGTGAGAGAGAAGGAACAGAGAGAGATGGAAGGAACAGAGAGAGAGAGAGAGAAGGAGCAGAGAGAGAGAAGGAACAGAGAGAGAGAAGGAACAGAGAGATGGAAGGAACAGAGAGAGAGAGAGAGAAGGAGCAGAGAGAGAGAAGGAACAGAGAGAGATAGAGAGAAGGAACAGAGAGAGAGAAGGAACAGAGAGAGAGAAGGAACAGAGAGAGAGAAGGAACAGAGAGAGATAGAGAGAAGGAACAGAGAGAGAGAGAGAAGGAACAGAGAGAGTGAAGGAACAGAGAGAGCGAAAAAAAACATGATGATATTTGGGAAGGGTGGGGGGATTCAGTCCAGCACGGAGACGGGGGAGCGGGAGCTAGTACGTCATGGTGATAGAGGATTGGAGGAAGGAAGCAAGACCAGCGTGGAGCAGTTTTTGGTGCGTGTGGGGGCGGCGGTGAGAGAGGCGAAGGACTGGCTTAAAACATCTACCCTGATTTTAGGCTGAAAAATGATCCGCAAGAATTTATACCAACTGTGGCAGTCCCATCATCTGCTGTTCGTGTTTCGTTCAAGCATTATTTGTTTGCAGTCTTTCTCAGTCTTATACCCGGATGTAGAGAGATATTTACTTCATCTTAATTCAAAGTGTGTTTCCATCCGCTTGATGTTTAATAATTACACACAGTTGAAAATGATCTATAAACATCTGCATTCCAATAGAGATCACACAAAATGGTATAGTTACTCCAAACCTTGTCATAAAGTGTTCTCGGATATTTTATCTTCCCGCCACTAATTTTCAATGTTTTCTGAACATTGCTGCCATTCTGGCCATTGACCATCTCACTCCCTCAGCAGGTTCTTTGTCCATTATTATTACAATCCCTTTCGGCCATATCATGACCTCTTATATGGACATCAGGGACCTTATTGCTGCTGAGCACTCGGCGCCCCCGGCAGAGCCAGCGACCTGAAAGCTGTGTCTGGATTTCTGCACCGTGGAGATGCAGCCTTGCTAAAATAGCTCAGGGCTTTGCTGAAACCATGTCTTTAATATTCTTTGCAGTTTCAGCCTCCATATTTAAGGAAGGATACAATTGCATTGGAGGCGGCACAGCGAGTGTATCGGATTGTTTCATAATTTGAACGTTGAACTCAGCCTTTTTGTTAACTGTAGCACTTGGTCCAAGATTCCAAGCGAGCGGAAAAAGTTTCTTCAGGTGACCGTATCCATACAAGGGGATCTGGGTATCGTAGTACATGAATGATTGAAAATGTTTGTATGCAGGCCCAGCAAGTAATTACGAAAACAAATGAAATGTTGAATTTTATTGATGGAGAATGGAATATAAAAGGAATGAAATTTTACTGCAGCTGTGCAGGAGCTTGGTGAGGGTTCACCTGGAACACTGTGTGCAGTTTTGGCTTTTCTATTTGAAAAAAAAATATGAATTCATTATGAAACGATAATACTTATCATAATATTATTGTAGGCTAATATGTGTGTGTTGTTGATTCTGCCTAATGTCTGAATTAATTGAATTAGATTCAGATTGCCTGTGAGGTTGAAATTATCAAAATAAGTGAGGTACAAAAATACATTTGAAATGCTAATGAGTAAACATGGATGACGGCAGCATGAAGGGTTTGAAGGAAATTAGCATTTTAAAATAAGTGGAAAGGTGCTTCGGTTTCAGAGGAGTAGTAGGGTGTTTACAACTAAAACGATAAATAGGGCAAGGTTATTATGTTTATTATTCCAAAAATGAAAGAGGCCATATTGTCATTATGAAAGATTTTTATTCACTGGGAAAGGCCTGTAAAACAATGTAATTTAGGATTAAAGAGGGAGAAACATATATAAAGATGGAGAAATTACTGATTTGGCCAGGTCAGTTGAACGGTACGCCGTGTGAAGCAATCTTTGGGGAAAATCTTCCAGCCACGTCAGCAGAAGTCTGCTGTGCCCAGTAAAAAGAATAGTTGGGTACAAAACTTTGGGAGTCCACTGTTGAGTGGTTTGTGTGGTATCTTTGCTCAGTTGATATTGTAGTTTCAAATCTATTTTAGGCTGTTGCTTTATAGGGAGTTGGCAACCTGTTTAATTAAGAATTTTGGGAACTGCTAAGAATGGCTGGATAGGCTGGCTTTGTTTCCAATGGAGTTGAGAAGAGTGAGGAGTGTCTTGTTGATGTATATAAGACGTGGAATGGCCATGAGGACGTGGAAATAATGTTTCCTCTTTTGGGTGAGTCCAGGACTAGGGGGCACTGTTTCAAATTTAGGTGTGTTCTTTGTAGGAGAGAGGTGAGGAGTTTATTTTAACTTTGAGACGGTTAGGCGACGTTGGAATTCTCAGAAAACATTGGAGACGGTGTCATTTAATATTTTAATGATGCAGGTAGACAGATACGTCCAAGACAATGGATTCAAATGTTTTGGCGGCAGATGGGAATGTGGAACTAGAGAAAAAAAGAAAATCAACCATGATCTTGGTGAACCGAGGAGCAGCCTCGAGGGGCCAAATGATCTACTTCTGCTCCTATTTTGTGTGTTCGCAGCAACTGCAAATATGAGAAATGGGAAGGGAAAATAGAGAATCCATGTTATACGCTGCAAACTCTCCAGCTTCCTTGGAGAGAAACAATTTTAATCTTTCAGGTTGGAAAGCCAAAGGTGCTGTCTGACCTGCAGAATGATGGCAGCATTTTCAAAAAGGTCGAACTGCAGGTGTTGATATTAGAGCTGGATCCCTAGATTCATTCCTGAATTCAGAGGAGAGCTTGAGTAAAATGAGGCCATTCTCTGCGGAGTTTAGTATAACGTGTGCTGAGTAGATTTTTTTCATTCTAATGTTTGTGAACATTTGGAGCTCCCAACCGCAGAGGACTGGGAGAGCTCAATATATTCAAAGCAGAATTCCACAGATTATTAAATACTGAGGAGGTCACGGGATATGAGACTGGTCCTGCGCCTATTTGTCAGTCTGTTTGGAAGAATGCTTTTCCCAAAGAGAGATCAAGAGACGGAAACAGAGAGGCAGACAGATATTCAAAAATTGTAAGGCAGAGAATGAAGGACCGGGATACGTTTCGCAATTCTATCGCTTCATTAGTTGAAAGTGGCAAAGTGAAAGGCTTCAAGAGGAACAATGATCCGCTCATAACGGAGTTCAGAAAGTAAGATGTGCAGAATAATAACACGTTAAAAATGTAGAAACATACGATAAAGTAAGCAATGAAGTTATGCACTTTGGGAGGACTGATATTGAAAGTCTCTACCGTGCAAATGCGAGATTTTTGTAAATGGGCAGGGAGAAATTTGTCTTCATATACACAAAGATTGAAATGTGGTTCGAAATGCAGATTGATTATTTGAGTTTATAAATTAAGAAATAATATATTCAAGCACCGGTATCATGCTACAACGTCAGCACCTGCCGTTCGACATTATGAACTGTGAGGAGAATAGTGATAGAGTTCAAAAGGATATAGACTGGCTGGTGGAATGGGAAGACAAAAGGTCGGTGAAATTGAATGAACACAAGGGTGAAGTGATACATTTTGACCGCATGAAGGAGGAGAGATGACATAAAATGAAGATTATAATTCTAAATGGCTGCAGGAGCAGAAGGACCTTGGTGTAAATTTGTATATATCATTGCAGGTGGCAAGGCAGTTTGAGGAAGCAGTCCTGGGTTCTCAAACCTGGCTTTTATAAATCCGGGCACAGAGAGCAAAAGGGACAAAGTTGTGAAACTTCATAAAATGCTGGTTCAACTTAAACAAAGGGTTGAGAAAGGGTTCTTAACGATTTACTGGAAAGGTTTCAAGGATGAGAGATTTCAGTTATGTGGATAGATGGGCGAAGCTGGGGCTGTTCCTCTTGGCGAATAGAAGGTTGAGAGGAGATTTCTTAGACATGCTGAAAATCATGTGGGGTCTGGATACTGAAAATGGTGAGAAACTGTTCTCTTTGGCAGGAGATCGAGAAACCTGAAGTGATTTACAAAATAACCAGAAGCGACATCAGGAAAACTTTGTTTTATGCAACAAGTGCTTTGGATCAGTAAGCCAGTGCCTGAATGCGTGATGGAGACAGATTCACTTGCAGTTTTCGAAAGGGAACTGGAACCTAGAAAAACAATATCTTCAGGACTACATGTAAAAGGCGGAGGTGTGGGACAGGATGAGTTGCTGTTGCAGAGAAATCACAGAGAGGCAATGCTGACTGGTTCCTTCTGAGCTGTGACCATTCTATGATTCTACGGATAACCTTGCTTTAATACACTGCCACCGAAATTACACAGTACTTGGCGAAAAAAAAACTTATTGCACCACAAATAATAATCATTACAATAGAAGACAGCCGCACCGGGAGGGAATAGCATACATTCTCTGTACAAAGTGCATCTACAATATTTGTTTCAGATTATTTATAACCAACCAATAGGCTATAATATGCTTTATAGTTCCACACAATTTGAGACATGACTGGATGTTCCCAGCACTAATACATTTCCCAAGTACCCCTGTCCCACGCTCGCACCAATAACCGTTCCCTTCGCCGAGCCCCCAACAACACTGAAACCTGATCGCGACGAGTGACTAATTCGTCAGATTGATTTGCGGACAATCAGGTTTGCCGCACAACCCACAAAATAAATATGTCAGTTCTGACCACGTCATCGGACTGAAAATTTTAATCCCGCTGTCTCTGTTCACAGAAGCTGTCCGGCCCGCCGAGTATTTCCAGCATTGTCTGTTTCGGTATTAAATACAGCTGCGAATATTCTTTTTCTGTATGTTTCTGTGGGATGAAAGATTCCCCTGTCCCCTCCGCCACACCGCACCCCCCCCCCCCCCACAACCCCGCCCCCCAAGTCCATCTCCCACTCCCCTATCCCCCTCTCATATTTTTGATCGGTTTACAGAACAAACACTGTGAGGAATTAAATACCAGTTTCCCTTCGTTTCTGTGGCCTGTTTTGGGAACAATGATACTTCTGCAAGATGGGGTCTCTGTTTACAAGTTCGATGCGTCACCGCAGGGATAACAATGAAAATTATATTTATGCAGGAACTGATACAGGCGTCGCCTCCGATGCTGTAAATGCAGTAACAAGTGCTGCAAAGGCAAATTAAATTCGGATGACTCTCGCCACTCATGATTTCTCGAAGGTGGAATGAAGAAACAGCAATTAAATTGAAAAATTAGTACCGCTTTCTTCTTAAACACAAAGAGTATTTTCACCTAGTTGCCAGATAAAAAGGGCAGAGTCCTTACATTAACCGCCGTCACATGCCACAAATGGCTGCTTCACAACAAACTAAACAACGTTTTAAGTGATTGGTGCATTTTTGAGAAGCATGTGGGTGTTGTGCTCCCATATGCTCTATCTATTGACTGCAGTTGGCAAATTGCCTTTCATTTGCTTTAGTGTAACAGCTGCATTTTACTCCCCTCTTGAAAGAGACTATTGTCACTTGTAAGCTAATTGGAAGGAGTAATATTCTCCATAGGTTGACGTACAGTTTCATTTTGTGACTCCGCTTTGTGTGTACGATAAAAACTATTACCAGCTGTGCATATTGAAGGATAAAATGTTTCCTCCTGCATTAAATCTGAGCGATTAATAGATTTCGCTGATCGATCAGCATTTTTTTCAGCGCCATGTAATGCCACCATTTCATTCCCCAAGCCCAGTTTCAACCATAATGTATCTGAGAATTTTCCTTATTCCTCATTTAGCTATGCCAAAGACATCGGCAGAAGTGTGTTATGATACTTAGCCAAAGCGTTAAAATGCTCCAAATGTGAAATAGAGGATTGCAAGCAGCATCACTTCCATTAAATATGTGCTTTCCCATTTAACCCAGTTTGCTTATTAAAATATAACTGCATTACTCCGGCCATGCGGAACGTCAGATGGCCGGATTTCCGAAGGAACTAAAACTAAAGATGAACAAAAAACCTGGAGGCACTGAATCACCTCCAACAATATTTGAGTCATGTCATCACGAATAGCTTAGTGTTCAGGCCCAAACAGTAACGTTAGGATAGGGTTACAGCTCGAAATATTGGAATGATTCTCTGCACAGACAGAATGATTAATGCTCGTGTGAGGGCTTCCTCAGCGAAGTTAAAATCACCACACGGAAAGATACGGTGACGTCACCAACAGTCATGTTATTGAAAGGATATCACGAGTATTGATTTGATCAGGAGCCAGAACCAATGTGATCATATGCCAGTATCACCATCATCAGCACTACAATAGAGTTACTGTGAAAATTCTGGAAAAGAATCAAAAGCAATAATCCAAAAAGAGGATATGACGATGCTGGAAATCTGAAATTATAAAAGTCAACGCTGAACATTACCTGAAACATTAACTCTGATTCACTCTCCGCTGATTCTACAAGATCTGCTGAGCATTCCCAGCATTTTATGTCTGTATTTCCCGACTAATAATGTTGGAGCAGTGCATCCCTATGGTTGAATGGCGTTTGCATTAATAATAATCGATTAAAATCAGCATGGATTAATTTCGAATATGTTTCCCTCTATTCATGTTAGAATAGATAATGACTGGCACAGTTGACTGACTGCAACAACATTATTTTACGGATATCGCCAGCATTCATAATGTCACAGCAATATCATCGCTAGTAAGAATAACGCTGCTTCATCAGGAGGTTTCACCACAGAAGATAGGAAGTTTAAAAGAAGCTCATTTATATTCTGCAATGCATGAGGCAATATTGCAAAAGAATAGCATGAAGCCCAAGGAAAACAACACTGTACAGGAGGGGTGTTCTTTACAACATTCCATGGGGCACACGCAGCACACATTCACCCTGGGACTACTTTCCCCTCATTAATTTTAATTGACGAAGTTTCTGGAACTGAGCTGGTCAATTTCCCCATTGGGGACCGGGGTCTCTGAAGAGGTAAATTATCCAGTTGTTTGTTAAGAAGCTATAACTAACACGAATTATTGTGTAAGTTGATTCACTCACCAGGACACGAATTGGCCTATAAATGGAGAAACAGTTAGGGATCTTCAATGCAGTTCAGAAAGCGGAGTGATCCATCGCATTCTTCTACAGAAATGATCAGCTCAATTATTCTACAAGTAACGGAAATTTACTACCCAATTCTAGCAGCCTTTGGTATTCCCGGTAAGTCATTGTTACCTGGTAGCTGTTGAGTATTTCACTGCTAGTGATTATGTGGCTGATTGCGGGAATGTCTCACTGCTGAGTCATATTTCTAGCGGCATGAATTGCTGAATATAAACGGGAATTACAGCTGTTCACAGGGCCCGTGATCGGCAGTTCTGCTCCGCAGATTGTGGGCACCTGGGGCTTCATATTCTTCCTCTTACTGAAGGAGAGGGAGTTTGAATTCCCGCCTGTTAACAGTTCATAGATAATTATATAATGTATTGTTTAGTGTCAATGGTAATACTCTCATCTTTCATCTTGCCCATTGTCTACATTACAGGATAATTCCTAGCACTGCAGCTTCCTCCACCCAGCAGGGGAAGGGAAGATATTTTGAAGAACAGGAAGTTGCTCGTCATTCCTCCCTCTTTGTGGAACCATCGGTTCCTGTTTAGTTCCTGAGCGGCTCTTTCAGAGCGAGTATACATTGGCAAAACGCAATGTTTTGAATTAAATTGGATAGCTATTTTCTTCAACTGAAAGATTTATTTGAATTTATTGCTTCCTACAATGGATTGGAAATTTTCCTGAGCACCGCTGGCATCTGATGCGCTTCCCGAGATTCCCATCTCCAAATTATCAGGAGGAGCCGGCTGTAAAATTATATTTAATGTAACGTGGATCCCCAGGGGCAATTTATCAAATTCACACGGTGTATCACACGGTATCGGTCTGTTGACAGGAAATTTGTATGTCAGGAAACATTTATTATTTGACAATTTACGTTCAACAAGATATAGAAATATCCCATTTTCCCTTTACGAAACTTTTTTCTGTAACTGGACCGCCTCTGTGAGGTACTCACGGGTGGCTTGCACTGTACAGTTTAAATGTAAATTGAGCCTCAATCCAATGCCAGGGGCGATGGACTTTGAAAGCGAATCGGGGGATATGTATGACGGACGGTTGATCTGACTGCCAGTTTTACATTATTATGAGAAGCCAACATTAGCCCCAGTTGAGGCATCAATGAATCAGACTAGGTAGCAGTTGGAGCAGCTTGGGGCGACTCTCCTGTACCAATTCCATAGATTGAATACGAGTGAACCTTCACTCAGCTCCGTGAAAACAGCAGACTGAAATTTACCGGGAGGAAGGCAGAATCTCACTAGCTATACATGGTGTTACTGATCACTTGAGGATCAATTACCTGAAAAATCGAACTTCCTAAAGGACACCAATGGAAGGAAATAATGGAGTAGATTTCACTTTTTACATCTTTTACTTTAAAATGCAAATTAATGGCAAAAATGTATAATTAACTGCTAATTGCATTCAGTAGAAAGTACTAGTTATAGTTTAATTATTTGATACAACAATGGTTAAGTCTCACGGATTTCTCAGCTAACACTCAGCACATATTTGGCTCTGTATTCAGTGTGAAAGTCTCTCAAAACTCCATCTTGCTACAGCAGTGCTCAACTACTCTTCTTCACGCAGGGTCTATTTCCCAAGTGGCCTCCAACAGCCAATTAACTCCATCCCAGGTCCATGGATATGACTATCATCAACAAGGCTTACTTCTGTGGAGCCTCTTTCACCCGCGTCACCACAGTCCTGATGGCAGAGTTTTACCAGAGGCACTGTCACTCACCATTCAATAGCACTCTAGCACACAGTATGATCAGGTCTGGTTAAAATAACAGAAGAACATCTCCCAGCTCTTCAGCGTACCTGGCTGGCTCAGTGATTTTCTCAGGTTTTAGTCATTCAAGATTCCTCTCAGACACAGCTTCAGCCAGAGCCCCTGGGCCTGAGAAGCTTCTGCTGGAAAAAAAAAAAATTTTTGGACACCTGCTTCGTCTGGTCACAGACTGAAATCTTAGTTCCAACCTGTTTATGCTTCCCGATCGGTTTCCATTCTCTTAACAATTATATGCACAGGTTAATTTCTCGGAAGTCTGGTGACCAATTTGGAAATCCCTCCCCCAGAAATCTGGTTCCAGTCTCTGCTTTAGCTAGGGGTAATATCAAAAATACTGCCGTGAAAATAATCACAGTACAGTGCATATTCGTTTATTTATTTTAAAAATGTCATCAACATTGTCCAATATTGTAAATCGGATACCTGTATATAACGCGAGGCAGAAATGCACAGTGACATTTCCCATAATATTCTGTGGAAAGTATCTGAGTGTCCCCGTTACCAACTTTCTCCTTATTTTCCCACAGCGAACCTGATGACAATCGTGATTCTCTGCAGAGGAAATTGCGGCCTTTCAAAATGTATTGCTTCCTATATGGTGTCCATGGCAACAGCAGATTTGCTGGTTATGCTGAACAATGTTCTCGTGTTTAAAATCCTGAGTAAGCGTTTTCCACGTATAATCCTGGCCTATACAGCCATTTGCAAGTTCATAATGTACACAAATAATTTGAATCTGTACTTAACGGTGTGGTTTACAGTCTGCTTCACATTTGACCGATTTGTATCTATCTGTAGTCACAAGTTTAGAACAAGGTATTGCACAGTGAGAACTGCGGCTACAGTTCTAACAGCAATCTCTGTCCTCTCGTGTTTACAGTGCATCCCCTTTTGGTTTGCATTTGAACCTAAGCGAATAATTAATAATGCTCACTGGGG
Source organism: Isurus oxyrinchus (assembly GCA_026770705.1). Classification (NCBI taxonomy): domain Eukaryota; kingdom Metazoa; phylum Chordata; class Chondrichthyes; order Lamniformes; family Lamnidae; genus Isurus; species Isurus oxyrinchus. The sequence goes on from JANJGN010000167.1 coordinate 899,873, forward strand.
TTTCCAGCCCAGCCTGGATTTTTATACATCTCCCTTTGGTGTAACATTTACTTGGCTACAAAGTATTTTATTAAGTTGGATTCCTTTCACTTTGATATTACTGTTTAATTGTTTGACAGTCAGACGGATTTTAGTAGCCAGTCGAGCCCGTAAGGAGCTCCGGGGTCACAGCAGCGAGAATCACAGTGATCCGGAAATACAGAACCGAAGGAAATCGATTATATTACTGTTCACTGTATCGGGTACTTTTATACTGCTGTGGCTGACAACAGTCGTTTGTACGTTAGTCAATGGTATGGTCATTCATGTACGACCGGATTATGCAGCTCCGGCATTTATCGCTACTCAAACCGGATACATGCTCATGTATTTGAGTTCCAGCACAAACGCGTTTATTTATGCAGCAACACAAACTAAATTCCGGGAAGAGCTGAAGAAGATAATGAAATCTCCTTGGACAATAATTCTGATACTGATAAAAAATGCAAAATGAAACCAAGTCTTCCTCTTCTAACTGTATTTGAATTGTAGCTCATTCTCCAGTTTTTAATGTTGGCCTTTCTGCTGCCAGTTTCTTTTTAAGGTATCAGAAAACATTGTTCCACTTTGTGTCATGTGTTTTATGCCTGCTGATTTTCCACTGGGGTTATAAATGTTTCTTGCAATAGCGGTGCATTTGTCACTCAGGGTACAGAGTGAACCGTCATTAACATGTTCCAGCAGTGGAGTAAATCCTTTCTGTGCTGGCCTTCACTCCCTTGAGCAGCAACAACTGCAATGAAAAGAGCCAGTTTAATAAACAGCTAAGATCCAAAAAATTCCAATGTCCACAGCAGTTAATATAAGCTGTTGTTGCGAATCGCGAACACTGAGGACGTCCTGACACGTGCGCACGCGCTGAAATTCCCTGGGAAGTTTAAATTCCTGATTGGTTGATTTGCGCTTCCCTGGGCGCTCTGTCAATGTCTCTTACACTGAGCTCAGTGTCAGAGCTTCGGGTCGGATACACTGGACTTGTTTGCATACTTCTCCTGCGAATGTTACGCTGGTTAAAACGCGATCTAACTCAGAGAATAACAAACATAACTGAACTGAACCCTACATCCAACACTCCAGCTCAACACCCCCACTCCCTACCCCCAAAAATCCTGAATAGTTCCCAACTCTCACAGCCTAAGCGATCCGACCGCCCACCGGACGCAATGGCTCAACAATTCAATTGCCCAGCTCGCCTGACTGATGACTCTCCGCTCCGACTTCCAGTTCCAAATCGCCTATTTGCCTCCGAACTAGACTCCCAACCACCCACTTCTCACCACCTGACTGCTCTTTCTCGAACTGACTGCCTGACAACACGGCTGCATTCCCCGACTCAACTAATCATCTAACCTGACTACCCAACTGACACAACGGCCAACTGATCCACTTTGAATATTCTCGATCAGACTGCCTACCCCAGCCGAATCCTCGCTCTACCTGATTAACCACTTACGCGACCCAACTGCCTACCCAGCCTCAATACCCAACGGCAGATCCGAACGGCCATCCAGCCCGATTACCCACTTACACGAGCCAACTGCTCACCCAACCTGAGCACCTGCCTACGCGATCTGACAGCCCACCCAATGTCATTACCCACCTCCATGACCTGACTGCTCACCTGACGCGACTGATTATCCTACCCAACTAACTACCCACCTCTGACCCGACTACCCACGCCCAGCCTAACTACCCATGTCCAGCCTGACGACCCCCTGAACCAACAGAACGACCAACCTGAGTCCCCCCACGATCCGACCACCTGCCACCAACCCTACAGCCCAAACAAACCGACATCTGAGTTGCTGCTCCCCAAGTGTTGATTTAACAATTCAGCTGGGAGGACAGGATAATCTGAACCAAGTTTGTCATTACCTTTCTGCACTTCTCTGTGATTTGGGTCAAAAGGCCTGCGATCTATGAAGGGTTTCTTCCTCTTTCAGAGGCGCAAGCACAGTTTAATTTAGTGGCTTTATAAGAACTGGTGGAATGTGTTCAAGATGGTGAGACTGAAGCTAGAGTTCAGTTTCAGAACCTTCTGAATCAGGACACAACTACAGCTGAAGCTATTGAGTTACCCACTTCGCATCTGGACTAGACTGCCTACCCAGCCCTACCACACCATCAGCAGGATTGCCCAGCCATCCTTACTGTACCCCCGACCCGACTGCCCAACCTATCTGACTGCCCAGCCCATCCATGTATATGATCGACCCCACTACATAATCACGCACCCAGCCAGTCACCCATTGATCCACTCACCCATACACTCAATAACTCAGATGCATTCCTTTAAAAACTTGAGAGATTCAAAAATGTATCTGACTATGGTAGCTTGTGTTGTAAAAATGGCTTTATGTCCCCTCTTACGCCACCTTTTATTTTGCTCTTAGGACTTGCCCTCGAGAATTATCACTCGCCCATTATAGCTTCAGCTCGTATCAGACGTCATGCCAGAAAATGGGTAGTATTATTGGGAATCAGAAAACGTCACAGACAGTGGCAATGTGCCCATCATTATACCTGTCCGGAAGATCTGAGGTATTAGCTCCGCCTCCATAAGTTTCTCAGCCTCAGAATTCACTGGGAAAAGGGATTGGTTATTCTATTAGTTCAATATTCGTTACATCGTCTCATTTGTGGCCATTCATTACTGATCCTTCAAATCGTGGAAGGAATGTGCTTCTTCCCTCCCTTCTTATGTTAAATCACCTGTATGCAACTCACCAAACTATATCAATCATATACAAATTGAAAATCCAGTGAAGGCCAAGAAACTGCAGTTAAACCAGCTAATTAATAACTTTCAGCAAGAGATGGTTGTGTCCTTGCACCATCTGACCAGAGAAAAATGTATTTTACATTTCGCAGCTGATCAAATTACAGGGACTGTGCTGGAGAGATTCCAGTTAAAGACCTGCAAGCTCACATCTCCGGAATACATAACCGGAAATTACAAGAGTGCTTTCCAACAGATGGTGTAGACTGGAAGACCTTCCCAATTAGAATTAATAAGACTGTCATGAAGTTTGTCCATATTGAATCGTGTTGATTTCTCCATCTTTAGCCACTACCTGCTGAGCAGCGAAGAATATGACAATTTGAAACAACACGGGGCTAGCGGGCCAATACTGACCTTGCAGTCAGGGTCAGTTTCAGGGTGAAGTGAAACTAATCGTAGTTCAAGATGTGCTATTGCACTCTGATTCATAAAATTCAGGAAAATTACTAGTAGCAATGAAACAGGAATACAGCAAGATATATACATCAAGAATTGGTAGAATTTCAATTATAGTGATCAATATTGAAACAATCTATTAGACAACAAGTTAAGGGTATAATATTTTTGACCGATGGGGAAACCAGCTGGTTCAATAAGGGAAACTACCAACATTGTATAGGAAAAATAAATTAAGTTCGCATTATATGGTATTGAATTGTAACGATTGCAGAAGTATATAATGCAGAATTAAATGGATTACAATGCACAGCGATCGATAGCACTGTGTAAAATTGTGGTCGCATTATTTCAGATGTTGGAAAATGCAAGATTTATATCCGTCCACGCCTCTCCCCCACCCGCAATCCCGCCTCCGCCGCAATAAAAAATCATTGCCTGCCTCTGCAATTTCTTCCGTTTAAATATATTTTAAACATAATTGCACGGATTGGGTTCTCAATAAGAGAAGCAATGATTTCATTGCTCAAGAACATGATTAAAACATTTACGCTTCAATAGCGATATAACTTATGCTGTTTTTGAATGGCCTGTCATTAGCTGCTTACTTTAAGCATCACTCTGCCATGCTCTCCCTCATGTTGAGATTCTCCAAAAGTCAAACTTCACAATGGAACCCAGTGCGACAACACTGAATAGGTGCTTGTCAAAGTCACAGAAGACATCATATGCTGGATATGAGCATAAAGTCAGCGTCTGACCATATATCGTCTCGATAGCATAGATTACATTATATCACGCAGCTCCGCCCTTCTGCTGCTATCCTCACCCGCCATGCTTATGTCTGCTCCAGGCCTTGATTATAAATTATTACCCTTCCGGCCTTCCACCATCCATTGTCCAGAGATGCTATATCAGGGAAAGTCCTAATTCCCAGAATGTAACTGGCACTGCGTCACATTCACAAAACACTAGTGATCGATGGAACCTTACTTTCGGTCTAACAGCGTTTCACTTTTAGACTTTTCATTCCCGTATTCAAATCCATCCAAGGCCTTGTCCCTGCCAACACCTGTGATCTCCTTCTCTGCAAGCTTCTGAAAATTCTTTATGCCTCATATTCTGGCGCCCTTGTCACCCTATAATTCCTTCCCTCCACAACTATTGGACGTGCTTTCAAATCTCTAGGATCTACAATCTGGAGTCCTCTCCCAAACACTCAATCTCCTCCTTCATAGTCGTCCTTAAAACTAATATCTTTTCACGTCGTCCTACTGCTTTAATTACCTGGCTCAGTATCCTTATTTGTCTAAATACACTCGTGTTAAGCACCACGACGATGTTTTATTAAGTTAACAGTCTGATATCAATGAACGTTGTTATTTGCTAAAATGAGCATCCATTCTTGTCAGACCGTCGCCAACACATGCCTGAATAATTATGTCCATTTAAAGTGGGTGGAGTATTAATCATTAAATAATATTGCGCATTGATTCCATTCGTGACACTAGAACTCCGATCATCAGATTTTACGATTTCAGTGCAGGAAATGAATCCAATCCGGATTCACAGTGCATTTGCTGGTAATTAACACTGCGACCGAGAATGTTACAGCACAGTGACTGTTCTCAACTACTCGGCCCTTAAATATTCCTGCAAGGCTCAACGTGTCAGACAAGTTTCAGCTTATGCTGGAGAGATAACCAAAATTGGCGACTTCGAAAGGCTTTGTGACAACGATAGGAAATAAAAAACGTCGAAGCTGTCGTCACTCCCGGAGCGTGTCAAATCCTATTGGGATATACTGAAGAGGTCGCGACATATTAGCACTATGGTCCACATTCGCTTCATAGATGACTTTGATCCAATCGTGCTTCTTTATAAGAGCACGTGATTATTTTCTTCTGTTCAGTTTAATAGCCTGGCGCTTTCAACAACTGAGCCACGGTGACAATATGCAAGCAAGCATTGTAGTCCAATATTATGAATTGTATACCAGTATGTTGCTGCAATGTAATCAGAAAAAAGTTAGGGGAGGTTGTATTACCTCATTTTAATATTCTATAATCCAGATAACATGAAGAGAATGCTGGAAATACTCAGCACTTCAGGCAACATCTGCGAAGAGAGAAGGAGATGTAACCTTTCAGATCGGTGGGCAATCGTTTAAACAGCACTGTTGCAAAGTAATTCAGACACCGAAACGGCAAAAGTGCTCATAATACCTCTTCCCTCACCTCTATGCAATCCAGGCAGGTTGACCGTCATTCAGATCGACATGTCGGGATCAGTGAAACATACAGATGATGCTTCTTATTTGCTTCTTGCTTGGAGACTTTTTCTGGCACCTGGTTTTCGTTCCATGTCTTCACGCTCTACACTTCCCTCCTGACAGGGGAAACAACCCACTGCCAAATATATAGAGGTGCCACTTCAATCCCTCAGAAAACCTGATGAACAACTTCAGTCAAACCGGGCGGCACCACCTAATGATTTATCAGTGAACTGACAAAAAATAAGCATTTTCAATATTTTATCTGTTGCGCATTCAACTTCGGTGAAAAAAAGGACACACAAGATTTCTCAATTTCACTGTCATCTTTATGAAACGGTCAAGCCCCGGTGCCTATATCACTCTCGTCAACGGCCAAATTATATTGTTTGATGTAATGGGGTGCTGCAGAAACTGGCTTCGTAGTTAATACACTTTTCAAACTATCAAATGCCTTCTGACACTCCAGTGTCCATTGAGATTCCTTATTCCTTTTTAACAATCCAGACAGTGGTACAAGCACACTGTTAAAATTTGGTGCAAAATTCCTGTAAAACCCACTCATGCACTGAAATTTTACAAATTTCCCTTTTCTGGTAGCCACTGGGAAATGGACGTTAGCCTTGACTCTCACAGCTCTTGGAGCTACCTTACCATGTCCAATGGTACGGCCAAGGTAGGTAACATGCATTTTTGCAAATTCACTTTTAGGCAACTTCCTCACTAAATTTGCTTCTCGTAATCGAGTAAATAATTCTTCCAGATGCAGCAAATGCTCCTGCCAAGTCTCACTGAAAATGATTAAATCATCAATCAAAACAGCACAATTGCATAGACTTGCAATCACTTTGTTTTTCAGCCGTTGAAGTATGACAGGTGCATTTTTCTTACAAATGGCATGACTTTAAACTGATATTGTCCATTTGGTGTCCATTGCTCTCTCTGATAATGGTACTTGTCAATACCCTTTTAGTAAGTCAAACCTGGAAATAATTTTTGATTGTCCCACTTTCCCAAATCCATCCTGCATTCATTCCATTAGCCACGAATCCACTTTTGTCTCCGCATTCGTCTTTCATAGTCCACACACAGCCTTTGTTTCCCATGTAGTTTTGGTACCAGAAAAATAAGTGAAGTCCAGTTGCTGCAACTAGACTTAATGATATACATTTGAAACACCACATCGCTTTATTTTTGTGCTGATGGTAACTTCGCTGGACTTAATCTGGGGGGCTGTTGCCTTATCGATTATGAAACCTCCACAGAGAAGTCATGTATGGTTAAATCTGTCCTCCCCAATGCATTCACACAAATAGGTTTGTTCGCCTGCAATAGCCCATCCAAGTGACTTTGACACTTATCTAGAGGGTAACTCAGCAATGTCAAGTACGCCCTCGTTATCCAATTTGATTAGCAGAGAATCAATCTCAGAGTCATGCACTTATACCTGTTTATCATCATCCGCCATCACTCATGCCTCATTATGTTCCTCTTCCATGGCAAAGAACTTTTAAAGCATATTTGCATGACGCAGCATTTTCTTCTTTATTCTATCTGGAGTATTGTTAAATCATTTATTTCATCAATCTCTTCTCAGTCCTGTCAGGCCCACTAAACCGTTCATTTAAGGAATCACTAAGTTCTCGTAACAGAACTAGCACTTTCTGTCCAACAATATAATTCTGAGCTGTAGCCTTATGGTCAGCTTTCACTTTCCTCATTTTCTGTGATCTCTTTATATGCTCCCGAGCCAACTCACATGTTCTAGCTAAACTCTCTCTGATGCTCGTTGTGTAATTCAGGGGAGTAGTTTCTGGTCTTTGGCCCACCAATTTCTCAGAAATAATTGTCAGTAGTCCCCTTAGTTCATGACCATGAACTAGTTCGACAGGTCTAAAACGAGTCAATGCATTAGGAACATCCCTAACAGCAAAAGACAAGAACAAAATTCCCCTACCTTATCCTTTGGATAATTCTGAAAGTACACTCTCATCGTAGTTAGTAAAGTTCAATTCCATCCTTCATTGTGACACCTACTGATAAGCTGTTGACCTAAACTGCTTTATTCCCAAATGCTCACTATTTCCATAAACAGCAGTGACAGTACACTTGAACACATCTGATTGTATTTTCTTAGGAAAACCATATCTCGTTAAAAAAAAGGTTAAACCTTCCACAGTCTTCCACAATCTACTTTGTTGTAATATTTTTTAATACATCGCTTCAGAAAATCTTGTAGTCACATCTATTAATCTCAGTAAGTCCTGATTCCCAATTATAGTCTTACATAAGGGCCCCACACAATCAACCATGACCCGCATAACAGGTCCTTCAAATGCTGGTATGGGGACTCAAGGTTCCGACTTAATCACAGCCTGTAGTTTCCCTATCACCTGACATTGTGACCAGTTCCACAGAATTTTACTACATCCCAGTGCTATCATGGCCAACAAAAATATTTCCTTTCTGAAAACCAAGAATCACTACCCTACAACATTGATGATTAACTTGCCCCTATGCCTCTTAAAACTTTAACATCTTTACATACTCCACCCCGTACACATGGAAAGACTTTCCTTTCACACACAAAGTCTTTAATTATTTCTACAACCTGCTCATCAGAATTAGCTTGGGTAAATTGTGATCACATTCCCACTCCTTTACATGTCACTGATTGTCCTTGATTTATTTGTGCACACACGCCTGTTTTTTTTTTTGTACCTGTGTCTGAACCTCAAAACCTACAGTACTGTTACTTCCAGAACATTTCTGCCCCTCAATAATTTCATTCGATTTAGTCTACAATTGTCAACATGCTGACTTCCTGTGTTCCACTTAATTACAATGAAAACACTTCAACTTTCGAATGTCACTTCTACCCTCAGCAACTTCGCTTTTATTTGGAGAAATAAACTTCCTGGGAATTTACACCTAGACCTTCTCTTCCCCGAGTGCCCAGCTTCCTTTCACCTTCCCACTTTCTCTCCCTTTCGTAGAAAAAAGTTGAAAATAATTGTTTTTACCTCTATGCACGGACACATAATCATCTGCTGCTTCTCTTACAAAAATAACCCTCTGTTCCTCCACATGAGTTCGCATTGTGTAAAAAATTGAATCTTGAAATTCTTCCAAAAGAATTACTTCTCTCAGAGCTGCAAAGGTTGTCTCTATTTTTTATGCCTATATCCACCGGTCAAAGTTACTTTGTTTTAATCTCTCAAGCTCAATGTAAATTGCCCAGACTATTTTCTCATAGCCCTAAAGTTCTGCCTAAATGCTTCAGGAACCAACTCACATGCGCTCAAAATAGCCTTTATGTTCCACACCATAATACACAGTCTATTCTTCTGCTAGCCAAGATTATAGCTCATGTACTCTAAGCAAACCTGGATTGCAACAACAGTTTCCTGTGGCTATTCCATCTGGTTTGCTAAATGTTCAAATGAAAGAAAAAATGTCTCAACATCATTTTCCGCAAACTTTGGAAGAGCTTGTACAAATTTAAACATTTCTCCCACTGGGTTCTACTCTGTAGATGAGTTCTTCTTCACCTCCCGGCGTCCCTTTTGTTTTATCTCCTAACATTGTCAGTTGTTATTTTATCACTCTCTCTCTCTCTCTCTCTCTCTCTCGCTTCCCACTCTCTCTCTCTTTCCTACTTCTTTATGTTCAGAATTTCTAACTCTCTGCATTCGTTCTCTCCCATGCCTTTATGCCTCTTCCCTGGGAATTATCTTTCTATTTCCTTTCCTTCCATTTCACTCGTTTCATTTGCACCTGTAGTTGACCCCATCCCAATTACCCACCACTTGGAGAACTCTGTGGCTCAGGCATTCCTTCCAATTTCAAATGTCGCGCTATTATTTCAATTTCACCTGCTTTCTGTGCTGCTACAGGTAACCCAAATTGTAATATAACAGCTAAATCTCTTAACTTATTCTTGGATACTGTCTTAAATCCAACCAGACTTATATCCTCTACTTCCAAAAAAGATTTAGCTACGGATACAGCCATTTTTGCAATCTCACCAATTCGAATTTACTTCACGCACTCTCCTGAATTCTGAGTGATTATTGTACTCGTTGACGTTAGATTCATCAATTCCAAAACAGCAGTATAACAAATGTATACTGCAAGGAGCTCCCAATCATTATGACACTGCCGATGGTAAAGGCTGAGTTATTCAAGTCACTGAGGGAAACTTGAAACAACTGTCAAAACCCATTTTTGCAATTTGCATGTTTTAGGATGCAGGATTTGAATTCATTCGTAATAAAGCAACTGATTCTCTAGAGGATTTTTAAAACTAATTTAAACCTTTATTAATGCAGAACGATTGTAAGTCAACATATGTATGTCTACATAACTACTTCTATTAAATAAGTCCCCATAGAGCTCTATTTTAAAGTATAAATTCCACTAACATTCTAGGCATCATCCTTCTTCAGGAAAAGGCACAGCAAGCAATTGGGAAAGCAATCGGCACATTGGCCTTTATTGCAAGTGGATATTGCAAGCGCAATAAAAAGAAACAACCACACTTTTCCAGGTGCACGGGGTTTCTGTGAGACCGCATTTGGGATATTGTGTGCAGTTTGGGTCATCATATTTTAGGAAAGACATTGGAGACAGTATAGCGTAAATTAACTAGATTGCTCATATTGTGGGAGGCTTAATGATATTCTCTAATATTCTGTGGGTTTTGGAAGGATGAGAGGCGATCTGACTGAATTACGTAAGAAGGGGTTTGACATAATAGATGCAGTTAGTTTTCCCTTTTGGGAAATCTCTATATGGTCACAATCTCAGGATAATGTCCAATCATTTGAAAAATAGTGGTAACATTTCTTCACTCAAAATTTATGAATTTTGAAATGTTTTGTTCCAGAAGCCTATAGATGATCCAACATTGAAAACATTGAAGTCTGAGATAGACCGAATTTGGTCTGTCATGAAATCTAGCAAAATGGGGAGCGTTTGGGAAAGTGGAGTTGAAGCCCATGATCAGCCATTCTCCTGTTGGCTTTCAGAGCAATCTCAGTGGGCTGTTTGGTTTTCTTCAGCAACAAGATGGTGTTATGTGGAGAGGTGAGAGTTTATTCACTTTGTTAATAAGTGTATAAAATCCATTTTCTTAAAGTGTTGAAATAATAAATGTTGATGTTCAGGGAGACTTGGGTGCACTTGTTGAATGAACACACGAAGTTAGCAGGCAGGAATAGGAAGCAATTAGGAAAACAACATGCATGTTGACCATCATTGCCAGGTGTGCACAGCAATAAAGAACTTTCTCTATAATTGCACAGAATTTGGCTGAGACCACATCTGTAATAATGTGCGCAGTTTTCGAGACCACGTTTCTGGAAGGATATGTTTGCAGTGCAGACGCTAGAAGGAATGGTCACTAAATTAGTCCCTGGCAGGAAGGCTTGTCCTATTATGAGAGCTTGAGTTAACTGGGCCTATATTTTCTGGAGTTTGGAAGAACGAGAGGTAATTTGAGCGAGACATACACAATTCTGAAGGGGCTTGACTGACAAGGGAGAGGCTGAGAGATATTTTCTGCTAACAGGGGAATCCAAAATTTGGGGATGGGGTTCGGGTTGGGGTGGGTGGGGACTGCCGGCTGGGGTGGGGATTGGGGTTTCGTTGTGGCCACAGTGTCTGGATAAGAGTACGAAAATTAGGACTGAGGTGAAGAGAAATTCCTTCACTGGAAGAGAAGCTATTCCTTAGCATTCTGAACCCCGGAGGGATAATGCAGAGTTTTGTTTTATGCATCACGATAGTACTGCAAACATCATTGGGTCTTCTTCCTGTTGATGGAGCTGTACGGCCAATTGAAAACACGTACTTAAGAGAGCGTCCAAACGCCGACATGGATTATAGAAAAAAAGCAGCGCTAACGGTGCAAGGCAGTTGCATTCCTACCAATTGGAACGGTTATTTTAAAAATGCATGCTTAGTCCAATTACCTCCATCTGTGTTGAATGAATCGATGGATAACTCACAACCTGCTACGTTAATCCACCTCGTGGTGCATCCTATCATCTGCAGAATTATACTCAACCGCAAGTTTCGACTGTTATTGAGACAATTGCAGTGTACGTTAACTGTGCATTAAACTATGAGTTTACTTTGAAATGCGTTGGTGGTGAAATGTTGGAACAAAAAACGGACTTGCAACGCTGAGTTGCCATAATTGAGGGCGAACATTTTTACGGCACACATTTCCCATTAGCGAAATTTTACCTGTGTTGTAAATTTTGAATTTGAGTTGTTTTTGCTCGAATTTCGCTGTGGCCCTGTTTATGACTGCAGCTGCCGGAAGCCATTTCATTTCCGATTGCTCTCTCAGCAAAGCCTATTCACAAGCGTATTTCTTAATAGTCAGTCAGCTGCTGGCTAGGCCAAAATACATTTGTTGCTTCGTGATGAATTTTTTTAAAAGCTGCACAACGAACTCTTAATGTGCTGTTAAATACTTTGAAACATGCCAGGAACGAAACAGAATATCCAACCGGGCAAAGTCGTCCTCATTGCACGTGTAGTTGAGACATAAACTAAGTCGCTGAGTAGCCAATGCTTCCCGGTGCAACTTGCTGTTGTTCCAAATCTCTCAAACAATCTTGTTAAGAAGACATCCAGCGGAGGGAAAATAACAATGAGCTCTTCCCACCATGAAGCATCTTCGCTGTATGTTTGTTACTGAGATTATTACAGAAATGACAACGGCAGTTGGCCTGATATTTGTTCTCTTATTTACTGGTTTTCTAACTTACTCAAAATGCCTAAAGTTGTTCATTGCGATCTAGGCGGAAACATATTTCAGTTATTTGCACTTACAACTCTCCCGAATTAACAAACAAATTTAAGGCAAGCCAGACCCACCAGGCGTGTCAGCACACTGGCATACCGTCGGATTAAACAAGGTAACTTGTTCTTTGGCCCGCGCAGGCACGATTGTCCGTTTCTGTGCTGCAAACTGTATGTGATATTCATGAGTGCAGTATGAAGAACTCATCGGGAAATGTCAATCTGATTTGGCCTCGAGGCCGATCATTCAATGGGTGAGATGTGGTGTAAGAGGATATCTGTATCGGCTATAACCAGCTAGCGACTCGATGACCAACTGATTGCGTGGGAGTGGATTGGAAATGAGGCGGAATGAGGGGATCAGGGTCAGCGGCTGCATATCCTGAGCAAGTTAATGTCATTAGTGTCAGTATTAACCCCATAACCATGAACAACACAGGAAACCCAGAGGCCTTATTCCAGCAAACGATTGCTGAAGGAATCATGTCGAGTGAGAAATTTAGATGGGTTGAATGGAATACTGTACGCAGATGGGCTATATGAGTTGAAGGAAACACTATGAACGTTTGAAGCGAATATCTGGTTGACTGGACTTTAGCTTTTAGTTATAAGTGCTGAACCCATTTTGACATTTTCATCGCAATTGCGACATATGCGTTCTGCAGACTCTGGCCAAAATTGTTGTGTTGAACATTTACTGCTGTCTTCCTCAGGCTCGACCTTTTAAATCTAACATCAAGTTAAATGAACTATTATGAATTAAAACAAGCAGGAACCATTTCGGCATTGCTCTTGTCAAGGTTTTTGCATTAACCTGGTGTTAAGGGTGTGCCTCATATTGGCAAGGCCACTTTTCTTAAACATCACTCGTTGCCGGCCAGCACTTGTTTCTTCTTGAGCTTTTGCAGACGTTAAAGTTGTGGCTAGTCGTGTTGGAAATTATTTCCAAGGGGTTTGGATGGAAAGGATGACGGAAAAAAACATATATGCCAATGTCTGGATGGCGTGTGGCTTGAGGCGCAATGTTCAAATTAATTTGCAAAGCCAAAATCCCCTCGAATAACTATTACTAGATCTGCTTTCAGAGTATTTGTATCGGAGCAGTAGCAGAGGTGTGTATGCACCTTTAATAATACGTGGATAAAATTGGCTATATTTCCACTAGCAGTTCTGTTCTTTTTTCTGAGGAAATGTCAAAACATTCGTATCATCATTATATCTGGTCTACATTTTTTCTTTATTGTTTGTTAAATAACCCTAACTAATATTGTTTATGATGTAACCAGCCCAGTAGGCTCGCCGGAGAATTCTCTCTAATATAAATGGTGGCCTCTTCGAACGCGCAATGATATTTAAGCCATTGGCGTCACAAGTATACTTACCTCCTCGACAATGGGATATCCATCAGTCTTGCAAATAGAAAGCATATTCTACCCTGTTCTTACAGCTATGGGCGTTACAGGTAAGTCTTTCGATCCTGAATTAATGTTGTAAGCAATGTGGATTTGTTACTTTTCTTGCTACCTGCCTTGTACAGGAACATAAACAGATTGCTCCGTGTGTTATGAAGTCACAAATTGATTATTACTAGCTCAACCAAGTGTAGTTTTCCTGTTTGCTGTGGGAGGGTTGCTTGGTACACTCTTGGCTTTCTTCAGTGCTGGATGCAGTTAATGTTGCTGGAATATTCCCCTGTATTTGACTTTTGTAAAGTCTAATTTCCAGTACAAATACTACAATCAGAATTTTAATGTAGATTCATGGTTAAGTGCCATTATTAATTCTCATATTCTTGTAAGTGGTTTATTAAATCTAGGCCAATGAACTTTCTATGTTTGGATTTTTAGAATTTATGTTTTGAATGCGATAAATAAACATTTAATTTGCTTTGCCGGCAGGTGTGTTGGAGTGACCTTTCATTTGATTGATTGATTTCATTGGCCAATGAGAAGGAAAATAACACAATACAACATGGTGTCATTCTACGGTGTAACAATAATTGTAATTAAATTTCAATATTAACTTAAATCTGAGAACCAACATGTTAACATTTCTAACTTTACTCATACATCATGAGATGTTTCATTATTTCCGAAGAAATTGTACACTCCATATCTTCTTTAAGTATGTACTGCCGTTTTAAACTCTGAGCGATAGAAATTCATTTCAGATATTAATGCACAGGTGTTGGTGTTGGATCAACTGACTTTCACACTCAGCATCCGATGTTTAGGGCCATTACTGTCAATGTAATCAAATACCCAGCATTGCTCGCAATGGGCGACTGACATGATTCACTCATTTTGCGCTATTGTCGACTTTCCACCGGTCACTGTTTAACGCAGCATTAAATATATATATTTTCCTTGTTGAAATACAGATAAGGCAAGCCAATAGCAAATTAATTAAATAAAGTTAATCAACTTTACATATTATGCACTCTTTATACGAGCAATAGGATAGAAAATACGTACAGCACCGTGCAAGATACTGAACATTATCACTCAACATGTGTTTTAATGGCCACACATTAAGGTAAGATCCGCAATAAGTTGTTTATAACCCAATGCTCGAGAATTGTAGCTAACTTCTGAGATAGAAATCTCCCGCTTATTTCATCCCTCCATCGTTTAGCTCTCATGTGAAATTAATAGTTCGCCCGAGGACAAAGCCATTCTGAATGGTGGCTGCAACAAGTATTTCTTACTTCAGCGCCTCAGTCGCATCTGGAGAAATATGCACCTTGAAAGTTTTCTCACCACTTCAATACCAGACCTGACACTACACACCACATCTTAAATCCTATGCTGAGCGCCATAAACATGTTGAATTATTATCCGAATTTAATTCATTACAAAAACTCTTTAATGTTGCAAATATTGTGATCGAATATATCTAAATGGGTAGCCTTCTCGCCTTTGTGTCAGAACGTTATGTGTTCAACCGGACCCCAGGGTTTGGGTACAAAAATAACGGCCGACATTTCAGTGCGGTATTGAGGGAGCGTTACATTGTCTTTCAGATGAGTCGGCAAATGGAGTTCCCTGTGTACTCTGAATTGGGTTTTCAGAATGTCATAGCAATACCCACTAAACAGGGCGAATGATCCCACATAACCTCGCCAATACTGACCCCGCAATACATGCTACAGATAGCAGATTCTCTAAGCTTTTAACACTGGTGTTTGTGAGAGTTTGTTCAGCGCAAATTGACTGTCGCAGCCCTTCTTAAAATATGACAGTGGCAGTGTTTCAGAAGAATTTAATTAGCTCTGAGGAACTTTGTGCCGTCCTATGTTCGTGAAAGCGATTAAGTAAGTGTGTCCTGCGCTTTCTTTTCAAATGCAGGTCTAAATGAATGCTTAATATAGTAAGTAGGATGCGTGGCTATTTAAAATATACACCTTCCCAAACACAACTGTCTTAATTTGTATCTTATTTGAAGAACGAGAAACGAATTGGTAATTTTAAAAAAATATTCCTGATTTTATTCGATTTTGGGATATGCGCGTCACGGGCAGAACTGATATTTATTTCCTAGACCTTGTGACCCTCCATCTTTAAAGGTTACAGTCCGCGAGGTCAATGTGATTCCACATTGCTGCTTCTTCTCTTTAGTTACAGTTGAATGGATTGCTGGACAACTTCAGATGGTAGCTTAGAGAGTAAAGTTTTATTTCCTTACCTCAAGGGCAATAACGCATCATTTAGGTATTTACCATATTCAAAAGTCTTGGTGGTCAATTTAAGTGCTCGAAGATATTTAATTAATTAAATCATACACCATGGAAATAACCCATTTTCTTCATAATTCGAATGTATTTGTTAAAGATGTTAAATCGTCTCGCGCTTCTGCTCTTTCGCAATAGCCTAAAAAATCTTTGTTTTTTAAGTTGAGTCAGTTCACTTCTGAAAGTTACGAAATTATTTGCTTTCTCCATTAATTTAAATAAGTATTTCAGACAAAATCAACATGTGTAAATGGGAAAAAAGTCTGCGTATCCTCGCTAGATATTTATTTTGTCAATTATCATAAATCCATGTCTTCTGGTTACCGACACATGCCAATGGGCAGCGCTTCTAACTAACTTAAATAGCAAAGCACTTAATGTATTTGAACACCTCTATTATGTAATTATTTTTAGATTTCCCGCTCAAAGAGGAATAATTCGTGCATCTCCATACTTTCCAGATAACTGAAGTCCATCAGTCCTGGTGAAGTTCTTCATTAATGTTTCACGTTGCTTACACGTATTTCTTCTCTGTGCCTCTATTTATCATTATTATTTCTTGTTAGCGGCTTTCTCATTTTTCTCACCTGCCATCATCACTGATTTGTTAGTTCACTAGAGGGATCCATCCAGCTGTTTTTCTATTTCACCATGAAGTTAGAACAGCCTATCATATATACGTTTTTCTTCCAGGCTGAAGCACACATTTATCCAAATTAACTTTGACCTGTCATGTTTTTGTACCTTTCATCTCTCAGTTTGTCTCCTTATGAAGAGCTTCTCTTCGCGATTTTCTATATTTTCAAGGCTTGTCTCATTACTAAATATTGAAAGTATTATCTTTATTTCGAAATTCAGCTCATTAGTTTATATCAACAAGATGAGGTTTTTTTGATACCCGGCGAGACGCGTGTGTAACCCCGTTGAGTGGAATGAAACAAATTAGTAATATTTTCAGTTTTCTGATTCACAGCCACATTCTGATTCACATTGCTGCTGACCCGTTAATGACATGAGCTTCGTTAATGAGAAAATTAGTTATTTTTAAATTAAATTCATGATGGGAAACAAACATTCAAGCTTAGACTAGTCCCATAATATAAACTCTATACTACTGTATCTGTTATAAAGCATCATCACCCTGCTATCTAACATTAACGCTGCTCATTAACACCTCTCCTTCCCATACCCCGTATCCTTTCCTACTTCCAATTTTCTCCTGGCATTCCACGAGCAATGGACGAAAAAAGAAAATGGGAGAGGTAGGAAAAATCAATGGGGCATGTTTGTAATGGACTGGAAGGAATGAGTGGATGAATGATGATAGGGATGATGATCAAGATAAAGGAGCAGTTGCTCGTGATACTGTCTTTTCCACTTACACAAACTGTAGGCCCACCTTTTATTTCCTTGTACCATTAAGCTTTGCTTTTCATTTGCAACTTCATTCCGTCCGTCAAGTAATCTACCCTACACTTCCTCCTGTTGTTCGCCAGCACTCATTTTTGTGTCCCTGTATTTGCTTAAACTGGTTGTGACTGTAACTTGAGGAAGAATAATTCTGCCAGGGGGTCGCTCGTCCTTGGAAATATCTTTCTCCGGAGAGAAGTGAATACTTGGTCATTGAATATATTCAAGCGAGTTACACACATTATCGTTTGTAAAGGGGGTCGTCTATTATCAGGGTCAATGAGGAAAGCAGAGTTAAAGCCATAATTAGATCAACCATGGTAATACTGCATTGTGAAGCAGCCTCAATGGGCCATATGAATTACTCCATCTCTGTATAAAAGGCTGTTAGGCCACAGCTAGTGTGCTGTTTGAGTTCTGGAATCCACATTATAGTAAGGAAGCTATTTCACTAGAGAGAGTGCAGAGGACATTCAACAAGATTTTGCCTACGCTGGAGAGTTTTAGTAATGATGAGAGATTGAATAGACTGGGGTTATTATCGCTGGAACAGAGCAGATAGAGGGGGTACACTTTTTAGGTGTATAAAATTATGAGGACATAGATAGTGTAGGCAGGAAGGAAAATTTCCCCTTGCTGGAGGGATCAATGTCCAGCAGGGTATAGATTTAAGGTAAGGAGCATGTGCAGAAATATTTGTTCCCCCAGATGGTGAATCTGGAACTCACTGCCTGAAATGGTGATAGAGGCAGCAACGCTCCTAACATTTGAGGAGTTTTTGGATGTGCACTTGCGATGACATGGCATACAAGGCTATGGGCCTAGTGCTGGAAAATGGGGTTAGAATATCCAGGAACCTATGTACCGGAGCAAGCTCGATGGGTCAAAGTGCATTTATTCTGTGCTGTGGGCCTCTATGACTCCATGACTCTATTCCTTATGTTATGTGTGTTTTGTTTTCTCCCAGTTCTGATAGCAGTCCATTGAATTTCGATTAGCCATAATTTACCCTAATAATATGTTTGAAGGTGCCGGTCCATAAGGGCATTGTTTCCTTGACCTCAGGGCACACTGAAACAGAATTTTTGTTTTAGGTCTCGGTATCAGATTCCAATATTATGTCTAGTGCCACTCCAGACAATAGCAGCTTCATTTAACTTACTTTTACAACTTGAGATTTGAAAGCACAATATTGAGCTTGTGGATCCTAAATATAATTATAACAGGGCCAACCAAAATCTTCAATTTAATTACCGACCCTTGTTGTTCTTTATTTATTTTCTACAATCTCTCTATTCATTATTAACATTTGTTACTCATGGAAATGTTGTTCCATTTATTTCATTGAATTTTTATACCTGTTATATAATGACACCCTAAAGCAGCATTATATTGTTCTGTGGATTGACAATAGATTTGTTGCAATTGATGCATAATCGTAACTTTTACAGTATATCCTTTTAACTGATACCACGTTTCTCTGAAATTTGCCTAATAAGAACTTGTTGTTTAATCCGAATTCCTGCGGTCAACTTTGTGGTGATTTTGATCCTGAAACAAGGGAATTGCGGCCTTTCCAACTGTATCACGAGGTACCTAATGGCCATGATAACAGCAGAGCTGCTGCTCATCAAAATTGATGTTATACTGTATCGGATTAATAACATCCATTTCCTAATTATTTTTTTATTCATCACTCCAGTGTGTAAACTGAAAATAGTTTTGGCTCTTGCGGCCCTGCACTGTTCCGTATGGTTCACAGTCGCTTTTAGCTTTGATCGAACTGTAGCCAGTTCCTGTCAGAAACTAAAAGCAAAATATTGCAGCAAGAGAACGGCAACTGTGGTTATAGGGACTGTGAGCGTTGTCAGCTGTGTGAGATCCATTTCCTGGTACTTTGCCTTTGTTCCTTTCATAATTATCCACAATATGCCATGGTTTTGCATTGAAACACAAGAGTTTTATACCTCATCCTTTTGGATAGCGTGTGAGATGATTGACAGCATATTAATACCGTTGTTTCCATTTATCCTGATTTTGGTGTTCAACTCTATGACTATCAGGAACATTATAATTGTCAGTCGGCTCCGGAAGGGCCTCCGACGCCAAGGCAGATCAGAGAACGATAGTGACCCAGAATTGGAGAACATTTTACTCTTTGCTTTGTCTGCCAATTTTATCCTGCTGTGGATTACATCTGGTGCACATTCGTTAAATTGGCAAGTTGTAAACTACAATTTTACGAACAAATATTTTCGTAATCCAGCCTATTGTATTCAACAATTTGGATTCATGCGACGGCCTCTGAGCTCGTGCACCAACACCTGCATTTATGCACTAACCCTGAGTAAATTTAGAGAGGAGTTAAAGAATGGGCTTAAATATCGATTTATTCTAATTGCTACATTATTTGAACGGCAATATGAAAGCGAATCTCAACAATAGCTGAATTCCTAGCATTGCAAATCAGTCCCTTTTCAAATTTCATTCCATGCTGTCACTTTATAATTATTGCAATCCGGAATATTCGATAATAAATGTGACCTTTGTGAGGAACACGCTAATTGGGAAGTTGGAAAAACAATGAATTTTGGTTACTCATCCTCCTGATTTGTTTTAACAACTCTGCAAGTTTAATTCCGACCATTGCTTATGCCGTTATATTTGCGGAAACCACAGATCAACAGCTAGATGTCGAGCGGGGACACGTGGTGAGAGGAGTTTTTTTGTTTAGCAGAGTTAAAGAAGAGCGACACTTGCAGGGTGAGAGGCTCTTGCTGATTTATTGACAACACCCGGCCTGGAAGACGTACGAACAATTTATTATTTTTGAACTCAGAGTCAGTGAGTTTGTGATGGCCTTCAGAGCAGGATGCAAAGGGAGTCTGTCGCCCTCTCCCCCCTCCCCTATCTCTCTCTCTATGCAGAATTGCCTACAGTGCAATTGAGTTAAACTTCAACCTGAAAATTCTCCTCAGAATTACTCATCTAGATTTTTTAAATAGTCTACCAAGTTGTGACAAACAAGAATTATCAAAGACAGTGTTTCACCATAGATCCGTCTGAAAACACTTCCAGAACTATAGTGACCAGAGTTCTGTTAGGTCAACAGTGTCGAGGACATTTCTAACTTCATCCTTTAAAAGAAAACTCTCCCATCCTCCAGCCCCTGCAGAGATCGTATTTGTTTTGTGTTTGTGTTTGTGTGTGAGTATTTCTTTTAAAGGGGTTGAAATCATTACACTTGCAAATTGCAAAGTGTTTTTGAACCGGTTTTGCAAGTTGTTTTTTTATAAAAACATATGTTTGTTTACTAATAAATCGATTATTTTGTTTTACTTGAAAGAAGCCTGGTTAAATATTTTTATACTTGGGCATAGCCGTATGAAATGTAAATATATGGCTATTTGGTGAGTTATTTAAACATTTATAGGATTGTAGTCACCCGTGGATTATTGTTGCTAGATTTAAATACACACACCTCTCATCATGGTCAGCAACACCGCGGTAAATTTTCCATTCTCATCCTGCACAATCTTATAGCCTTGCAAACCATTAACACAAAATCTATCTGAAATATCTTTCCTCCATTGACCAGCTCAGTGAGACTGCATTCGCTAGCCTTATTGTTACATATCAATTTATAGACAAAGCATGTACACGAATATCATTGTGATGGATTTTATACTGCTTTGAAGGGAGAGATGCAGGTAGAACAAGATATAAGGTTGGGGTAGGTGACAGCTTAGGAGAGATTGATTTAAAAAAAGGCATAGGGGAAGGGATTGTCTTTTCAGCAACTCAGACTGTGTATCGCTTACAAGTAGCTCAACAGTGAAGCACACGTTGCGCAGCTTTTTTAGGAAGACATCTCGAAGCATCATATGTTTTGTTTTGGCCTAGCCAGCAGCTGGCGGCATTTAAGGAAATTTATTTACGATTCAGCAGCATTGCTGAAAGAGGCATCAATCGCGTGGAGTTGTTGGGAAACGAGTTACTAATTCGTGTATAGGGCCATTGATAGCTTAATTGCGATCCCTTTAAGGTATGGTTGTAGGATTAGTTGCACTGGCTGTTGCAAGTCAGCTCGAGTGAATTTGCCTGCAACATTGCAGCGAACTGCAGGCATGGACACATTTCAGAGGGATATCACTGCTCGTTTGCAACTGTTCCTCTGTTAAGTTGCAATAGTTTGATTGCATGTTACCCACAGATTTGTGGCACAGAGGTGTTAAAAGAACGGATCTGTCACATCAAGAGGCAGGAATTTCCAAGAATGGAGAAAAGCTTCGCTGCTCCAAGAGCAAGTGTCGCTTTCCAATTTGTTTTGCAGGATGACAGCAAACATGCATGGGTTCTGAGGGAAAACAAAAGCTTGATTCAAGACAACATTACCCAACAGGGTATGGAACCCGCGATTTTGACGTTATTAATACCAAGCTCTACACATCTGAGCTAAACAGCGACTGCTTCCACATATCCCTCGTGTGATCAAGTGAATTCAAATTCTGACCAGCTGTCGAGGGGGGATCACAGCATTTTGTTTTGCTGACAGATCGTGCACCAACTGGAACGTAGGAAATATCGTGTTGGGTAGTTAATATCGTGACGAGAGAGTGATTGCCCTTGACATCAAGGCAGCGTTTGACCGAGTATGGCATCAAGGAACCCTGGCAAATCTGAAGTCAATGTGAATCTACAGAGAGCTCTCCGCTGGTTGGAGTGGTACCTAGCATAGAGGAAGATGGCTGGTGTTGTTGGTGATCAATCACCTGAGCACCCAGACAGAACTGCAGAAGTTCCTCAGGTTAGGGTCTTCGACACAACTATCTTCAGATGCTTCATTAATGACCTTCTTCCCATCATATGGCCAGGACTGGGAATGTTCACTGATGATTGTACAATGTCCAGCACCATTCATGACTCCTCTAATACTCCTGCAGTCCGTGTCCAAATGCAAAAATCCTGGACAATGTCTAGGATTGGCGTAAAAAGTTGCTAGTAGCACCTGTGCCACATACGTGCCAAACAATGACCATATGGAATAAGATAGAACCCAACAATCACTGCTTGATATTCAGTATCATTACCATCACTGAATCCCCCATTATCAACACTCTAGCTGTTCCCATTGTCCAGAAACTGAGCTGGATTAGCCATATAAGTACTGCGGCCATGAGAGCAGGTCAGAGGCTAGGAATCCTGTGACGAGTAACTCACCTCCTGATTCCCGAAAGCCTGTCCACCATCTACAAGGCACAAGCAAGGAGTGTGATGGGAACCTACCCAATGGCCTGAATGAGTGCAGTTCCCAAACAGTAAAGAAGCTTGTCACTTTCCAGGACAAAGCAGCCCACTTGAACAACACCACATCCAAAAACATTCACTCCCTACACCATCAACTCACAGTAGCGGCAATGTCTATTATTTATCAGATGTAATGCAGGAATTCACTAATCTTCCTTTGGCAGCAGCTTCCGCAAGCGCACGGCCACTACCAGTTAGAAAGGTGAGGGCAGCCGAGAGATGGGAAGGTCACCAACAAGAAGTTCCCCTCCAAGCCACTCATCACTCTGACTTGGAAATATACTGCCGTCCCTTCACTGTTACTGGGTCAGCATCCAGGAGCTCCCTTCTTGAAGCACTGTGGATGTACACACACCACCTTAACTGCAGCGGTTAAAGAAGGCAGCTCACAACCACTGTTTCAAGGGAAACTAGGGAGGGGCGATACATGCTGGACAAACCAGCGAAACCTACATCCCGTGAATGAATAAAAAATATTGCAAACTGAAAGCTTCAGTTTAGTGGCGAGCTGGAAGGAAATCTTTTCTCCCCAGAGCAGTCTGATTGTTTCGATCTTCACAAAGCTGCTCAGCAGCGTCACTGACCTTCGTTTTCTCAATGTTGAATATATTCTGCCGCAAGGTTGAAAATGTTTTGCCATCATTAGGCTGATATCCCAAGCAAATCTCAAACTGAAAAAAGATATCGCCATCAATTCTTATGCAATCTCTCTTTTTCTATTTCTAACATGAGATTTGACATGTCTCCCATGCAAAGTATAAGTTGCTCGTCGAGAATTGCCTTGAGAAGGATTGCTGAACATAAAGAGAGAAAGCAGTTGAAACATTGAAGTAACAATAGCTTTGAAATGTTGCCGTATGGCAAGTTTGTTGCAGTTCAACCTTTTGAACTGAAATGCGAATGAGGAGTAAGGTGGTTACTAAACGCAAACTCATGACTGGGTTTCAGCGGGAAATGGCCCAGTGCCTGTATAATTTCATATTGTTAGCATAATTCGGCGGAGTTGCAAGGGCACGGAACTTAAATATATTTCCTCCTATCTCTGAATCAACGACTTTGGGTGTTTAGGGCAAGTTTAGAATCCAGTAAATGGCAGAACGAGGCCAACTGCCCTTATGTTTGATATATTTACTTTGGTAACAATCATAGAGCAGCGAAAATTCACGGTAGGGGGAGCACACTAATTTTTAGTCATGCGTGTATCCTCTACTGGGTGCCCTCATAAAGAATAGATGTGAGATAGATTGGAACTGGAAAAACTTATACGGAAAAGCATTGGCTTCTCAGCCACATAAAACCAATGTGTCCCATAAATTTATCTCAGCAATGACGTACACATTATGCGGTGAAGTATTTTGTTTCATTCCGGTCTTCATTGAAAGTAATTAACAAAACATTGGGAGTCCGTTGTGCAGCTTTTCAGAAAGATATATAGAAGCAACAAGTATATCAATGGGTAGAGGATGAACCAGGAAAAGATTAGGGTCCATAAGCGAACAAGGGGGTAAGCTATGGGCGTAGCCAGAGTACATCCTTAGAGTGTTGAATTAATATTTTACGCCTGTCTTCACCTAAGAGAATGAGGATGAAGGTATGGAACTCGGGGAGAGAGACTGCGATGTTCTTAAGAAAATTGATATAGGGTGTGACAAGATATTGGAGGTATTGGCAGGATTAAAAGTGGACAAATCTCCAGGACCGGATGATTTGTGTCCAGACTGCAGGGGGAGGCAAGGGAGAAGATCGCAGGGTCTCTGACCAAATTTTTAATTCCTCTCTGGCCACGTGGGAGGTGCAAGAGGACTAGGGAATAGCTAATGTGGCTCCGCTATTTAAAAAGGGCTGTAGTGATAAGCCAGGGAAACACAGGCCAGGGAGTCTCACGACACTGGTTGAGAAACTATTGGAGAATGTACTGAAGGAGCGTATATAACTCCACATAGAGAGGCAAGGTTTGATCAGGAATAGTCAGAATGGCTTTGTTAGAGGGAGGTCATGCCTAACAAATTTGATTCAATTTTTACAGGAGGTAACCAGGCGCGTAGATGAGACCAGTGCATTTGATGTAGTTTGTAGGGATTTGAGCAAAGCCTTTGACAAGGTATTACATGGGAGACTTATAACGAAGGCAAAGGCACATGGGACGCAGGGTAATTTGGTAAGGTGGATTCAAAAATGTCTTAGTTGTATGAGGCCGAGTGTGATGACAGAAGAATGTTTTAGTAACTGGAAGCCAGTGTCCAGAGGCGTACCACAGAGATCTGTTTTTGGTTCCCTATTATTTGCCATTTATATAAACGACATAGATGACTATGTGTGGGGGTAGGATTAGTAAGTTTGCGGATGACACAAAGACTGGCCAGGTGGTTGACAGTGAGGTTGAGTGTCTTTGGCTACCGGAAGATATAGACGGGATTGTCAAAAGGGCAGATAAGTAGCAGTTGGAATTTAACCCTGAAAAGTGTGAGGTGATACACTTTGGAAGGAGTAATTTGACAAGGAAGTATTCAATGAACGGCAAGGCACCAGGAAGTTCTGAGGAACAAAGGGAACTTGGCGTGTGTGTCCATAGATCTCTGAAGGAAGAGAGACATGTTACTGGGGCGGTGAAAATGGCGTATGGGATACTTGAATTATCAATCGACGCATAGATTACAAAAGTAGGGAGGTCATGTTGGAGTTGTATAGAACTTTGGTGAGGCCACAGCTGTAGTACTGTGTGCTGTTCTGGTTGCCAGATTATAGGAAGGATGTGATTGCACTGGAGGGGGTGCAGAGGAGATTCACCAGGATGTTGCCTGGGATGAAACATTAAAGTTATGAAGAGAGGTTGGATAGACTTGAATTGTTTTCGTTGGAGCAAAGAAGACTGAGGGGCGACCTGATCGAGGTTTACAAGATGATGAGGGGCATGGATATTCTGGATAGGGAGCAGCTGTCCCCCTTAGTTGAAGGGTCAGTCACAAGGGGTCATAAGTTCAAATGTTCACGCAGGAGGTTTAGAGGGGATATGAAGAAAAACTTTGTTACCCAGACGGTGGTGACTGTCTGGAAGCACTGCCTGGGAGGGTGATGGAGGCGGGCTGCCTCACATCCTTTAAAAAGTACCTGGATGAGCACTTGGCACGGCGTAACATTCAAGGTTATGGGCGAAGTGCGGGTAATTGGTATTATGTAGGTAGGCCAGATGCTTCTCACGTGTCGGTGCAGACTCGGTGGGCTGAAGATTCACTTCTGCACGGTGATTCTTTGATTCTGTGATTATTTGATTCTGTAAAGTGTGTGTTTGGCCCAGCAAGCAGCTGAGTTTTGAACAATGTGCTTATCAACAGCATTGCTGAAAGTGGGCGCATTTGCGTGCAGTTGCTTGGAATTGACTTTTCATCCGGGTAGAGGGCCATTAATGGCTTCAATGCGGTCCCTTTAAGGTAAACTAGTATGATTTGTTGCACTGGCGATTGCAAGTTGGCTCGAGAAAATTGGCCTGCAACATTGCAGCGAACGACAGTCAGGGGCACAGTTGACAGCGTTGTCACTGCTCTTTTGCAAGTATTCTACTGTACAGTAGAAAATGATTCATCACATGATACCGACAGACCGGTGGCACAGAAGTGTTTAAATAAGCCGGGATTTGTCAGAACAAAAGGCCTAAATTTTCCAAGAAGCAAAGAAGAAATGAAAACTGCAATCCAACAGGGGTAACTGCCCCCAGTTGAAACCGCCTTGCAGCCTGTCAGAAACTACTTTAGTACTATAACTGAACATCACAATCACCATTAGATATAAGATAGAAAAGCTTCACTGGTCAGGATAGGGGTTAGACCTGCGAGTTGTGAGGTATACGCGCCACGTACTAAACACATGATTGAACAATTCAAGTGTCAAATTTTCTGAGTAAGAGCAAGTGATTTTCAAATTCAGTCTATCAGTGAGTGGATAATCCAGCATTCTTCCTCACTGTCTGATCATGCACCAGCTGGAACATTAGAACTCTCATATTTTCAAACTCCAATCTTCAGGTCACCAGCAAGCTGGAAGGACAAATTTATTCCAAGAGCTGTCTCAAAGTTCCAAATTTCACAAAGTTGCTCAGAAAAGTGGACGCTCCCCTTTTTTCTCAATGTTGAAACCATTCTGCCGAAAGCAAATCTGAAGGTGCAAAATTCCGTGCCATCGATCAGCTTATATTTTGTTTAATCTGTTGCATTCAAATTATCAACGACCTGCTATATGAAACATAAGTCGCTACCTAACAACCATATGCTGCCTCTTTCAGCAAAGCCGATTCATAAGGCAACAGGCAGTCAGCTGCTGGCTCGGCGAATAATCATTTGCTGCTTGTATATGTCTTCTAAACATATTGCACAACGGACTCTCATAGACCCATACATGTTTACAACACAGAATGCGGCCACTCGGACAATCGTGTAACAAAGATTTGACTGCACTAATAAGACCACAAGACATAGGAGCAGAAAATAGGCCATTCAGCCCATTGAATCAGCTCTGCCATTCAGTTAAGGCCAATACATTTCTCAACCCCATTCCCCTGCATTCTCTCCATAACCTTTGATCCCCTTACTAATCATGAACCTATCTATCTTGGTCGTAAATGCACCCAGTGACCAGGCCTCCACAGCCTTCTCTGGCAATGAATTCCATAAATTCACCACTCTCTGGCTAATGAGGTTTCTCTTCGTTTCTGTTCTCAATGACCATCCCTTTAGTCTTAGGCTGTGCCCTCGGGTCCTGGACTCTCCTACTAACGGAAACATCTTCCCCACGTCCACTCGATCCAGGCCTTTCAGTATTCTGTAAGTTTCAATCAGATCCCCCCCCCCCCCCCCCTCATCCTTCTAAACTCCGTCGAGTATAGACCCAGAGTCCTCAAATATTCCTCATATGTTAAGCCTTTCATTCCTGGGATCGATCTTGTGAACATCCTATGGACCCTCTCCTTCCTGAGAATTGGGGCCCAACATTGCTCACAATTTTCTAAATGTGTTCTGACCAGAGCCTTATGAAGCCTCCGCAGCACATCCCTGCATTTATATTCCAGTCCTTTCGAAATAAATGACAACATTGCATTTACCTTCCTAAGTACTGACTCAAACTGCAAGTTGACCTTAAGAGAATCCTGACTTAGGAATCCCAAGTCACTTTGCACTCCAGATTTCTGAATTCTCTTCCCATTTAGAAAATACTTTATGCCTCTATTCTTCCTATCAAAGTGCATGATCTCATACATCCCAACTTTTTATTCCATCTGCCACTTCTTTGCCCATTCTCCTAATCTGTCTAAATCCTTCAGCAGCCTGCACCCGTCCTCAATACTACCTGTCCCAGCACCTATCTTTGTATCATCTGCAAACATAGCCAGAATGCACTGAGTTCCTTCTTCTGGATCATTAATTTATACGTTGAAAATGTGTGGTCCCAGCAATAACCGCTGCGGAACTCTACTAGTCACCGGCCACCATGCTGAGATGGACCCCATTATCACCACTCTCTACCTCCTGCCAGACATCCAATTTTCTATCTATGCAAGTACCTTGCCTCTAACACCATGGTCTCTCATCTTACTGAGCAGCCTCCTCTGCGACACCTTGTCAAAAGCCTTCTGGAAGTCCAATTAGATAACATCCATTGGCTCTCCTTTGTCTAACCTGCTCGTTACCTTCTCAAATAATTCTAACAGACTTTTCAGCCATGGCCTCCCCTTGATGAGACCATGATCACTCTGCCCTATTTTACCATGCACTTCCAATTTTTCTGAAGTCACATCCTTAATAATGGACTCTAAAATCTTACCGACGACCGAGGTCAGGATAATCCCATTTTCCACCGCTTGTCCATAGTCCCGGATGCCATGGAAATGTTGCAAGAGTCTCTGACACAAACACCCAATCAGGCAGTGCGTTCCAGACTTCCACCATTCTCTGGGTGAAATAATTTCTCCTCAACTCATCTCTTAGCCTTACACTTTTTCCCTTAATTCTGTGTACCCTGGTTATTGGCGTCTGTAGTAATGGGGAAAGTTGTTACCTGGCCACCTTTTCTACGCCCCTCATAGTCTTATGCACCTCTATCAGGTCCCCTCTCAACCTTCACTGTTCCGATTAAAACAAGCACAGCCTAACCAATCTTTCCTCATCAATCAGACCCTCCAGCCCAGGCAGTATCATGGTAAAACTCCATTGCACCCCATCCAGTGCAAAGACATCCTTCCCATAATTTCCTGACCAGAACTGCACACAATACTCCACTTGTGGCCTAACCAGTGTTTAAACAGTTCCAGCACAGGCTCCCTGTTCTTCTATTCTATGCATTGGTTAATAAAGGTAAGAATCCCATATGACTTCTTAAGGACCTTATCTACCTGCCTGCTGCTTTCATGGATCTTGGTACAGGCACACCAAGCTCCTACTCATCTTCATTAATTCCCATGACCTATTATTCCTAGTGTCCTTCCTTGCTCTTTTAGCCGTCCCCAAAGGCATTGCCACACATTTTTTTGCCGGGTTGAGTTCCATTTGCTACTGCTCTTCCTACCTGACCAGTCCATTGATATCGTCCTGCAGTTTTCTGCTTTTCTCCTTACTATTTACCACCCTACCATCCTACCCTCCTAATGTTTTACATATTAGCCTGAAGCACCTGGGGAAACAAGCAAAATACCCAAACGCACTATGTGATCACTGCTGAGCTATTTGGAAGCGGCACATAATCCGCGTGGGTGTGAATCCAATGATCAGTCATATAAATTATTCTCCCTCTACTCCCTCTCAGACAATGGCATTATCAAGATTCCCAGCAGAGGTTAAGCGCAAATTTAAAATTCAACAGATGATCCGTAACTATCCATCTGTTTTATTGTCAACAGATGCAGCCCAAACTACCCAGTATTTCCAGAATCTCTTCTTAAATTTTATTTTAGTTCACGTTCACTCTTGCCAGTTCAGCTTTCCATGGATGCTTTCCTGGGAAGTAGCACATTATCCCGCACGGCTATAATTGACTCTGTATCAAACAGTTTTTTGAACATCTCCCATTGATTCCAAGAGTATTTGACAACCTTAACAGCGTATTATGCCAATATTTTGCTTTCATGTCTCAGTATTTTTATTCACCTTCACGTAATTGGGAAATTGTTTTGATATTAATATCCTTGCAAGTTTCCTTTCGTACTACCTGTTGTAGCTCTTGTTATGTGTTTCCTCATTTTTTCTCTTCCTTGTTTCTTTCCAATTCACCGGAACGTCTGATCTTCTCTACATTTACATTTAACTTCAATTTAGCTTATGTTTGTCTTAAGTCTATAACTGCCTCCTTATCAAATCGCTTTTGCAACATCTTACATTGATCCCCAGTGAAGGATAACATTCCACCTTTCACACACCATCTGAAACATGAACGACCGACTTGGCGCTGTTTAAATGTGTGAAGTGGGAGCAGCTGGCAGCAATCTCGAGCCTGCCATTGTCTCATCCCTCACCCTCACCAATAGCTCCTGCTGCACTCGCCCATATGTCATGATCAAAATTCTAGAATCAAACGAATTTTAGTAAATCTCCTGATTCATCTGTAATCCATTTCATATTTCAAAGGTGAAAGTGAACATTTCTGAAGACTGAACACAAAGACACTCCTATCAGATGCCCATTATGCACTTCCACCAAGACTCTGTTCCATTGATTGTATATGACACATGGATTCAGGGCAGCAATTGGGAACCTATGTTTTCGACACGGCTCCTCTTCAATTTAACCTCACAATCCATTTTGTTAACTTGGGTAAAGATTCTCATTGACCATCTCACTCATGATTTCAGCTCAATGCACTGACTGGCCTTCAGTTACATTGCTCATGGTGCTGGTGATCCGGAGTGCCCTTGTGTTGTACAATACGGTGCGTCTGAGAGTGGAGCAGAGTGATGGACAAGACATGGACGGTGGGGATTGGCCTGAGAATAATGCAGTAAGTTTGGGTGGGGGTGCATGGGAGGAGCCGATTGCAAATTGGGAGAGTATAGAAGTCAATAAGTAGGATCAGGCGAAATGAAAAAAAAGGAGGAGAGGTAAGGGAGCGGCAAAAGTAGGAAATGGCCAAGAGGAAAACAGTTATATTAATCATCGATATCAAAGTTATCACCAGTTAAAGCTACATTGACATAACGTTTCTGAATTCACACGTTATTAAAGAATGCATCACTTTTCAACAACGTTGAGCCAGAATTATGCTCCCAAATGGGGTAATTCCATTACGACACATACTACAGTGCAGTAGGCAAAAATGAACATTATTTTACCAACAGTTGTTCCCTCTCAGTTGCATAAATACCTCTAGTTTCTTAGCGGAATATTGTGTGTCTCCTGTCCTTCGAAATTAAACCAAAATCTAATGGCACAGTTGCTCTCATTTATTGTGCTACAAGGAGAGTCATCAGCAGTTACTGAACTTTGTCAGCAGCTATACAAAGTTTTCCAGTCTTTTCATCGTGTTCCAAATTTAATTTGGCATTAGAGAATCTAGCGTGAATGATACCCAGCCTGTTCGAATCTAAATCGTGATCTATACTTAAAAACCTGGAAGCTGACGGAATACATTTAAATACATCATTGAAGCAACAATTTTTTTAAAAAAACGATCTTCGGAGGAAAACAAATGCAGCCTCAATTTGCAAATATTATCACTGCCCATCTGAATGCTCTTCAGCGTTCACAGCGCAGCATCAGTGGAGGTAAACAAAGCGAGCACTTCAGGTCGATGGATTTTCATCAGAACTGAAAGAAAATATAAATACAACAGTTTTAAATCCAGTGGATAGCTGGAGGTGGGAGAATGTACAAAAGCGAATATCTGTGAGGGTAGACTGTTAGGGAGAAAAGGTTTCATGATTGAAAACCTGGAGAGCGTTGTAATGGCAATGGTAAAGAAACAAACAAACACTGTTTCCAGATAAGGTTGTGGATAGCTGCATAGCAACTGACCGAATGTAACCTGAAGCAATAAAGAAAGAACGGTGATAAAAAAAAGGCAAAAACACATCTGGAAACTGAGGTAATGAAATTTAAATCAACGCAACAAAGCCCGAACAAATCATTTCGATTTACGTGGCAATATAAAGAAACGCGATTGAATCAATATTACCTTTGGAGGTTAATGCTTAAGGAAGCACCTTGACTTGTTACCGGCGGTAGGAGAGAGCAAAGGAAGGGATTGACTGATTTATGTTACTGTACGTTATGCAGAAAAGAGGGATAAATGCTGGAGATTTTTAATAAAGAATTTGCCGACTGACCTACTTACAAACCTACAATGTGTGATTCTCAGAATTTAGAACGTTACAAGGAATGAAACGTCTTTCTTTCAAAGGGATGGTTTCACACTTCCCACAACAGACAGCAAACAAGATCACTTACGCACTCGCGGAATCCATCTCCCGAAATAAATGCAATATCCAAAGCTTTGAAGACCCTGTACCTATTACTTCTTAATTCTCTCAGTGAGCATTGATGTTTGCAGCAACAGTGGGATACAGTTCAAATATTTACATTGCAAAACTGCCCATGATGGCGCCATTTCTCAGGATGGGAGTTCCTGAGTTCAGTTCTCAGTGGTGCCTCTACTCGTTTGATTCAATGTATGGCTTTAAACTAAACAAACACAGGCCGGAAATAGCATTGAGCATTATGTCATATTATAGAGAAGCCGGAAACGTTCAAAGTTACCATTCGATGTTTCGAAGGCTTGGTATAGATACCTGGGTAACAACAGTTATCACATCACACGCCACTGGTAAGGAAAGAGCACTTGTACAAGTTAGAAGATTTGTGAAATGAAGCGAAAGGAAGCCTGCCTGTTCGTCTGCTCGTGAGGGAAATGCGCCGTGGAAGGAAATGGACAAAAAGAAGAGTGTGTGCCTCCTGTCAGGCAGTGGATGGAGGTATGGAGCTCGAAACAGCCCGTTTAGCTTATCTGGTAAAGCATTGAGCAGTTAATTTAAGGCTGCAGCGTTCCAATCCACGTCTGATCGCCGATTTTAGGTCAAGGTGTTTACTTCCTATGAAAAGGGAAAAACAAACCGAGCAATGTCCTCTGAATACTTCATGGAGACAGGGAGATACCGAGACGACTCTTGCATTTGCATAAAATTTCATCGTCAGGACATTGTGGCTGGCTCGGAATTTATTTTAAAAAAGCTTTCTAGATTTCAAGCTACCCTAAGTGTGTAAAAGTGTGAAACGTGCTACCTGACTTTTCCCTTCATTGGCCGAGAGGCCATCCTTGGGGATCAGTGTCAAAAACATCCTAAGATTCAACCCTAAACAAAAACAGAATTACCTGGAAAAACTTCAAGTTCTGTCGAAGGGTCATGAGGACTCGAAACGTCAACTCTTTTCTTCTCCGCCGATGCTGCCAGACCTGCTGAGTTTTTCCAGGTAATTCTGTTTTTGTTTTGGATTTCCAGCATCCACAGTTTTTTTTTGTTTTTATCTCTAAGATTCAACCCTATTCTTTCTGCCGGGAAACAGTTCTCCTTACTTAACTTGGCAATTCATTTTCACTGGATAAGAACCTCGATCAGATCACCGTCATTCTTCTATACTCAAGGGAAGAGAAAATGTTTGGAACCCTGAAAAGAATAATGTGCAGGGGACCAGGGAGAAGGCTGGGCAGTGACAGTGATGAATTGTTCATTCAAGTGCCAGCACAGATCCTTTGTGCCAAATGGCATCATTAGGTGCTGTAACCATTCTATGATTCAGTGAGTATGGAACTTGTACTCCGATCGTAACACCCTAAACAGTGGAATCTGAGTGGTTAATCTTCACTGTTTCCACACCAAGATCATTATAATCGTGTTTGTTCCTCTGAGTCGTGTCTTTAATAACATAGGAATTAGGAACAAGTGTATCATGTACTGGTCTTTACGGCTTCTCAAACTTACTGGCTGATGTTCCTCAATTGTATTTATCTGAACTATCACATTGTTCCAATAAATCCAATGGAACACCGGGAGATATCGATCTCTGCTTTGAACTTCCATAACTCTCCCATGTCTGGAATTCAGAAGATTCCAAACCGTTTGAATGAAAACAGTTTTCCTCATTTGGCGGATAATGGCTGATGCATTTTTTTTGAGACTCTGACCAATAGTCCTCTAATCCCTAGCCTTAGTAAAAATATTTCCAACATCTACCCTGTCAAGGCCCATAAAATGCTAAATCCTTCAATCAAATCTCCTCCAATTCTTTGATATTTGAGACGAATCCATCTGCTCTATCCCCTTCTCACTGATTGCTTCAGGAGTCATGCCGCGGCTTGGGCGCTCCTTCAAAGGAAAGTTCTCAATTTGCACTGTCACGCCGCCCCAAAACAGACCCACAATGGTATTTGCAGCAATACAATTCAAAGTTTCGCATTAGAAGCCAAGTTTTTAAGTAGTGTCTATGTGTTATTTTGTTAAAACGCCTGCTTAGTAAATAGCAATTGCTGAAATCCAATCCCTCCAATGCTTCTATTCATGCATGAATTTAAATTAGATCAACTAAGTCCAGAAGGAGCCCTGATTATTACGCGGGGATATGCATAAGCAGCATTTTGGTTTTTTGCCGACAATAGCTGCGAGGGTGGAAGGGATTGACTGATTTATGTTACTGCGCGTTATGCAAGAAAGGGTGGGGAGGGCTAAGTGTTGTAGCTTGTTAATGAAGACCTTGGGCTGACACATTTATTTACACCCCCACACCTTGTGATTCATCCAATTTAGAACTTTATTCTGAATGAGCTTTCTTGCTTTCAATGGGATGGTATCACACTTTACCACATAACACAGCATATGATCCCGTTTACCTACTCACTAAATCTATCTCTGTTCCTTTGTTGTTTCCCTCCCCAAGTTCTGCAAATTCAAAAATTTCAAATTCGTTGAAATAAATGCAATATGTTGAGGGTTGTGACGCCTCTTCCCCATGGCTGCTTTGGGAAACCTTGCGACCAGACTCTCGATAGCCAGGTTTGCAGTACATCAGACTCTTGTCCTGAGGTGCAGGGCTCCAGGACCTGTTTCCACGCTGCATTTTGGTTCAAGGTGTTCACTCCCAAATAAATTACAAGAGCAAAACGAGCAACGTCCGCGGAATCCTTCAAGGAGAGCAGAATAAAATGAGATGTTTCATTGGCACAGAAAGAAAGATAAACCAATCTTATCGCAATTGAGGTAACCTCGATCATTTTTAACAACCTTTTTCTAGATTTACAGCTATCCCAGATGTGAAAAGTGCTTCCTGACTTTCCGCCTGCTGGGACTGTACTCTATCGCCAAGGAACAGTGGCATAAAAATGTTAAAATTCAAGACCATTTTCCGCCGGGGAGAAAGTTGCTCTGTATTGAACCTAATAAATAACTTTACCGGGGTAGATACCTCGATGAAATCACCACTCACTCTCTTATGCACAAGAAAACATAAAAGGGAGAAGCCCCTGAAAAGAGGAAAAAAAAACATGCAGAGACCAGGGAGAAGTTTAGGGATTGACACGGGGAAAATATCTCCTTCAGAGAGTCAGCAGGGACTGGAAGGGCCAATTAGCCTATGAGGACACCACTCTCCGATTATCAAACCTGAATTCCTAAGCTAACCTACCAAGCTCCGGAACACCACTTGTGTATCAGCA
This sequence comes from Isurus oxyrinchus, assembly GCA_026770705.1. Taxonomy (NCBI): domain Eukaryota; kingdom Metazoa; phylum Chordata; class Chondrichthyes; order Lamniformes; family Lamnidae; genus Isurus; species Isurus oxyrinchus. The sequence continues at coordinate 935,303 of JANJGN010000167.1, forward strand.
CTGATTCCACTCCATGGTCAACATAACGCTAATGTTTCCCCTGAGCGGTGTCTGTAAGGACATGAGAAATAGGAGAACGTGCGGCATCCATTTCACGGCTTCTCAAAGATTCAAGAGTTTCCTGACTGATCGGTCGCATCAGTTGCTTTTCTTGAAAGTTCTCAGTTCGAACATCGATTGTCTGTGAGGACAGGAGTCGGAAGCTTTCATGTCACAACAAACCAGAGTTTTGTAATGGAAGTAGAACAAAAAAAAAGATTTGTAGAAGCCATTACTTCAGCCTTAGCTGGTGCATCCCGTGTAGTTCTGTGTCTTGCACTTTAGGATGTTTGTGAAGATGTGAAGGATGTTGGAAAAATTGAAGAAAAGATTCACGAGAATCTGAAAATTCGTGGCAGCCACCCGTCAAAATTAGTTTGTTTTACTCTTTCAAACTCAATATAAATTTGCCCAGGCTGTTTTCTTATATTCCTAAATTCCTGTCCGTACGCCTCAGGCACGAGCTCATATGCATTCAAAATAGTCTTTTTATAACATCATAGTTCACCGACATTTCTTCTGACAGAAAAGCATTACCTCATGTGCTCTACCCACCAACCTGGACGGTAACAATCATGTCCAGTTTTCCTGTCGCCATTCTATCTGTTTATTTATATTCTGAAATGAAATAAATAATGTTTGAACACATTTTTCCTCAATCTTAAGAAGAGCTTGCACAAATTTAGTATTCTTCCCAAAGGGTTTTATGTTAAAAGATTTTTCATCATCAATAATTTCCACAGAAGCTGAGGTCTCGTTTTTAACTACCAGCCTCTCAAGCCAATATTCTCTGGGGCCTTCCTTAAATCCTCTTCCCTATTGTTAACTTTTCGCTCTCGAGACTGCAGTCTTCGGATTTCCGTTTCTTTTTGAAATGATCTCTCTTTTACCCTTTATTTTCCTGCTCCGTCTAGTAACAGTTTATTCATTTCCAATTCTTTTCATTTTCGTTTGCCTCCAATTCAAGCTTTCTCAGTCCCTTTGCTTATTCAAATTCAAGCCTCTTCATTTCTAACTGAAATCTCACGACCTCCAGCTGTGACTCACTAGTGACAGGTATAACTTCGATTTTTTAATGCTGTGCTAGGCCTTCAATTATATCTGCTTTCTCACCCACTGCAGGTAACCCCAATTGTAATCTGTCTGCCAATTCCAGTGACTTAACTTTAGTTTCTTTTTGTAAACCAGCCAAAGTCATAACTTCAACTACCAAACAACTCTCAACAACTGCCAAAGCCATATTGCAGTCTCACCACTACAAAATACCTCACCCCAACTCCTGAATTCAAAAGCTTCTGGTACTCGTAACCTTAAGATTCAACAACTACAAAACAGTCAAGGAACTTCAAATCTATCCCACAAAGATCTCCCATCTATGTTATCGCACAGCCGATGGTGAATGCTGAGCTGTTTAATCCCAAATGAGAAATTTGAAACAACTGCCACAAATTATTCTGCAAATTGTATAAATTTCGAATGAGTGCCCTGAATTCAGTGGTAACAAGACATTACATTTTCATAGAATTTTACGAAGCTTGATTGAACGTTTATTAATGGAAGAATGTATAAACACGTGCATAGATCTACACATTATTCTATGATGACTTCCAAATCCGTTCTCAACCTGACTCCAGGTTACACATTCATAAAGGCAAGAATAAGAAAGAGATTATAAAAGACCCAGACAAAGGAACCTTTGCGGAATATATTTGAAGTTCCTTGACTTTTTTGTAGTTGTCGAATTTTAAGGTTCCGAGTATCAGAAGATTTAAATTCAGGAGTTGGGGTGAGGCATTTTTTAGTGGTCAGACTGCTGTTGAGACTTGTTTGGGAGTTGAAGTTATGACTTTGGCTGGTTTACAAAAAGTAACTAAAGTCAAGCCACTGGAATTGGCAGATAGATTGCAATTGGGGTTACGTGCAGAGGGTGAGAAAGCAGATATGATTGAATGCCTAGCACAGCATTAAAAATTCGAACTTATACCTGACACTAGTAAGTCACAGCTGGAGGTCGTGAGACCTCAGTTAGAAATGAAGAGGCTTGAATTTTAACAAGTAAAGGGACTGAGAAAGCTTGAATTGGAGGCAAACGAAAATGAAAAAGAATTGGAATTGAATAAATTGTTATTAGATGGAGCAGGAAAATAAAGGGTAAAAGAGAGATCATTTCAAAAAGAAACGGAAATCCGAGGACTACACTCTCGAGAGGGAAAAGTTGACAATAGTAAAGAGGATTAAGGAAGGCCCCAGAGAATATTGAATCTTGTACACTGAGCATCTCGTCTTCTGAGTGATTTTCTTAACTTCAGCCCTTTCAAGACAGTAGCTTGAGGCATAAATGCTGATGGCATTTTCACACACTTGTAAGATCTTGAAAATGCCTTCCCTTACACACAGCCCTTTTTCATTCTTTATGCATATCTTCATCTTTAAATGCAAATATCTATTGCATCACTATGTTCTGGTCCTTATCCCCCAGATAAGAAAACACTTCTCATCGCACTAAGATTTATCAATAATTTTTGGGGAAAGATAAACACTGTTTCTAAACTTCACCTAGATAGGTGATACATTTCACCAGTGCCATCCCCCCCCCCGTCCCCATGCCCCCCTCCCCCAAACCCCCCACCCCCACCACCACCACCCCCCCACCCCCAAACCCCACTTTGAAAACAATCTGGAATGGTTTGTTACAAAATGCAAGTGCCCCCTTGAGGCATATATTTCTAAACACCCCCATGCTTATCTAATTTACATTTCAAACCTAACCTCTCTTCTTAGATCAAACCACCCAGGCTAGCTGCCTCTAATTTAATTAAATCACACACAGAGACATACGTAGTTACATATACACATCTCACCGTTACTCTATTTTACAACAAATTCTAGTGAGATTATGAGAATTATTATGTCTTCTTGACACCGAGCGCCATGCCACTGCTGAGGTCCAAACAGTGTTTCACACAGGTTCATCATAATTTCCTTACTTTTGAACTTTTTGCCCCTGGAATGTAAGCCATGGGAAAAGTTGCTATACGATTGAACATGTCTTATTATTCATCTTACCTAGAGGTCCAAACAGAATGTGCGTCTTCTGCTCCCTAATATGCCTGTGAATCTTGGCCTGTCTGCATAAAAGTTACAGAACGGGACATGGGGAAGTAAAAGAATTAGTGCTGAATCTTGTGAAATATAATTCCAATTATGGTTTAAGTCTACCTAATGGCTGATGTCAACTTCAGGAAAGTCCATCAAATATTATAAGTTTCAGCTAACTCTCTTATCAGGTGCTGTGTGCATTACAAATTTGTTGCCAATGCTTGAAGAAAAAACAGGAACCAGTAGGGACTGGTTCAGTACCAAAATTCAGAGTGCTACTCTGCGATCCTATCATAGTCAGCGATGGTGGTGTAATGGTAAGCATGGCTGCTTCCTAAGGAATTGACCTGGGTTCGATCCCCAGCCATCGCAATCTTTCACCTTCAAGCCAGTCAATTAGACGATGGGCATTTTAGAGTTAAACAGTACCAAAATACCCTTTCATACCCTTGGCCGCCATTAAGTACCTGTCTATTCTAATCCTATTTTCCAGCAATTAGCCCGGCGAAATGCCCACTTAAAATTCCCCTGTAAGCTATGGCGTTTCAAGTACTCATCTAAAAACATTTTTACTTTCAAATGTATGTGGGTGCAATTCAAATAAAAATATGTGCCAGCTTTATTTAAAATTTTACTCACTTTTCATCCTTATCCATAATAACTATGATTTTCCGTGAACTGCAGTGTGAAATCGGAATGGAATTATTGGGATTAAAAAATAAGAAAGTGCTGGAATAGTTTCTCTGCTTTGGCAGCTTCTGTGGAGAGGAAAAAAAAAGTGTTAACTTTTCGAGGCCAATATGACTCTTCTTCGGAACCAGGGAGAGGTAGAAATGTGATGGGTTTCATGCTGTTGATTAAAGTGGGGAGGGAGAGGTGGAGCAGAATAGATCTGCTTTCAGTTGAATTCAGAAAGCTGCGAATGAAGGCGATTTGTCACCTTCTTGTTAAATCTTTCTCCTGATGGTTATGTTAAATACAAAATAAAAGCAAATTGCATTTTATTGAAACAGTTGGTTCCTGCAGCTTTAGAAATTGTCTAATTAAAGATCAGCCAATGGCGGCCTCTACTTTCCCGTGTTTCACTTCATGGTCAGAGTTTGGTTTAAACATAGAAATAAAAACAAAAAAACTGCGGATGCTGGAAATCCAAAACAAAAACAAAAACAAAATTACCTGGAAAAACTCAGCAGGTGCTTGGGATGGGCCCTGACAGAGTATTAAATGGCGGGCGTGCAGCAGATTCAGTACTAAAAGTTCCAGTGTTACAGATTGTGCTGACAACTCTTCAGAAAATGTAGGTTGCTAACTCCAATATCATTGCACAGCCTGACTGACTGTTATGGCCATATTGAAAAGCGTGTAATATTCTTTGGTTGTATTGAAACACCTCGTGATCCATGTGTAAAAGTTAAACAGACTGCACTTTCTGTGATGTCGATTTAGGAGTATTTTTTTAAATTTATTTCTGATATTTTAACAATAAAGTATATTTATATATTTTAAAAAAAAAATACTGTTCTCACTGAGGGATTTGGAAACATATGGACCACTCGGGCTATAGGGCTCACAATGAATGCAAGCATTGAATAGTAATTGTTTTCTAATTGCATTGAAGCACCTCAGATTCAAAATGATGTATGTTGATAACTCCAGGCGCATTGCACTGCCTGATTGTCTATAATGACCATGTTGAAATGAGTGTAATATTCATTAATTGTATTGAAGCACTTTGTGACCAATGTGTAAATGGTGAAAATGATTGCACTTTTTGTGAAGACGATTTAGAATTGTTTTGTTATGTTCTTTCAGATATTTTATGAATAAAGTGTATTTTTCAATTTCAAACATACTATTCAGAAAACGGCCAGGACCAAGCAGGCAAATCTGTCGGGGGGATACTCCTGGGTGTCTGTTATTCTATATATAAACCACCCCGAACCCCTCCATTAGATTCCAGTCTGTAACCCAGTCCCGGGTACCTGTTATTCTTTATATAAACCACCCCGAACCCTTCGATTAGATTCCAGTCTGTAACTCACTCCCGCGTATCTGTTATTCTTTATATAAAGCAACCCGAACCCCTCCATTAGATTCCAGTCTGTAACTCACTCCCGGGTATCTGTTATTCTTTATATAAACCTCCCCGAACCCCTCGATTAGATTCCAATTTGTAGCTCACTCCCGCGTATCTGTTATTCTATATATAAACCACGCCGAACCCCTCGATTGGATTCCAGTCTGTAACTCATTCCTGGGTACCTGTTATTCTATATATAAACCACCCCGAACCCCTCGATTAGATTCCAGTCTGTAACTCAATCCCGGGTATCTCTTATGCTATATATAAACCAACCCAAACCCCTCGATTAGTTTCCAGACTGTAACTCACTCACAGGTATCTGTTATTCTATATATAAACCACCCTAAACCCCTCGATTAGACTCCAGTCTGTAACTCACTCCCGGGTATCTGTTATTCTATATATAAACCTCCCCGAACCCCTCGATTAGATTCCAGTCTGTAACTCATTCCCGGGCATATGTTATTCTATATATAAACCACCCCGAACCCTTCGATTAGATTCCAGTCTGTAACTCACTCCCGGGCATTTGTTATTCTGCATATAAACCACCCTGAACTCCTCGATTAGATTCCCGTCTGTAACTCACTCACAGGTATCTGTTATTCTATATATAAACCACCCTGAACCCCTCGATTAGATTCCAGTCTGTAACTCACTCCCGGGTATCTGTTATTCTATATATAAACCTCCCCGAACCCCTCGATTAGATTCCAGTATGTAACTCACTCCCGGGCATTTGTTATTCTGCATATAAACCACCCTGAACTCCTCGATTAGATTCCAGTCTGTAACTCACTCACGGGTATCTGTTATTCTGTATATAAACCCCCTGAGCCCCTCGATCATATTCCTGTCTGTAACTCACTCCCAGGTATCTGTTATTCTATATATAAACCCCCTGAACCCCTCGATCAGATTCTAGACTGTAACTCACACCTGAGTATCTGTTATTCTATGTAGACTGCGCTGAATAAACCGAGGGGCAGAGATTGTGAAAAAGTCTGGGGGGAGAGATTGAGGGTGGAAGACAGGAGGAGTGTGAAAGGCGGGAGAGATAGAGAGGCCGAGCTAGAGTGAGACATTCGAACATAGGGTTTAGGAGCAGGAGTAGGCCACTCGGCCCCTCGGAATTCAATGAGTACATGGTTGATCTATTTGTAGCCTCAGCTCCACATTCCCACTTACCCCCGATAAACGTTTCCATACCTTGCTTGCCGAGAGCCTAGCTACCTCTGTATGAAAAATAAAGGATATTCTAATACACTGCATCCACTGCCTTTTGAGGAAGAGTTCCAAGACGCACGGTCCTCTGAGTGAAAAAATAAACATCCAACAGAGGGTAGATCCGTGGGTGGAAAACCTGGGTTAAGGAAGAAGGAGGACATGTCAGAGGAACTGTTTTTGAAGGTAGCATCATCGGAACAGATGCGACGGTACCGAAGGAATTGAGAGAATGGGATGGAGTCCTTATAGGAAGCGGGGTGAATAAAGTGGTTAAGAAGCCACATGGAATCCTTTCCTTCATTAGACTAGATATGGAAAATTACAGCAGCATCATATGCGGTGATTATATAACATGTTAGTTAGGCAAGAACTTGAGCTCTTCATGCAGTTCTGCTCACCTCATTTCCAGAAAGGATCTAATTGCTCTAGAGGGAGCACAGAGGAGATTTACAAGGGTGTTGCCAGGGCTAGAAAGTTACAGCTAGGAGGAAAGGTTGGACAATCTGGTTCTGTCCTCCATGGAACAGAGGAGGCTGAGGGGAGATTTGTTTGAGATGTACTGAATTGTGAGGGGCCTGGATAGTGTGGATATGAAAGGCCTATTTAGCTAAACTGAGAGGTCAGTGTCGAGCGGGCACCAATTGAAAGTGATTGGTAGTAAGATTATAGGGAGGTGAGAAAGCATTCTCATGGGCCTGAGACTGACTGCCTCAAAGTGGCAGAAGATGTAGAAACTCTTAACTCATTTTGAACGTCTCTAAACGTTCATCTCCAGAGCCGTATCCTGCACGGCGACAGATCAAATTCTACAAATTGAGATGAGTCTTAGTTGCTCTGTTATTGGCCGGGACAGGCACGATAGGACAAGTAGCATCTTTCTGTGCTTCAAACTTTCTATGTTTCTATAACTCCAAACACTGCCAATTCAGGTACAGCTTGTGTTTAGTCATATAGTAAAGTTCCATCTACACTGTCTCATTAACCAATGGCAGCATAGGATCAAAATGGATTAGGTACCAAATAAAGCTCAGTCTAAACTGTTCCAACAATAGTCACAGGACAAGCAGAGAATGGGGTCAGATGCAGAGAGATTCTCCACTGTTCCCAGAAAACAGTCCCAGGGCAGTTACAACATTGAGTTATATACAGAGGAACACTCCCTCTACACTGTATTCATCAAACACTCCCAGGTCAGATACACCACAGGGTTAGAGAGAGAGAGAAGCCCCTACTGCAATGCCAATATCAAACATTCTCAGGTCAGGTACAGCACGGGGTTAGAATCAAAGTAAAACTCTCTCTACACTGCCCCCATCAAACAGCCCCAGGGCAGAACAGCACGGTATTCGATATAAAATAAATCTCCCTCTACACTCACCAAATCTTAGAATTTCAGTCCATTTTATGGTGGGGAAGATTTGCTTTGAGACTATCATCTGGAGGTGAAGGACTCAGTTCTCAATAACTCTCCATTCTTTGTTGTGTAAGTTAGTGTATTTCAGTTTTACTGAGTCCATTATCCTGAGATTAACATGAGGATGGCATCCCCTTCTGTGGTGAATGTTATGTTATGTCACTGCCTGCTGTCAGTATACATGCTGAGGATTTATTTTCAAAATCAGTTATGGGATGGGAGCTTCACTGGCTAGGATTTCATTTATTGTCTCTCTCTTGTTGCCGGTGAGATGGTGCTGGTGAGCTACCATCTTGAAACGTTGCATCCCCATGGCGTTGATGCACACACAATGCTGTTAGGAACAGAATTCAAGAATTCTGTCACAATGACCATGAAGGAAGAGCGAGAACTTTCGAATTCAGGATGGTGAGTGACTTGTAGGGACACATCCAGGTGTTGGTGTTCCCACCTAACTGCTGCACTTGCCTTTCCAGGTTCTGTCAGCCTTGGGTTTAAGCAGCCTTGGTGAATCTCTGCACTGTATCTTGTAGATGTTCCACACTGCTGCTAATGTGCATCCATGGTGGAGAGAGTGAATGGTTGGGATGGGCTTCCACTCAAGCCAGCTGCTATTTCCTGGATGGTTTCCAGCTACATGAGTGTTGCTGGAACTGCACTCATCCAGGCAAACGCAGAGTGTTCTATCACACTCTTGACTTGCGCCTTGTATATGGTGGAAATTCTTTGAGGAGATTGGAAATGAGTTACTCACCGCATGACTCCTGGCCCTTGACCTGAGCTTCTAGCCACAGAATGTGTATTGTTCTTCCAGGTCAGTTTCTAGTCATTGGTAACCCTAGGAGGTTGTAACTGGGGGATTCAGCGCTTGTTATGCCATTGAGTGTCAAGGGATGATGGATATATTCTCTCTTGTTGGAGACAGCCATTGCAGGATGCTTGTGCTATGAGTGGCAGGTTTCGTGTGCTAGGCGTGTTCCACAAGGGAATAGTGGCGACACTATCGCAATGGTTTTGCAATGTTTAATTGTCCCGATAAGATTTGTGCACTAAATTCAGAATTGAATATTCCACTGACAACTTTAGGGATGTAAAAAAAATACTAAATTAGACATTTATTAAACAAAAGAAAATATTTCAAGCGCATACATGAGATAAGTTATTGAACTGATCTGGCTAGCCATATTAATACTCTGGGTAAAGGAACAGGTCAGAGGCTAGGAACGCTGCTGAATCCTGACTCCCTAAAGTCTGTCCACCATCTATAAGGCACATGTCAGGAGTGCAATGGAAAACTCCCCACTTGAGTGAATGAGTGCGGCTCACACAACAATCAAGAAGTTGGAGAAATCAGCCCACTTGATTCGTATTAAAACCACAAACATTCACTGCCTGCACCACCAGCACACATTAGCAGCAGTGAGTGCCATCTACAAGATGCACTGCAGGAATTCACCAAGACAGCTTCGACAACACATTCCAAACCCCATGGCCACTCCCATCTAGAAGGACAATGATAGCTGTCAGGTGGGGACATCTCCACCTGGAAGATCCCCTCCAAATCACTCACCAAAAATATCACCGTTACTTACTGTCACTATGTCAATATCCTGGATATCCCTCCCTAACAGCACTGTAGATGGACCGACACCACAAGGACTGCAGTGGTTCAGGAAGGCAGCTTGCCACCAACTTCTCAAGGGCAACAAGGGATGGGTAAGAAATGCTGACCCAGTCTGCGAAGCCTATATCTCATGGAGGAATAAAATAAGAAATTAAACTAGTTATTGCACTGTACTGAGAGTGCGCCATGGGACTATGTAGAAGGAAGTGTAGAGGGAAATTTATGCTCTAATAAAGATCATAATGTACCTGAGATTGTCAGCTCTGGACAGTGTAGTTTGGACATTACTCTGAATCTGACCCTTTGCTGTACCTGACCTGGGAGTGTTTGATAAAGTTGCGTAACTCTCTGCAGAATTCCCAGCCTCTGTCCTGCACATTCAGCCACAATATTTATGTCGCTCTACCAGTTCATTTCCAGGTCAATGGTTACCCCCAGGATGTTGAGGGTGCCGAGTTCACTGATGGTATTTTCATTAAATGTCAACTGGAGAGCGTCGAATTTTCCCTTTTTGGAAATGGTGGCTTGCCTTGAAATTGTGTGGAATGAACATTACCTGTCAATTATCAGTTCAACCTTGAATGTGGTTCAGGTCTAGTTGCATATCAGCACGGACTGCGTCAGTATCTGTGGGACCCCAATTGCTGTAGAAAGTTGAGCAATTAGCGAACATCCTCACTTCTGCCATCATAATGGAGGGAAGGGCACTGAAGAACCAACAGAAGATGTTTGGGCCCAGGTCACTAACGTGAGGAACTGCTGCAGATAAGACCTGGGACCGAGATGATTGAACCCAACAACCACATCGATCTTCCATTGTGTTAGGTATGACTCAAACCAGTGTATATTTTTCCCTCTGATTCCATTAACTCTGGAGTTGCCTGTGCGACTTCATTCCATATTCAGAAAAAGGCTGTCCAGTTGCCCCGGCAGATGCCTCTCACCTCACATTCTGAGTTCACCACTTGTAACCAATTTAAACCAGGGGTATAATGGCTTCAGGAGCTGAATGGCGCTGGCAGAACCAACTGAGCTTCAGTGAACAGGTTATTGCTGAGCTATTTTCAATTGATAGAAAAGCCAATGTCATCTTTCATTCATCTGCTGAATCCCGACTCAGTCCCCAGGGGCCGGCAGTAAATAAAGACAGACTGACCAGGGAGTCCAGCAAATCCTGATACACTCCACCGGGACGGCCTGCAAATCCTGAAATACTCCGCGGGGACTGCTGCAAATCCCAAATACTCCACTGAGTCCAACGCGATTCCCTACACATTCCCCAGGCTCATGCTACAAATGTGGACAAATTCCACAGGGACCCACCCTCACCCCCAACTCCCCCCACCCCACACCCCACAGGAAATATGGATTCACCCCACAAGGTTTCAAAGGAATTCCCGACACACGGCACAGTCCCCAGTGAGACACATGAAATATCGACAGGCTCCTCAATTCCCCCAAGAAGTACAGACAGACTCTTCAGTGTCACACAGGAAGTACGGTGACACTCCAGAGAGAACAAAAGGAAATCCCAACTCCCCAGGGTCCTCCGGGAAACATGGAGAAACTCACCAGGGGCATCCTGGAAATTCAAAATATACTCCCCAAGGACCTTCAACAAACACATAACCAACCCCAGTGATACATAAGATATCACGGCACACACACACCCCAGGGACGCAAAGCAAATCCAAATAAACTTCCCAGAGACCCGCAACAAATCCCGACACACTCCCCAGGGACAAACAGCAAATCCCGACACACTCACCAGGGACAAACAGTAAATCCCGACAAACCACCCAGAGACAAACAACAAATCCTGACACAATCCCTACAGAAACACAGCAAATCCTGACACAATCCCCAGCGACACACAGCAAATCCCGACACACTCCTCAGGGACAAACAGCAAATCCTGACACACTCCCCAGGGACACACAGCAAATCCTGATACAATCCCTACAGACACACAGCAATAATCCACACACTCCACAGGGACACACAGCAATACTGCAACACACTCCCCAGGGACACACAGCAATACAACAAACACTCCCCAGGGACACACAGCAATACTCCACACACTCCCCAGGGACACACAGCAATACTCCACACACTCCCCAGGGACACACAGCAATACATCACACACTCCCCAGGGACACACAGCAATAATGCACACACACCCTAGGGACACACAGCAATACTCCAAACGCTCCCCAGGGACACACAGCAATACTCCACACGCTCCCCAGGGACAAACAGCCATACTGCACACACTCCCCAGGCACACACAGCAATACAGCACACACTCCCCTGCAACACACAGCAATACTCCACACTCCCCAGGGGCACACAGCAATACTGCACACACTCCCCAGGGACACACAGCAATACTGCACACACTCCCCAGGGACACACAGCAATACTGCACACACTCCCCAGGGACACACAGCAATACTGCACACACTCCCCAGGGACACACAGCAATACTCCACACACTGCCCAGGGACACACAGCAATACTCCACACACTCCCCAGGGACACACAGCAATACTCCACACACTCCCCAGGGACACACAGCAATACTCCACACACTCCCCAGGGACACACAGCAATACTCTACACACTCCCCAGGGACACACAGCATTACTCCACACACTCCCCAGGGACACACAGCAATACTGCACACACTCCCCAGGGACACACAGCAAAACAGCACACATTCCCCAGGGACACACAGCAAAACAGCACACACTCCCCAGGGACACACAGCAATGCTCCACACACTCCCCAGGGACACACAGCAATACTCCACACACTCCCCAGGGACACACAGCAATACAGCACAAACTCCCCAGGAACACACAGCAAAACCCCACACACTCCACAGGGACACACAGCAATACTCCACGCACTCCCCAGGGACACACAGCAATACTGCACACACTCCCCAGGGACACACAGCAATACTCCACACACTCCCCAGGGACACACAGCAATACTCCACACACACCCCAGCGACACACAGCAATACAGCACACACTCCCCAGGGACACACAGCAATACTGCACACACTCCCCAGGGACACACAGCAATACTCCACACACTCCCCAGCGACGAACAGCAAAACTCCACACACTGCCCAGGGACACACAACAATAATACACACACTCCCCAATGACACACAGCAATACAACACACACTCCCCAATGACACACAGCAAAACAGCACACACTCCCCAGCGACAAACAGCAATACTCCAGACACTCCCCAGGGACAAACAGCCATACTGCACACACTCCCCAGGCACACACAGCAATACAGCACACACTCCCCTGCAACACACAGCAATACTCCACACTCCCCAGGGGCACACAGCAATACTGCACACACTCCCCAGGGACACACAGCAATACTGCACACACTCCCCAGGGACACACAGCAATACTGCACACACTCCCCAGGGACACACAGCAATACTCCACACACTGCCCAGGGACACACAGCAATACTCCACACACTCCCCAGGGACACACAGCAATACTCCACACACTCCCCAGGGACACACAGCAATACTCCACACACTCCCCAGGGACACACAGCAATACTCTACACACTCCCCAGGGACACACAGCATTACTCCACACACTGCCCAGGGACACACAGCAATACTGCACACACTCCCCAGGGACACACAGCAAAACAGCACACATTCCCCAGGGACACACAGCAAAACAGTACACACTCCCCAGGGACACACAGCAATACTCCACACACTCCCCAGGGACACACAGCAATACTCCACACACTCCCCAGGGACACACAGCAATACAGCACAAACTCCCCAGGAACACACAGCAAAACCCCACACACTCCACAGGGACACACAGCAATACTCCACACACTCCCCAGGGACACACAGCAATACTGCACACACTCCTCAGGGACACACAGCAATACTCCACACACTCCCCAGGGACACACAGCAATACTCCACACACACCCCAGCGACACACAGCAATACAGCACACACTCCCCAGGGACACACAGCAATACTGCACACACTCCCCAGGGACACACAGCAATACTCCACACACTCCCCAGCGACGAACAGCAAAACTCCACACACTGCCCAGGGACACACAACAATAATACACACACTCCCCAATGACACACAGCAATACAACACACACTCCCCAATGACACACAGCAAAACAGCACACACTCCCCAGCGACAAACAGCAATACTCCAGACACTCCCCAGGGACACACAGCAATACTGCACACACTCCCCAGGGACACACAGCAATACTGCACACACTCCCCAGAGACACACAGCAATACAGCACACACTCCCCAGAGACACACAGCAATACTGCACACACTCCCCAGGGACACACAACAATACTGCACACACTCCCCAGGGACACACAGCAATACTCCACACACTCCCCAGGGACACACAGCAATACAGCACACACTCCCCAGGAACACACAACAATACTCCACAAACTCCCCAGGGACACACAGCAATACAGTACACACTCCCCAGGAACACACAGCAATACTCCACACACTCCCCAGGGACACACAGCAATACAGCACACACTCCCCAGGGACACACAGCAATACTCCACACACTCCCCAGGGACACACAGCAATACTCCACACACTCCTCAGGGACACACAGCAATACTGCACACACTCCCCAGGGACACATATCAATACTGCACACACTCCTCAGGGACACACAGCAATACTCCACACCCTCCCCAGATGCTGGCAGATCATCCCGAAACACACCCCAGAGAAACTCAGAAAATACCAACACAAAGCGGGGGGCGGGATGTGCATTAAAATCCACACAGGCTCCCCGGGCACCCAGCAAATTAAAAAAATAGTCCCTAGTGGTCCCCAAGAGATTCCATCACCCTCGTTAGGGACACAGAACAAATCCCAACACATTTTCCAGCGACACACAGCTAATCCCAGAGCCCTCCAAGGGACACACAGCTAATCCTAGAGCACTCCCCAGGGACACGCAGCTAATCCCAGAGCACTCCCCAGGGACACACAGCTAATCCCAGAGCACATGTAACCTGCAGGACTACAGACCAGATTCTACAAGGTGGGATTAGGATTTCTTGCTGGTTTATCAGCCTGCACAGACACAATTGGACAAGTGGCTTCTTTCTGAGCCATAAATATTCTATGATTCTGTAACTATAAACACTACCAGTTCAGATGCAACTTGTGGTTAGATCGACTGTGAAGTTCCGTCTTCTGTCAAATTAAACAATGCCAGGATTGGATCTACAATGGTTAGGTAGTGAGTACATCTCACTCTGCACAGTTCCCACGAATTACTACCAACGCAGGTGCAGAACAAGTGTCAGGCCCGGAGAAAATCTCCCTCTACACAGCCTGCATCAAACACTATCAGGGCAGGTCCAGCACAGGGTTAGATAGAGTAAATGTCCCTCAAAACAGACCCCATGAACACTTCCAGCGCAGGTGCAGTATTGGGTTCCATACAAAGTGAATATCCCTCTACTTGATACCTGCTTAACAATAAACTGCTCCCTGAAGCCCGGTTTGAGTTCCGCCATGATCTCACAAAGTCTGGGTTCAATCTTTGGCGAAATAGCTGAGCTCCAGAGGTGAGGTGAGCGCGATTACCCTTCACATCCAGGCCGCATTTGTCCGAGTGTGGTATCAAATAGCCGACCAATATTGGAGTCAATGGGAATCGGGTGAAAACTGCGCACTGGGTGTAGCAATACCTAGCATAACGGAAGCTGGCTGTAGGTGTTGGAGAGCAATCAACTTAGCTCCAGGACATAATCGCTGGAGTTTCTCTGGATTTTGTCCTCGGCCCAAACATATGCAGCTGCTTTATAAATGACCTTCCTTTCATCAAGGAAGGCATTGTAGAGGGGTCCTGATTCTTTATAAAGTTCGCCTTTGCCTTCCCATGGGAAGTTGAGCATTCGTGCATATTGCAATAGGAATGGAATACAAATGTAGCAAAGCTTTAGTGTAGATTTACAAGCCTTGGTAGGAACTGTGGGCACTGGAGTTCTGTGTGCAACTTCCAAATATTTATGGAGAAGAAAGAAGCTTTTTAATTTCTGTCGAAGCAGATCAGAGAGCTTGACACGACTCATTCCTGAGATGAAGGGTTCATCTTTTGAAGAAGGATTGAACAGAATGGACCTGTACGCAATGGAGTTTAGGAGGATTAAAGGTGATCTCATTGAATCATATATGATCCTGAGGGGACTTGAAATAGTGGCCTCACAGGGGATGTTTCCTCTGCAGGGGGAGCCTGCAACCAGTGGACATTTTTTTTGGAATAAGAGATAACAATTGTTAGATAGAGGCCAAGATAATATATATATTTTAATTGCTCCAGCAGTGTTCCCCAAAAAGCACTGCGGCTTGGACATTGAATTTCGTCAAAGCTGAGTGAAAGGGATTTTTGTCATGCAAGCAATTCAAGGGTTATGACAGCAGAAAGGAAGTGGAGCTGAGATACTACCAGATCAGGCATTATTTTATTGACATACTGATGCTCCTATATCTTTCTCTAAATAGTCGATGTTATAACTTCCCTGTGACTCTTTGATTAGACTGTATGAATGGAGTTTTACTAAGTAACAAGGCAAAGCTGCATCTGGCGAATCAGCATTTGACTGGACTGTTCAGAATGGGCTTTACTCTGAAACTAACATCAAGTTGTAACAGACTCAGATATTTTGTTAGATCATTGCAGACTGAGGAGTACTTTTCACAACCCCATTTCTAACGCCTTTGTGAGTTTCTGCGATGTAGTTCAGAGGGAGCTTGACTCTGTACCTAAACGTGTGGATGTCCCTGTCCAGAGAGTTTGGCGGTGACAGTGTCCATGGAAATTGATCCAATAAGTAACCCTGATCTGTGTTTCCCCATGGAGTGTTTGATGGGGGCAGTGTAGTGGAGATTTACTCTAAATCTAACACAGTTCTGCACCTGTCCTGGTAGTTAGTGACGGAAGATGTAGAGGGAGAGTTACTCTGTATCTAACCCTGTGCCATATCTGTCCAGGCTAGATAAGGTAGAGGCGCATTTCTCCAATAGGGACACTGGAGGATTGTTCCCTTATCATCCATCTTGAAAGTCACCGTGACCTGGCATTTGCTGGTGAACATCCCAAAGACGGCTTTGACGTTAATGCAGTTCCCAACCTGGCTGAAGAACCTGGTGAGGAAGGTGAGCACATCGGCAACAGGGACATGGGATTGGAAAAGGTGAACAGTCTCCACTTGGTCCCCTGGTGACGGCAGAGTAAAGAGTGAATCCACCATGTGGATTCTCATCTGTGGCTGGTCTCACATCTCCTTGAACACCTTCAGCATCTTGACACAGGCGGCAACAATATCGAAGTTCATATTGAATTATCCAGCGCTGGGCAAGTCCTGCAGACAGTACATCCACTGAGCTTTAAATCCACAAGACTCAAACAGGATCCTCTGAATGAATGAGGAGCAAAAGACAGGTGCACACACTTCGCTGCCCATCACTGCCACTCTCAGGTTGTTAGATAGCCCCTGGTTAGGGGTGTGACTGGTTAAAGCCATAAGCACTTTAAGTTCCCGATGATTGTCACTGAACCCTGCTAATGGAGAAGCAACTGATAAGAACGGATACAGCACTTGGTGTTAGCCAAACATGGTCTAACAGCGTAGTCATCATCACTGTGTGTCAGCTCAGAGCATTGACCCAGGTATATCCAGCACACATTGATTGTAAAAAAATTGTTAGTGAGCTGGGATTGTTACTCTCCTTTCCGGTAACACCACATGGGCTGACACCACTTCCGATCTATAGGTTGGACAGCATCGAGGTTAGAGAGGGGGAAAACCATCTTCAGTGTCATCATATTCCTACAGTTTGCAGTTGTTTTGGGAAATTATATAATAGGAACCCATCTGTAGGTTTGCAAAACTTGAAGGGGTAAAACCATGTGTCCCTGTAGGATGGAACAGTCTGGACAGTTGACCTGTGCTTTCAATATCACAGGAGGGACTTGTACCAGGGAGCTAGTGAAGACAATGATTAAGTTTCCTCATGCAGCCTATGTTGGGGAGTGAGAGTATTGTTTAACCACAGTATGGGTTGAATTTGAAATGCCCAAAAAACCCAAATAAATTCTGGTTTACTGCTCAGTGACGCGCTGGGCTGGGGCGAGGGAATCGGTGCAGATTTATCAGCATAAAATCACTGAAATCAATTCCTGAGGGACAAATACAGAAAACTGGAGGGATAAGTGAATTGACTTTGTTAAGATATTCCCGCAATATCAGAACAAGCAGTCAGGCTATAAGAAGAGACTGATAAATCCCACTAACAATATTAACAGATACAGCAGACAACTCATGAGATCCTGCGGGAAATCCAAATCTTTAATCAGCGGTGATAGTAGGATATGATTTGGGAATGGAAAAGTAATATAGATGTCCACTCTTAGGTGAAATCCCCTCTCATGTCTTACTTGTTCTGCAGTTGATCATTGCCATATATTTACAGTATGATTTATGTCTCTGACATAAGCAGCTGGAGCAATGATCTAAAAGCCTACGTGCCGAGCGAGAATAGTTGATGTTAATTCTCAGTTATTGAAATTATTCACTAAAAACGTGGATGCTGTAGGACAGTGCATCATTTCAATTGTTTTGTATGAATATCTTTTAATGATGTAACTGTGCTTTAATATCTTTCATATTAATGAATGCAACCTGGTTGTGGTGGAGTGCTATGAGCAGAGCTCGTCTGATAGTGGCAAAATGATGAAGCTATGGAGAAGAGTTTCTGTCTGAAAACATCGCTGAGGTTCAAACTGAACTTTTTAAATTTCAACTAAACAGACAGACAGATAGACAGAAAGTCACACACACACACTCACACACAGATACACCCATGCTCACACACACACACATACGCACACACACAAACACTCACACACAGATACACCCATGCTCACACAAACACAGACACACTCACACACAGATACACCCATGCTCACACACACACACACACACTAACACACAGATACACCCATGCTTACGCACACACACATACACACACACACACTCACACACAGATACACCCATGCTCACACACACACACACTCACACACAGATTCACCCATGCTCACACACGCACACACACACACACTCACACACAGATACACCCATGCTCTCACACACACACACACACACTCACACACACACACACATACACACTCACACACACACACACACACGCACACACACACAGATGCACCCATCCTCACACACACACACTCTCACACACACACTCACTCACGCACACACACACACACACACACACTCACACACACACACACTCACACACACACACACACACACACACTCACACGCACACACACACTCACACACACACACACTCACACACACACACACACACATACACATACACACACACTCACACTCACACACACACACACAGACACTCACACACACACTGTCACACACACACACATACACACACACACACATTCACACACACTCACACACACACTCACACACACACTCACACACACACACTCACACACACACACACACACACACACACACACTCACACACACACACACACTCATACGCACACACACACTCACACACACACACTCACACTCAGACACACACACACACACACACTCATACGCACACACACACTCACACACACACACACTCACACTCGCACACACACACACACACAGACCCTCACACACACACTCTCACACACACACATACACACACACACCCACACTCAGATACACCCATGCTCACACACACACATACACACTCACACACAGATACACCCATGCTCACACACACACACACACACACACACACACTCACACACAGATACACCCATGCTGTCACACACACACACACACACACACACAAACACATACAAACATTTTAGGCCAGGTCCCCGAGGTGTGGTTTGCCACTGACGCTTCGCCCACAGAAACTGGTTGAGACAATGAGCACTCGGGAATGTGTGAATGTCCTTCTTCCTGCCCCATGTCGCTGTGATCACACCCATTGTTGGCATGTAGCTGAAGACAAAGCTGAGAGCAGAGTATTACCATGTGGAGGTGGTCATGGATGGTCAGGGTGGGGTTAATAATCCAAAAGGACGGTCGGATTTAAGGGGTCACCTTCTAAAGCTAGGGCCAGATTCAGGAAGGTGTATAAAGAAACAACAGTAAAGGACATAAAGTCGGTAGAGTTGTTTGTGCAATCGTTCCAGGTTGTCCAGGGAAACCGGTTGAAGGACCTTACAACTGAGCCAGACCCCAGCTTGCAGGATATCTAAGCACCCGGTATCATGGTGAGTATGTGCTATTGCTTAGAGTTTTAATAAAGGGAATTCACATTCAGTGAAACAATATACAAGTTGTTGTGTACCATCAATGTCAAGAGTTGAGATCAGAACTTTTGGCCAGTGAGAAGGGGATCTCACAGCGGCACAATGAAAAGCACAGGCGACACTTTAATTCAGTTTCAAGAATCGGTGAATATAAAGGTTAAATATGAAGGTGCAGTCGCCAGTTCAATGGAGTGGATGGTGAGTGCAGGGTGGTGTCTGGAGAGAGACATGTCCTCTGGGCTCTCCAGTGTGCAGTTATTGCAAAGTTTCACTTAAATCCTTGCAGAAATAGTGATTTGCAAAAATAAACACTTGGTGATTTAAAAAAATTATCTCAAAGGAATCAGATATTACATCGCAGTTTAAAGCCGGAGTTTACACCTTTGTGGGAAATAATGGAAGGGGTGTGTATGGGTGGCTCAAAGCGAGAAACACACACACACAGTGAGAGTGAGGAGGGTGAGGAGGGTTCAGCGGCTCGGGCTGTGCGATGGACAGGCTTCCCGAGTCATTGTGAAATAGCAACTCTTTGCTACATGTGGGATCTTGCTGTGCTCACACTTTTCTTGTTTATGTGTCTCTCTATTTTCTCTCCCTTGCCCCCTCTGTACCTCTCCCTCTCTGTCTCTCTGCTCATCTAGTTGTTTCCATGTGTAATATTTTAATACATGTAAAAAATAATACATCAATTAGAATAGATTTTATAAAAACAAAGAAAACTGCCGATGCTGCAAATCCAAAACAAAAACAGAATTACCTGGAAAAAACTCAGCAGGTCTGGCAGCATCGGCGGTGAAGAAAAGAGTTGACGTTTCGAGTCCTCATGACCCTTCGACAGAACTTGATTTCGAGTCCAAGAAAGAGTTGAAATATAAGCTGGTTTAAGGTGTGTGTGTGGGGCGGAGAGATAGAGAGAGAGAGAGGTGGTTGTGTGGACAAACAAGCAGTGATAGAAGCAGATCATCAAAAGATGTCAGCGACAATGGTACAATAGAACACATAGGTTTTAAAGTTAAAGTTGGTGATATTATCTAAACAAATGTGCTAATAAAGAATGGATGGTAGGGCACTCAAGGTACAGCTCTAGTGGGGGTGGAGGGAGCATAAAAGATTTTAAAATATTTAAAAATAATGGAAATAGGTGGGAAAAGAAAAATCTATATAATTTATTGGGGAAAAAAAGGGGGGAAACAGAAAGGGGGTGGGGATGGGGGAGGGAGCTCAGTTGTTGAATTCAATATTCAGACCGGAAGGCTGTAAGGTGCCTAGTTGGAAGATTTTATGTTTAGTAGGATGAGGATGAGCTGGGCGCTGTTAGGATCGGGTGTGGAAGGAATGTGTCCCATTTACAACTTGCCTGTTCCAGCCCCACTGTGGCGTTTGGGGGTGACTTGTGGATGGAGGGGAATGTTCTATTTCAATCTTCCCTTTTCTTGTCCCTGAGGTTTTATTGCAGCCTCTGTGACTGGGGCTTACAGAGTTAGAACGATTCAAACTGCAGATTTTTGCTGCCTTTCATGCCGGACAAGATTAACCCCTTCAACTGACATCACTGAGACTGATTTATCTGGAGATTAACACCTTGTGCTTGCGGGATCCTGTTCTGTGCCGAGCATTCCTGCAGCCTTCCCTGCAGAACGGAGAGAATGAGGGAGAATAGCAGGAGAGAGCAATACTGAAGGGATAGTGACGCGACTACCGGGAGGGGGCTGAGTGAGATGGATCTGGGGGTCTCCGAGTGTGGAGACACTGCCCATCACCCAGGCTCTGGAGGAAAAACCCTCACCATATTCTTCCAGAAGGTAGCAGCAGTTACAGAAATAACACTGGGATATTGAGAGGGTGAATCCCGGTGCCTCGCAGAGCTATTTTGTTTAAAATACATTTCCCCACCCGGCCGCTTTATCAATTCTCATCTAAAACACTTTTACCTGGCAGTTCTCAGGATTGCTGTATGGGATTTCGCTGTGCACAAATGCCCAAAGAATATCCTCAATTCCATCAGTGACCACACTTTAAGAAAGTTAATTAATTGACTGTAAAACAGTCAGGAGTGCTCGAATTTAATTAGTAAACGTGAAGATGTTACAATTCCAAAATAATGCTGGCATCTTATATAATGCGATGGATTAAGGGTTCAATGAAACTTCAATTCACATTATTTAGGGCCAGAATGTCTTTTTCTCTCTCTCTTTCTGCATCTCCATCCAATGCAGTTGAGAGCGAGGAGAGTGAGAGGTGGAGCCGGAGTTGGGGGCGGGGAGGTGGCGGTGGGTGTGGTGCGGGAGAGAGAGGTAGGGAGAGAGAATGGCAGAAAGACAGAGAGAAGAAACTGATGGGAACTGCGAAAGAGAGTGGGATAGAGGGAGAAATCAAATCTTGAAGTGAAGGACTACATAATGGATGGAACAAGAGAGACTGCGAGTGACAGGGAGAGAGGGAGAGAGTGCACAAGAGTCTGAGAGAGGGACAGAGGGTGAGAGGGAAAAGATTGAGGAAACAGAGAAAGACAGATGGAGTGAAATATTGAAGATACAGCGAGTGAGACAGAAGGTGATATATATATATATATATATATATATATATATATAGACAGAGAGAGAGACAGGCAGACACAGAGAAAGAGGAAAGATTGACGGAAACAATGTAAGAGCAGGGCACAGGGAGGAACAAATGGAACAGAAGGGCTGAATGGACACAAGGTATACGGTGGGGTGGGGAGAGGGACATGTTCTCCAAAGTGCCCATGTCCCTGGTGGCACTGGATGTGGGGTATTTCCTTGCACGTTTTCTGGCATCTTTGTTGCCATGCAACTTTACAAACACATTATTGTGGAATGTTTCCGGGGGTCTGGAATTAGATTTGGAAAGGTGAGGTGGCCCTGTATAGGTCTGTTTTTATTCCTGAATAATTCCTGAGCATTAGGATGAATGACATATTAGAAAGGTGAAAGGTCTTCGTGGGGCGGGGCATATGGGGGTAGATTTTGAAGCAATCAGCAGTTTTATCCCCACCCCAGATTCTGGGAGGGAATTAAAACATTTCTGAGGGTTGAAGGTTGAAGAAGGAAGTGCACCTGGCTAATGAATCATTGCTACTTGCGGGATCTTGCAGTGCACACATTACTTACAGCCTCATCTAAACTGTGACCGTGCTGACGCTGACTCAAGTGAGTTTTACTGAAGACCTGATTGTGAATTGTTTCCAATTCCCCCAAAAACTCCCTCCACCCCCACAGACCTCTACAAAAATCATTGGTTAATAATAATAATCATTGGTCACCGGTGTGTGCCATTACTTAAAACTGAGATGGAAAACTCTTCAGAGAGCATTTCCATCAAGAGTCGCCCAGTTTTGGGGAGGGAAATGGACAGAGACATCAACAGGACTGAGCGGATATGGGGTGGAGTGCAGTGAATGCTTGGGGGCAATCCCAGAGTGAGAGGGTGAAGGATGATTTTAATGGTTTGGATTAGTGGGCAGAAAAGTGGTAAATGGAATTCAATCCGCTGAAGTCTGAGGTAATGCATTTGGGGAGGGCAAAAATTGCAACGGAATACTCAATAAACTGGGAGGAAATTGAAAGGGATAGAGGAAGTGAGAGGCATTGGATCAGATGTCAACTGACCCTGAAGGTGGCAGGACAAGTGGATAAGTTCGTAAAGAAAGCAGATGGAATTTTTTTTTTCACTTTGATGTGGTATTGAATACAGTAGCAGGGATCTAATGTTGGAACTGTGAAAAAAAACGCTGGATATTCCACCTCTGGAATATTGCGCATTGTCTAGCCAGCAAATTACAGGCAGGACATCATTGCTCTGGAGAGAGCACAGAGGAGATTTACAAGCATGTTGCCAGGGCTGGAAAATTGTGAGCTATGACGTCCGATTCGGATAGGCTAGAGTGGTTTCCCTTGGAACTGATGAAGCTGAGGGCTGACTTGTTTGACGTTTACAAGATCATAAGAAGCCTAGATAGTTTAGACAGGAAATACCTGTTTCCCCCAGTGGAGAGAAGAATTACCAGGGAGCACACATTGACGGTGATTGGTAGAAGGATTAGCGTTGACATGTAGAAAAACCTTTTCACCCACAGTGAGCTGGGTTTCTGTAACCCGTTGCCCGGATTGGTGATGGAAGCAGAAATGTTCAATGCATTGAAAAAGTACCTGGACCAACACCTGAAGTGATGTAACCTGAAAGGATATGGACCGGGCGCTTGAATGTCGGATTAGAATAGGTGGCAACATGTTTTCCTCCATCACAGACACAATGGACTGCATGGCTTATTTCTGTGCTTTAACATTTCTATGCTTGCATGGAATAGATGAGGGACAGTTCTGGGCTAAGTGGGTATAGATTGGGCTGTGGGGGTGTCAGTGGGAGAGAGACAGTCCTGAACTGAGAGGGAATGAAGAAATTTGGGAGGTGTAAATGGCAGAAGGACAATTGCGGGCCTAATGAGTATGGTGGGGGGTTGAAGGGCGTACTGCGGGGGTGTGAATAGCAGAGTGAAAAATATGAAACATCATTGTCTGTGTGTATGTTTTCAATGCGTCAGTAACAAAAATGAAGGGGGTCATCAGAACTAATGAGGGGGGCTGAGAATTATTATGCGTCAGGGGTTTCTCAGAAATATTGACAGCAACAAAATTAATGGGCGTCTCAGAATTGTTGGGGCTTGCACCTAATTAATGGTGATGTCCTCATAATAAATTGGGTGCAGAATGAAGAGGGGGAATGAAAAATATTGAGAAGGGGCCATACATTCCAGCATCAACAATTTAATTAATAATCTCTCTCTATCCAGGAGTCTGAGAGTCTATAAAACCATCTCTCACTCTCGCTCTTAGTCTCTCCTGTTCTACGTCTCAGTCTACACTCTCCCAACCTCTCCATCTCCCCTACAATATCGCCTATCTCTCTCTGATTCTGTAATCTCCCTCTCTCAAACTTAATGTCCCAGTCACTACCTCTCTCTCTCGCTCATTCTCTCTCTCTCTCTTTTACTCACTTCCTCTCTATCTCTGCCTGTCCCTCCCTCTCACTCCCTCTCTTTCTCTATCTCATCTCACTCAGTCAACCTACTTCTCTCTATTTCTCAATCACTCTCACTGTGCTCTCGCTATGTCCATCTCTCTGTCTCTCTCTCCATCTCCCTCCTTGACTGTCTGTCTCTCTCTTTCTCACTCTCACTGTCCCTCTTCTCTCTTTTTCTCCCTCCGTTTCTCTCTCTTTCTCTATCTCTCTGTCTCTGACTCAATCTCGCTCTCTGTCTCGCTCTCTCCCTCAGTCTCTCACTCTCTCTCTCTGTCTCCAATTCCCCCATAACCTGCAATGTTGAAGCTGAATTGGCCCCCGAGCCTTAACTAATGACCTCTACCTCGCTTTTTTCTATGCCCTCCCAACCTCTGATCCGGTTCTCTGCGAGTTGTTCTCCTGTTTTTTGGTAGAGGTATTCCTGTCTCATCAGTGTGATTGATCGTGGTGATGGACATTTAGTACAGCGAATGGGTGAAGAGAGCAGGTGGGACGTGGCTTTTTCACTCCAATCAGCCTAAGGGATCACGATGACACATAGGCACTTCAGCCAATGGGAGCGTGGATATATTACGAGTTGGAATTTCAGTCTAACCACTGGCCGATAATGATGATGGACAGTCGGCCCGGCCAATGGGAGGACAGGGACTTAAGGGTGTCCGTTTTTCTGTGCAATTAGTGATGGGGATGCATGATGGACAGGCAGCCCGGCCAATGGGAATTAACAGTGTTTGGGTTATTTTCATCATTGAATGAATTGAAGAATTGGAGTAAAGGGATATTTCAGCACATTTTTCAGCTGCTGTCTGAACGGTTTCTGTGTCACGGCGTAAATCCCAGTGTTAGTGCAGCAGCTCAGGAGCTGCAGCATGAAGCCCAATTCCTGAACAAACTTATTTAACCATACACTGAAGAGCCCCAAATCATGCATTCGGGTCCATATAGAATACACCATTATCATTGACCATAACAGGATGAAATTGGCCGAGATCACAAACAGTAAAATGATGGATTTCCTGCGACTCTCCATCTCTGGGTCTCTGGGTCTCTCCCCACTGCTGTGAGCCCGGAGTCTCCTGCGGGCTCTGCTGCTCAGTAAAATGTGTCTGACGGTGAGAACATTGAGCAGCAGAATCAGGACAAATGGGACACACGGGGTTAGAATGTGATGGAGGAACTCGATTGCTCCCCAAACCGGAGAGGATAGAATATCCGCTCTGGAAACACAAAACCAGGGGGTATTCTTCAACCCATACCGACCTGTCAATATAAAACACCAGAAAATGTTCTTTAAACAGCTCAGCACTGTCACTGTTCCCAGAACCACAGCAGCTGTTTTCTCGCTGCAATATTTAATTTTCAGCTTCAGGCAAGTAATTGCCACAAATCTATCAAAGGTGAAAGTGACGGTGAACCAGACAGAACAGTCAGTGGCTGCATAAAGCAGGATGGCGTGGATATTACACAGGGGGATGGACTTCAGGAAAATAAACTGTTCCCAAAAAACAATCGGAATGTGTCTCAATATCAGGTCCAGGATAACGACCAGTAGATCCGCCACTGACATGGCCACCAGGTAACAAGTGACACATTTGGTCAGACCACAGTTTTTACATTTCAGGATCACAATTGTGATTAAATTCACTGTAAAGAAGGGAACGAAAGAAGGACATTATTCACCAGGCTGATAAAGGTAATACCACTTTGCTTGAGGAGTTGTTGATACCTTGAAATGTGTGACGGCATTCAGTGGTGAATTAAAATAAATTGATATGAAGGAATGTAGGAGGCGGTTGTTGATACAATGGAAGGAAGCAGAGATTAAATAAGAAACATTGGATGTGAGGAAGGAGGTTGTGAAGAGTATCGGGGATGTCAGGCATAAAAAAGGGGGACACAGTGGTGACTTGGTGACGAAGGGATATCGGCACGACACAGGGATGATGGGTAAGAGCCATGTGTGATGGGGAACCGAGGGTGGCTGTGTCAAACCAGAGGTGATACGTGTGTTACAGGCTGGTTAGAAAATTGGAATAATTTCTCATTATTACCTCTTCTCCACTAACTCCAATTAGATGCAATAACTTGAAAGATTGTTTAACCCCTGCAGTGCTGCAGCTTTTAAAAACAGTCACAAAGTAGACTTTCTTGTTATTTTCAGAATCAAATGAAAGGATAAAAATGTATTTAATACAACACCTGAGGGACAATGCATAAGAAGTGGTTACTGCATGAACGCGCTGACCCACACATGTGAAAATATTATCTGGAAATATAATACACACTTAGATTATTAGAAGTTTGGAAGATAAACTGGTCAATGTTCTACAGCGCTTCAGGTGGTGATTGAAAACTTTTGCAAGTCTGAAGGATTCATTTCTCATTTCATGAAGATAAATAACATCTGTTACAGAATGCTTTAATAAAGTCCTTAATACAATGTCATTTTTTTTATATAAACTACCTCCATGTCCTGTGATAAAAATTGTCCACAGTTGAACATTCATGTTACGAACAAAGTCTGAATCTCTCCTCCATCCTCCCAACAAGCTCATGTGCATGTGACATGTCTGTAACCTGAATATCTGGAGACGCATTTGTCAGGGATGCTGAGTGGGTGGGGGGGAGGTGGGTGTGGGTGTTTGTGGGGTTGTGGAGGGGTGGAGCCAGGAGTGACAGGAGGAACAAAACAAAAACAGAAATACCTGGAAAATCTCAGCAGGTCTGGCAGCATCGGCAGAGAAGAACAGAGTTGACATTCCAAGTCCTCATGACCCTTCAACAGAACTAAGTAAAAATAAGAGAGGGGTGAAATATAAGCTGGTTTAAGGTGGGGGAAGGCTTCGGGGGAGAAGTGGGGGATGTGTGGTTGTAGGGAAAAGCAAGCAGTGATAGGAGCAGATAACCAAAAGATGTCACAGACAAAAGAACAAAGAGGTGTTGAAAGTGGTGATATTATATAAAAGAATGTGCTAATTAAGAGTGTTTAGCAGGATACGCAAGGTACAGATAGCTGTAGTGGGGGTGGGGTGAAATACACACACACAGCCATGCACACTTGCATGGAGACACGCACACAGACACGCACACTAATTATTCCTCACATGCATAACACACACACAGACACACTTGCAAACACTCACGCACAAGCACATACAGAGAAACGGATAGGCAGGCTCACAGACACGCATACATAAACTTCTCAAGTGCAATTAGGCTTAAACTTTAATTGCTGGCCTAGCCAGAGGTGCTACTATCCATGTGCGTGCACGCACACAGACACACACACACACGCACGCACAGTCATTCACACAGAGAGGCACAGGTGCGCACAGAGACTTCAACAAGTGCACACAGAATAACAAACACACACACACACACACACACACACAGACACACACACACACACAGTGTCATTCACACAGAGAGGCACAGGTGCGCACAGAGACTTCAACAAATACACACAGAATAACAAACACACACACACACACACACACACACACAGACACACACACACACACACACACACACACACACAGTCATTCACACAGAGAGGCACAGGTGCGCACAGAGACTTCAACAAATGCACACAGAATAACAAACACACACACACACACACACACACACAAATAAACATACACGCATGTGCACAAACTAATGCCCACACAAAGTGAAACACATACACTCACACACAATTCTCCACATGCAGTTGCACATCTTTATGCACGCGTACATAAACAGGCGATCATATCAAGGCCGACACGCTCACTAAAACACAATATTATCCTCTCTTACGCACAATCACATGAATGCACACATAAACACACTGAAAAATGCAACGACATTCACACACACACACATTCAAACAAACTAAATTTCTCACTCTCTCTTACAAACACATGCACACATAAACACATAAAACACTCACACACACAATCACACACACCCACATACATACAAACACGCAGGCTGACAAAAATACATCCACACGCACACATAAACACACATATATGAATGCACTGATGCACTGACACACAAGAAGCACACATGTCTGCAGACAGTTGCACACACATAAACACACACATGCACCTGTGCACAAAGACACACACAGCCACACACACACGCAGACACAAGCACACACACAGACACACACACAGATATACAGAAAGATTCACATGCACATTCACATGCACACAGCATGCACACAGTCACATGCACTGGCCTAAGGGCACACGTATTCACACTTGAAGACACACAGGCATCCACACGGACACACAATTGCACAAATTCACAGGCACTCTCTCACCCACACACACACACATGCACGCATGCTATCTTAAAGACACAGACATACACGGACAGATATACAAAAGTACAAAAAAAATAACAGCCATATGTATGGAATCAAACAGACCAAACCTCTGACCAAAACATCCACACAGAATAATCATTATATACATTATGCTAATTCTTTCTCCCTCTTTCTCTCTATGTGTGTCTCTCTCTGTCTCCCCCAGTCTCCCTCTCTCACACACATGAATGCACACATACACAGATGCATGCAGACACACGCATATGTCACAGACGCACATGCACTCACACAAACATGCACACACTGACATACGCACGCACACACATGCACAGGTACATCCACAAGCAAGTGCGCAGAGAGGCACACATACATGCACACACATGCGCACAGACACGCACATACAGTCACATACACACTCACAAACGCGCACGCAATCTCTCTCTCACACACACAAATGCACAGGCATGCATATGCACATGTACATGCATTCACGGAAGCACTGACACACATGTGCACACACCCACACACAGCCACACAAATGCACATATGTGAACACATACAAATGCATGTGCACACAGACTCACACACTCACACACGCAGACACATGCAGACACATACACAGATGCACGAACACGCACACACCCTCACTTACACTCCCACACACGGAGTCACACACAGACAGGCAGACAGACTCATAAAAATAATCACAGACGGACTCGCACACAGACACACGCGCACACAGGCACGCATATGTATAGTGACATGCATAAACAGACGCACTTAAACACAAAAAGTGCACATGCCTGCACACAGTCAATCACGTGCACACCCACATACCCACACACCCTCACAAATGGATTTATGCAAAGAACACACAGAGATGGACACACACACACAAAATCACAGACACAGGAACACAGCATAAACAGAAACGCTCACAAGCACAAACAAACACATAAGCACACAGACGCTGAATCTGACATAGTTATCAACATTCACACAAACACAAACACAGACACAAACACATTGTTATCTGCGAAACTCACGCATGCTTACACAGACACACACACACACACACACACAAATACATGCAGACACACACACAATCTAATTGAAAGAATCACATGCAGGGATGCACCCAAATGCTTGCATGCATGCATACATATACAGCCTCATGCAGTTGTGCACACACACACTCAAGCATGGCCACTTTCTCCTGCATACATTACCACACACATGCCCACACCGACAGAACACTCATACAAAAACTGTCAGACAAACTCTCACTCACTCACACAAAAACATGCACACACAGACACGCAGATGCACACACACTGATAGCCAAACACACACACAAACACACACACACACAATGATACACACACGCAAACTATGTGGATGCATACACACTCACGTGTATAAAAATGTCCACATGCTCACAGACATTATTACACAGGTAGACACACTAATGTGCACACACAGATAAACTTCACAGACACTCTCTGGCTCATAAATGCACAAAACCACACACGCACACACACAAAGAGATACACATCAAAACAAAAACAAAAACAAACACAGAAGCATTCGCACACAGAGAAAGTGGCATACAAACCCACGCACTCACACATTGAGTAATATTCACAAGGAAAACACATGCCTTTATCACTTTCTCTCTGTCTATCTCACTCAACCTCTCTCTCTCTCTCACTATCTCTCACACTCTCTCTCTCCCCCTCTCCACCTCTTTCTCGTACAGAATCATACGTTCATGAACACACACATGCAACAAAGCATAGACAGACTCATACGAACACAAACACCAGGAACCACACATACACATTCACTTTCATGCACACACACACATGCACTCGCGCTCATTCACACAAACAATCCCAAACAAGAAACACAAATACTCATACACATGCAAACACAGAGACATGCACAAGCACTTATGCACATGCACACACATTCACAAGCACACACACATGAACAAGCACAAACACATATACAGAAACTAACACACACGAAAGTACTCATACAAACATGCAATCACATGCACACACATACATACATTCACACACAAACACACACACACATACATACATTCACACACACACACACACACACACACACACACACACAGAGAAACACACAAGCACTTGTCAAGGGAAATTACGGGTGGGTGTATAAATGCTTGCATAGACAGTGAAAAACAAATCCACAAAAAGTGCATTAAAACATTCACAGACATGCACTTTTATACACACAAACTCCTATACACTCAGAGAAACACATAAGCACACACACAGACACACAATACACACACACACACACAAAAACACAAACGCTCACATGCACACACATATAGACACACTGATACACATTTCGAGAAATGCACACATACAAACAGGAACTGTCTCCCTCTCGCACACACACACACACGCTCACGCGCACACACACACACACACACACACACATTCAAACACACATACTCTCACCGAAAGCCACACAGTCTCACATGCACACACAAATAGACATGCATATCCACATATAAAGAAACAAGCACACACACACTCTAACATAGAAGCACAGCAAAATACATACATTTCTCAAGGGCAATAAGGCATGGGAAATAATTGCAGGCCTAGTCAGCGAATTCCACACCCCGTAAAAACAAAATTCAAACACTCACACATGCAATCACACACACACACACACACTCTCACCCAAGTACACACACACACACACACACACACACACACACTCATCCAATCACATGCACACACAAAGACAATCAATTACGCAATCAAAATCACTGAAACACACATGTGAACACACACATGTAACACAAATATATGAACACAATATACTCAGAAACTCACACAAGCACAAACACACACAAGCACACAGACTCAGAAGCTCACATATTTATCCACATTCACACAATCACACACACACACACAGACATGCACACACACGCAGGCACAAAAGAATAGATATCCATTACACAAACACATACATACACTTAGACATACAGACATACAGAAACACACACACATGAACACACAGACACAGAGAGACAATATAAACAGAAGCTTGCACTATCATAAACACATACACAAGCAGACAGTCTCAGAATCTCACATAGTTATCAACATTCACACAAACACAAATACGCAGACACAAACACAGATGTCTGCAAAACAAACGCATACATACACAGACACACAGACGTACAAACACAAACAGACACACACATACACAAACACAAATACACTCAGACACACACACAAGCAAAGTGAAAGACTGACATGCAGGGATGCACCCAAATGCATACATGCATACTCATACAGACTCATGCAGTCGAGCACACACACTCAAGCATTGCCTCTTCCTCTTGTATACATTGCCACATACATGCCCACAAAGAAAAATGCACTGACACTCATTCAAAAAATGTCAGACAAACTCTCTCTCACTCACACAAAAACACTCACAGGCAGACACACAGGCGCACACAAACACAGAGTCCAATGCACGCACACACACACACACGCACGCACACACACACACACACACACACACACACACACGACACCTATATGGATGCCTACACAATCATGCACATAAAATTGTACACATACTCACACACAAAGTTGCAAAAACAGACACAATAATATGCACACACAGACAACCCCTCACAGATAATCTGACTCACAAACGCACAGAATAACACACGCACACACAAAAAGAGAAAAATGTGAAAACAAGCACATAAACACACAGAAGCATTCACACACAGGTAAATAGGCACACAAAAGCACACACTCACACAAACAGTAACATTCAATGGAAAACACATGCCGTTCTCTCTCTCACACAGTCTCTCTCTCTCTCTTGTTCTCTCTCTCTCTATCTGTCTCTCTTAAGCAATCAAAAGTTCATGAACACACACATGTAGAAAATCATGCACAGACACACAAAAACAAACACACAGAACCACACATACACATTCAGATTCATGCCTACGCACACATTCACACACACTCATTCTCACAAACAATCCCAAACAAGAAACACAAATACTCATACACATGCAAGCACACACACACACAAATGCACTAATGCACATGCACACACAAACACGTACACAGAAACAGACACACACAAAAGTACTCGCACAAACACACAGTCACATACACGCACATGCACTGATATACACACACACAGAAACACACAAGCACTTGTCAAGGGCTTTTTGGGGTGGGCTGTAAATGCTGGCATTGACATTGAAACAAAATCCCTTAAATCATGCATTAAAGAACTCACACTCACACACTTTTACACAGTCATACACATATACTTTCGTAGAAACACATAAGTCCACTGACACACACCGTACATGTACATACATGCACACAAACACAAACTCTTACATGCACACACATGTAGACACACTGATTCACATTTCAAGAAATGCACACATACAAACAGGAACTCTCTCCCTCTCCAATGCACACACACTCGCACACACACATACATACTCTCACAGGCACCCAAACACTCTCACATGCACACTCATATAGACATGCATATTAACATATACAGAAACAAGCACACACACACTCAAACACAGAAGCATAACAAAATACATACACTTCTCAAGGGCAATAAGGCTTGGGAAATAATTGCTGGCCGAGCAAGCAAATCTCACAGCCCATATGAATGAAATTGAAACACTCACACATACAGTGGCACACATACACACATGTACACAGACATGCACACTCAAACACATGCACACACAAACTCACGCATGCGCACACAAAGGCACTCAGACACTAAATCCAATGCACAGAAACACACAAACGAGCACAAAGAAATTCATACACACAATCACACACTCACACACATGTGCACACAAACACAAACTCACAACGGCATGAACACGCAAAGACAATCACATGTTCAATCCAGAAAAACGAACAATTGACACAGACGTACATACACACACACACACACACACACACACACACACACACACACACACACACACACACACACACACACACACACACACACACACACACAAACACACACACAAATCCACAGACACCCATACAGATGAACACATTTTCAGCTGGATGAAGATGCACACATACTCACACAGTGAATTGCAGAAACAGGCTCACTCACAGGCAGACGCAGAAAAACTCTCACAAATGCTAAGAAAAACCAACACACGTACGCTGAGAGAAACACTTAAAAATAACCACACAAACCAGCACACAATCTTTCTCACACAGAGAAACTTCCACGCAAACACAAGCACCCACATATATAGTAATATTCACACAAAAAAATGTCTCTTTCTCTCTCGCTTTTACACGGGCACACGTTCATGAAGACAGACATGCAGACACACATAGGCAGAAATGCCCAAACACAAACATGCAGAAACACATATAACACGCATTCATGCACACGCACATGTGCACTGACGCTCATTGACACAAACAATTGAATTCAAGAAGCACACACACACAAGTGCACAAACGCATGTACATGAACGCACACACACAAACACACTCTCACATGCGCACACATATGGGGACGCTGATTCACATATAGAGAGAGAAGCGCACACACAAACACAAGTGCAATGTCTCTTTCTCTGTCTCGCAAACACATATACACACACACACACACACACACACACACACACACACACACACGTGTATTGAAACACACACAAGCTCACATGCATGTACACATGGCAGCAAAGGAACACGTGCACTGAAACTGGCACACGCGTAGACACACACACACGCACACACACACACACACACACACACACACACACACATACAGACAAACACATATGCACACACGCACAGAAACACACAAACACTTGTCAAGGGCAAGTAGAGGTGGGATATAAATGCTGGCATTGACAGCAAAACGCACATTCCTTAAAATGCATTAAAATAACCTCAAATTCACACACTTGCTCATGCACATGCACATGCGCAGAAACACACAAGCGCAAAAAGACACACATATGCATGCAAATACACACAAACACACACACACAAACACTCACATACACACATATGGACAAGCTGATTCAAATATTAAGAAACAAAGACAACTCACAAAATGTCTGTCTCTCTCACACACACATATGCACACACACCCATACCTACATACACATGCACACAGGCACCCACATAATCTCACATGCACACACATATGCGGATGCATGTTCACATATAAGGAAACAAACACACACACTCAAACACAGAAACACACTGAAGTACAAACACTTCTCAAGTGCAATAAGGCATGGGAAATAATTGCTGGCTTAGCCAGAAAATCCTTCAACCTATACAATCGAATTAGAAACAATCACATATATACAAACATTGACACAAATTCAGACCCAGACACAAACGAGCGTGCGCATGCACACACACCCGTGCACACACACTCACACAGACACACAAACACACAGATGCATGCATGCACGTGCACACACACACAAGCACTCAAACACATGCACACACAAATGCATGCATGCACACACATAGGCACTAAAACATACAATCACACAAGCAGAAACTCACACGTACACACACAAACATAGCCACACACTCACACACACACACACACACTTGCAAACAAACACACATGCACACACAAATACAATTTCATTCTCAATCCATATCACACAAATACACATGTATCACACACACACACACACAAAGTCATTCACCCAGAAACACACAGGAGCACATACTCACTATCACACAACCAAGGGGAAAGGCACTTGGACACCCACACACACACACAAAGATAAACAAATCCAGAAGATCACATGTATACACACACACTTAGACAAACGTAAACTCACAAATGCACACAGATGCACGGTCAAATATGTGCACACAAACACACACACACAAAAAGCCACACACCAACACAAAGTGAAACCCATGCACTCAAAAGCACTTTTACACATATGAGGGCACGCCCATTTGGACGCATACACACACAGTCACATGCAGACGGATGCACACATTCAAGCACTCTCTCACTCTCACTTATACACTCACACATGAACGGACACATGCAGACACCTGAAAACAAAGTGTCTCACACACACATACACGCACACACACACACACACACACACACACACACACACACACACACACACACACACACACACACACACAATGGAGTGCTTTGACCTGCTTTACAGTGTTTAAGTTGGAGGCTGGTGACTGAAGGAATTTAAAGCTAATTTCTATCTAAAGTCTGGTCTTAATTTACATTAGTAATTAAGTAAAATTGATGTTTGGCGTGGAAGAAGGTGAATTATAGGCCAGCTTTAAAACCGTGTTTATACAGGTACTGCTTGCAGCTACAACTATTTAACAAAGTAATCCTTTGAGCACCATGAGAACAGTAGGGCAAGTAATTCCTACTTTTATCGCTTATAGTTTTTATGGTATTATTTGGTGGTTAATTGTTTATTTGGCCGCATTCTGTAAAAACAAGAAGCTAGAATGAAGGGCCCTAGAGTAATTGATCGTATTTGATATTAAGTATCTTCCATATGATTCATGTAATTTAAAGGGGTAAGTCATGGTATGCTCCTCCTGCTCTATGTGGGAAGCCGTGAACATTTCCAGTGCTGGGGCGCAGCATGTGTGCGGGAGGTGTCTCCAGCTACAACTCCTGGAAGCCCGGGTTAAGGAGTGTGGTGGCGGCTGGGGACCCTGTGGAGCATCCGCGAGGCAGAGAGAATTCTGGATAGCACTTATAGAGACGATGTCACAACGCAGGCTATGTGCCCACAGGTAAGAAGGAATGGGTGACCACCAGGCAGAACAAGAGGACTGAGCAGGCAATGCAGGTATCTCTTGTGGCTATTCCCCTGAAAAACAGATATACCACCTTGGATACTGGTGAGGGGAGTGTCCTCTCATACAAAAGCAGCCTAAATCATTGCAAGCACTTGTTGCTCTGCTGCACTGGAGAGGAGTAAAAATTGTGGTATTGAAATAGTTGTAGGGGGTTCAACTTTAAGGGGTATAGATAGACATTACTCTGGCCGCAAATGATACTCCAGGATGGTATGGTGCCTCCTTGGTGCTAGAGTCAAGGCTGCCTCAGAGTGGCTGCATGATTATCTGAAAGGAGAAGGTGAAAAGCACATGGTCGTGTCACACATTGGTACAAAGGACTTAGGCAAGAAAAGGATTAGGACATAAAAGCAGAATATAGGGCTTTAGGAATTAAGTTGAAAATTGGGGCCTCAAAGATAGTGATTGTAGGATTACTACCAGTGCCACGTGCTAGTCAGGATAGAACTAGCAAGATATATCGAATTAATATGTGTTTCTGAAGAGATGGAGTGAGGGGGAGAGTTTCATACTCCTGGGACATTGGGACCGGTTCTGTGGGAGGTGGGACCACTGTAAACTGGATGGGTTTATCTTGTGCAGGAACGGAACTGATGTACTAGGGGAATATTGGGAATGGGTTAAAATAAAATGGTAGGTGGGTGGGAAATTTGCAAGGAATCGGGGAGGGAGAGTCTAGGACAAGAACAAAAGACAGAATGGAGAATGAGACAAGTGACTGGCAGAGAAATCAAGGGCAAGAATCAAACAGGGCTCAGTGAAATATCGTGGGAACGGGACAAGTAATGTAAAGAGGACAAAACTCAAGTCTTTGTGCTTTAACACGAGGAGCATTCGCAAAAGAGTGGATGCATTAACCGTACACGTAGGTGCAAACAGGTATGATCTAGTCAGGATTACGGAGACATGGCTGCAGGATTACCATGGTTGAGAACTGAACATCCAGGATTATTCAGTATTTAGGAAGGAAAGATGAAAATTAAGACACGGTTGCACAGCATTGCTGGTTAAAGAGGAAATTAACGCAATAATGAGGAAATATATTAGCTCCAAGTGTGGAAACCTTGTGGTTAAAGCTGAGAAACAAGAAAGACAAAGAGTCAAAGAATGTTATTTAACTTTTATGTTGTATATGGGCCCCTAACCTGTCATGGTGATGCTGGGAATGCCATTAATCAGGAAGTTACTGACACATGCAATAATGGAATATCTGGATTTAATCTGCATATAGATTGGGAAAATCAAATTAATAACAATAAGGTAGAGGATGAATTACTGCAGTGTAAACAGGATGGATTTCTGGACCAATACATTGGGGAACCAAACAGAGAACAGGCCATTATAGACTTGATATTGTGTAATGAGAAGGAAATAATTGGCAATCTAGTTGTGTAAGGCCTCATGGGGATCAGCCATTGTATTAAGATATAAATCCTCATCAAGAACGTTGTTGAATCTGAGACTATGGTTCTGACTCTTAGTAAAGGAAATTACGTTGGTATGAGGCGCGAGTTGGCTATGATGGATTTGAAAAGGGTTACTTAAAGGGATGGCGGTGGATAAGCAATGCCCAACATTCAAAGAACACATGGCTGAACTGCAAACATTGTTTATTCCTGTCTGGCGCAAAAGACAGTCAGGAAAGGTGGCCGAACCAGGGCTTACAAAGGAAATTAGAGGTTGTATTAGGTCCAATGAAGAGACTTGCAATTTGGCCAGAATAAAACAACAGGCCAGAATGTCTGGAACAGTTTAGAATTCAGCAAATGAGAACCAAGGCAATGATTAAGATGGGGAAAATAAAGAACCAGAGTAAGCTTTCAGGGAACATTAAGAGTACCTGTAAAAGTCTCTGTAGGCATGTGATGAGGATAAAACTATTGCTGAAGACAAATGTAGGTCCCATACATTCAGAAACAGGAAAGTTTAAAGTGGGGAACAAATCAATGGCTGTACAACTAAATTCACACTTTGGTCCTTTCTTCACACAGGAGGACACGAATAACATAGCAGAAATGATGGGGAACACAGGGTTTAGAGAGAGAAAGGAACTGAAAGATATCATTATCAGTAGGGAAATGGTGTTGTGAAAATTGATGTGATTGAAGGCCGATAAATCACCACGGCCTGATAATCTACATGCCGGAGTATTAAGGAACTGACATTAGAAATAAGGAATGCATTGGTGGTCATCCTCCGAGAGTCTATAGACTCTGGAACAGTTCCTGGAGATTGGAAGGTATCTAATGTAAGAAGACATAAAAGATTTAATACCTAAGATACTTTGAAAACAGTGGCAGAATGGAGCAGAGTCCACATTTATTTATGAAAGGGAAATCATGCTAGACAAATCTATTGGAATTTTCCGAGGATGTAACTTGTAGGGTTGATGAGAGGGAGCCAAATGATGTCGTTTATTTGGATTTTCAGAAGGTTTTCGACGAAGTCCCACATAGAAATTAGTGTGTGAAAATGAAGTCCACGGGATTGGGAGTAGTTTATTGAGATGGACAGAAAACTGGCGAGCAGACATTAAACAAAGAGAAGGAATAAACGTTTTTTTTTTTTTCCGAATGGCAGGAAGTGACTGGTGGGGTAACGCAGGCATCGGTGCTGGGAGCCAAGATATTCACATTATATATTAATGATTTAGATGAGGGGACTAAATGTAATATCTCGACATTTACGGATGATGCAAAGCTGGTTGGGAGGTTGAGCATTGAGTGTGATTTGGACAAGCTGACTGAGTGGGGAAATTCATG
Organism: Isurus oxyrinchus; assembly: GCA_026770705.1. Classification (NCBI taxonomy): domain Eukaryota; kingdom Metazoa; phylum Chordata; class Chondrichthyes; order Lamniformes; family Lamnidae; genus Isurus; species Isurus oxyrinchus. The sequence goes on from JANJGN010000167.1 coordinate 975,296, forward strand.
GCAGATGCTGTATAATGTGATAAATGTGAGGTTGCCCACTTTGCTGGCAAAATCAGGAAGGCAGATTATTACCTGAATAGCTAAATATTGAGAGAGGGGAAAATGCAACGAGACCTGGGTGTCCTTGCACACCAGTCAGTGCATTTAAACATGGAGGTGCAGAATGTGTCAAAAACTGAAAGTGGTATGGTGGCCTTCATAGCGAGATGATTCGAGTGCAGCAGCAGAGATGTATTGCTGCAATTGTATAGGAGCTTTGTGAGAACACAGCTGGAATATTGTGTCCAATTTTGGTTTCCTTATCTGAGGAAGAATGTTCTTGCTATAGGGTAAGTGCAGCAATGGTTTACCAAGTTGATTACTGGGATGATGGGACTGATAATTGAGGAGGGATTGAGTCTGTTAGTATTGTATTGCCTGGAGTTCTGAGAAAAGAGAGGGCTCACATAGAAAACACTAAATGGACTAGACAGTGTAGATTCAGAAAGCGTGTTGCCAATGGTGGGGGAGTCCTGAACCAGGGGTCACAGTCTGAGGACATGGGGTAGACCATTAATTGCTGTGATTAAGAGTAGTTTCATCATCCAGATAGTGGTGTACCTGTGGAATTCGATACGACATATTGTAGTACAGACCAAAACATTGTATGTTTTGAAGAAGTTAGATATCGCTGTTGGGGTGAAATTTCATCAAGGGTATGTGGTGAAAACGGGTTCAGGCTACTCAGTTGGATGATCAGCAGTGATCATAACGAATGGTGGGGCAGGCTCGAGGTGCTCAATGGCCTAATCCTGCTCTTGTTTTCTATATTTCTATATTCCTATGTTTCACACACAATTTCTCTTTCTCTCTCACACTCTCTCACTCTCTCTCTCTCTCTCACTCTGTCTGCCTCTCAAACACACACGCACACAAACAAACACAAATATACACACAAAGAAACACAAACTCACAGGCACAGCACACAGACAGACACTCAAACAGACACGCAAACCCTCAAACGCAAATACACGCATATGAATGCAAACATAGGCACGCACCAAAGGATGCACACATGCTCACAAAATTACTCACACAAACAGGGATACTCATGCACATTCACTAGATCTTATAAACACTCCGCAACACACCAACACACAGGAAAACACACACACACACACAAACAGCAACACACATAAAACAGGCACAAAAACACACTCATAAATGTTCACACTCACAGAAAATTTCACAAAAACTTAAGCTCTCACAAACATAGTAATACACACAGGGACACACACATATGACTCTCCCCCTCTTTCTTACACACACACAGACTATCACGGAAGAAAAAGAAATGCACGCGCACGCACACACACACACACACACACACACACACACACACACACACACATACACTCACACAAACACATACACACACATACACTCACACACTCACACACATTCACACACACACACTCACACACACACATGCACACGCAAGCACAAACACACACACACACACACACATGCACACGCAAGCACAAACACACACACACACACACACACTTACACACACGCACACACACACACACACACACACACACACACACACACACAAACACACATGCACACGCAAGCACAAACATGCACAACTCTCACACACAGCACAATTGAATGAAACAACGATGGTCAGGCACACATATGGATGATGATCCTCCGATGCTCACCACTGTGCCTATCCACTCAAGTGACTCCGTGAGTGTCTGGCCTATCTGGATTCCCCTTTCCTGTGACCTCAGCAGCTCCAGATTCTTGTGCCAAGGAGGGTGTCACTGCCATACAGCCGGACCCCAGAAGCAGGCCTAATATTCACAATCACCACCTTACTCTCACACAGCTTCCACTGGCACCGGGCACACATACACTGTCTTAACGTAACTCCATCTATTCAACTACGGCAGATACATCACCCAATACAATGCAACACCATCAAAGACATTCTGCGCTCTCTCGCTGGCCGGACAACGTGAACCCTTAAACACAGGGAGTGGATTAAGAACCAGAGGGTGCAAGGGGAACCTTCAACCACTGTGCTTGAGGGAGGAGATGGTTCTCTGCATCATGGAAGCGGCTGTGAAAGAAACTGTAACATGAGAAATCACCGCAAGTATTCAGGATGATGCTATGTTCCTGATTTATGTCCTTTGTGAACGCCCAGCCCACCCTCATCCTGCTGCCTGGGATGATGCACAAGCTTCAGATGAGGGTAACATGGACATCTTGCTTTCCATCCCACCCACAACCTCTCAGCCCAATGCTCCCATTTCTGATTTCAAACTTGGCAACGACAGCCAAAAACGGACAGCTCCCCATTGAGACAAAGGGGGAGAGAGATGTGGGGCGAGAACGAGAGAGGTAGTTGGGAGGAGGGGGATGGGAGAGAGGGACGATGGGAAAGCCGGGGGAGAGAAAAACATGACAACACTGATGATGTAGCACATTAACTTGAAATGACACTCAGCCACCAGCTCATGTATTTGCACTGTATGTGAAATAGAGACTAGTGCAGATTCGGAATATGTATGTGGTGAATCATCGGGCGCAAATGGGCTGCAGACAGGTCAGTTGGAAATGATAGTTCCTGCGCCAGCTCAATGGAGGGTGTGATCACAAACAGGTTCTGGTACAGGGGACTCAGATAGGAACTTTGCTGGGCCCTGTGGATTTGGACACAAACTCCATCAAAGCAATAACGGACCCTGCCCTGCTAAAGTATCTGGTAGACGTTGTCCCAACTTCCGCTGCAGTACAGGCCAACTCTATACAAAATCCGATCACCGCAGTGGGAGCTCATACTGCGCTCATGACATCCATGCATTCTGCCATGCAGGCTGTCATCATGGCTGTGGATCTCAGTGCTCAAATGTACAGGCATGATGTCCTCAGCAATACAGCAATCTGTGCTAGAACAGATAACTAGGGTCACTGAGGTTCCGGACCGTGGGTGTGAGAGTGTCATCATGGAGCATGAACTTGCTGTCCTCTGTCAGGCTGACAGCATTTGTTCTCCCTTCAATGCCACTTCACCAGTGTCCTGCTGTCACCCCCATCAGCCAGGATACTGCTGTCCATCTCAAGGTGATGCAGTCCCAACATGAGTCCTCAAGACCCAGAGCTGCTTCAGGCTGTCCAGCCAGTCTATCTGCAGCCTTTCCCAGTGAAAGTCAGCAGCCTTCCAGTAGTCCTGCTGCTGCCACTGAAGAAGCACTGTGTAGGAGCACTAGGTATTTCGAGGGAACATACAGGACAGGCACAAATCAAACTCAAGTATGAATAGTTCAGTTGTGTCTGTATAATTGGATGTGTTGTTGGATAAAGATGTCAATAAAGAAGTTTGTGTAACTGATTTTTATTTCAGAATGGTGACCAATGGGAAGCTGTGATGGGGTTTCTCATATGGTTGTAACAGTGAAGAATGGGGGGGGGAAAGTGATGTTGTCCAATGGGAATCAGAGTTTTATCTCCGACAGCCTGTCTAGGTCAAAGGCGTCCATAAAATATCCACCCTGCCTCTTCCCTCTACTCTTGAGGTGTCCTCCGGATTCCTGGTGACATTGCCTATGCCCTCATGATAGTGATGATATTGTTACCATCCCAGCTGATGTTGCAACTGGAAAAGCCGGATGCCAGGATGGAGCGCAGCTGAATAGACCCTAACGCTTACATTCATAGTTTAGAAACGTGGAAAGGGACTTCTGAACAGGATCACTGGAGAAGCTAATGAAGTTTTAACACAAAACATAATTAATTAAGGCAAGGTGAATTATATTACAATGCTCTTGTACCCACAATTCTCTCTCTTTCTCTGATAGATAGATAGCTAGGTAGATGGATAGATAAATAGATAGATTGATAAATAGATAGATAGATAGATCGATCTGTCGACCAACCGACAGACAGACAGACAGACAGATAGATAGAAATATATATACACAGATAGACAGATAGATCGATATGCAGACAGATGATAGATAGATACATAGCTATGTAGGTTTTTAAGGATTACACAAGTTACAAAAGGCTTTCTTATACTCAAAAGTTCACGGTCGGTACACAGTCCATGTAAACCAAGAGGATACCAGTATTCAGACACACCACACTGAATCCATTTGACAAACACAACTCCAAGAAATGCAATGCAACTGATTTCAACTCCTCCCACCCGCTTGTCCCACCGTGAGCCAACTGGTCTCACTGAACTCCATCTTCCACACGAGGCTTTCTAATCCTGACTCTTCAGGAGTCACTTTGGAATCTCTCCCACACTGACACTTTCCCTCAGACTCCTTCTGCGAGGGATCACCTCCAGGGCTTTGAGCTCTCCTTCCAATGCTCCTCTTCCCTGGGTCATCACATTCATTCAAGCTGTCTTCTATGCAGTCTTACTCAGCGACTCAGATATCAGCAGTGCCGCTGCTTCACGTTCCCATTGCCAAGTGGTACAGGATTTCCATTGGTCACTTGGAACTTCTGACTTCTAACAAACATTTATAAAACATGAAATCAGTTTCCTGCACTCTTTTTATAGTTAGATTTGAAGTTTGGATCCTTGCACTCTGCTCCTTATACTTAAATTTACTTAACACACATCTCTCTGGTTCATTATTGCTCCTTTGACAGGAAGGTCTCCTTAGGTCACTATCCGGATTCTGCATCACACTTTTTCCTTTGGGTCCTATTGTGTATTTGTGGAAAATTATTTTCTCTGTAGTACCTGACTGCATCCTATTTTGGCAGCTGTCTTCAAATTGAACTCAAACTGCTGGTTTGTGGGCCTGTCTGTCTGTGTGACTGTCTCCGGGCGCGGGAGGTGGGGGGGGAGGTGTTGGAGTGCGATTCTTGTGCTGCTTCTCTGAAGCCCTGTTGCTAGGCAACAGCACCTTTTTTTCTGCTCTTGTTTGCTTTAAATTTTCAGAATCGTAAAACGCATTAGAAATGCAGACAGTTTATAAAGTGGAACGAAAACTCAACTAGATATTTCCATAACGCACATAAAGAAATACAAATCCAACTTAAACTTCAAAGTTCAGAATCTTTCCTGACATCAACAAGGGCGGAGAGCATGAAGCAGGGGCACTTGTAGTTTAATTCGAGGGGAGGAATGGTGCTGCCAGTAGCAATGAATGTGACAGTCACCGCAACTCCTTTGCTCAGGTTCTCTCCAGTTGGTCAATGTTGACATAAGTGACTTTATTTAGCCTGTAGTACATCACTGCATAAAGCAATTGAAGACTTCCTTATTTGTCTCTACTTGTTAACAGTATGAAGGGTGCAGCAGAACACCATGGATTTGAACTCTTGCTCCAGCGTGTAGTGGATGTATCACTGTGAGCGGTTCAGGAATCAGAAGCATTACTTCATCTCACCAATGATCTGCTCCACATGTTGCTGGTCGCTCCATTACTCTCGGTTTGCTCGTGTTATATTCACGTGGTCGTTTTGCGGTGCACAGTGTATTTAGAGCCACGTGTCGGGAGGGTAAACCTCGTACTGCAAGAGGGCAACCTCTGATTCTGAAAGAGGTTCGAATACGATGGGAATGGCTGCCTAATTCGGAATGATGTTATCGTGGCTGCTGCCAGGATGGTGAACATTAACCAACATGATGTACTGTGCATCGTCATATAGCTGCTGTATATTATGGCAGCTCATCAATACCTTCTCAAGGGAAACTCGCCAGGGAAGCCCACGTCCATGAAGGAATTACATTTGGGAAACATTGACTGACAGTTCTTTCAGTTAATAGACATTTGTCATGGGGGCTCAGCGGAGCCACATACACCATCGGGAATTCCTCTGTCCTGGTAAAACAACGGGTCCTCCCATCCTACTTCTCCCTGCTCAGGGATAAAGCGATTTATGCACTTCACTCGGCATAGATGGTCTCCGTCACCTGGTGGATACATAGACGGACAGCATACTGAGCGATGATGGATATGTTATCCGCTCCTTTCTGCAAAGTTCAGCATCCAGAGAGGTTCAATGGAACTCTGACATTAACTGCCACTGACATCACCTTCCGCACCCTGGTGTGATGCTGCAAGTTGTGTTGAAGAAGTTAACACAGCTCTGTTTTATCAGAGCAGTCTCAAACTCTTTTCTTGAGCTAGATGTAGTTTGGTAAAGTGTTCTTGGAAAACCAGGGGAGTTTAGGGCAGAGTCCACCTTGTCCACGCCCTTTACAGAGTTCCCTCTCTCTGCAGCCTCTGAGCCAAGTGCTGATCATGTTATAGTCACAGATGCACCACAACTAAATGCCCCATACCTCATCCAGAGCTGGGTCAGCAAATGATCCGCCCTCCCTGAATGTAAGCCGCTGCTCACAACAGACACTCCAAAAAAAAACATCCACAGAACCTCCACTTACTTTCCAATAACACAAGTCAGTCAAAGCCTCTCAGCTGCAAGTTAGATGCCTGGTCGTTTTAAATATCGCCAGATGGGGGCGGGGGGTTCCTCGTGTTCATGAACACAGGTTTAGTCAAGACTGATTAGCACAGGCGTTCAATGGATAGGCACACATCAATTCACTGAGACATGTGTTAAAGCTGCTGAAACCGCCTGTCCAACATGGAGCACCAGGTGGGAGTCGCTGGGAAGTGAATAACCGCACGACCCGCACCATTTCATGGTTTCAGCATCGTAAACCCGTCACCAGTGACCCTAACCCGCTACAAAGGCTGGATTCATATATGGGTGGGAGCGATACTGAGGGAAGCAGATCCAATTTAAAATTAAACTGCAAAAAATTAAAGGGAAACAATTTGCACGAGCAATTGAAAAAAGACAGAGGGATTTAGATTAATCGGAGGAGTGAGGCCATGGAGGCAAGAAATCATTAAGTGATAATATTAAAATTGAGGTGTTACCAGAAAAGGAATCAATGCAGCTCAGTGAGCACAGGGATGAACGCTGAACGGGATTTGTTGTGAGTTAGGATTTGGACAGGATAGTTTGGGATGAGCTGGGGTTTATTAAGGTTGGTAACTGAAGTTAACATTGGAATAGGCGAGTGTGGGTTGAGGAAATGGTGAGGGTTTATTCTGTAGCAGGAATGAGGTGGGCAGTTGATGAGTGATATTTTGGAGTTAGAAGGGGGCAAGATTGGGAATGGAGAGAATAGGCGGTCAGCAATCAGCTCGGGGTCAAACGGATCGCACATGGTGTGAACGGACTGATTCTACCTCAGATATTGGCCAGGGAAGCTCGTGGATCCATTGGATCAGGAGCGGAGTTTCTGAGAAAAAAATGAAGGCAAGAGATTCCATTTTCCCAAACTTCAAACAATAAAAACAAAAATGAAGTCAATTGTGGTTTATAATAGAAAGAACCGGACAGACTGACTTACCAGGTACACCAACAACAGCTAGGATGGGATAATACCCTGCTTGAATAACCTCAAGAGTGTAACCGATGCGAGAAGCTAATGACAACCAATCATGATATGTAGACAACATGTACAACCCAGAGGATAAACTCCTGTCCATTGTTGGAACTTTCCCATCTATTGTTCTCAGATTCTGATCTCTCCTCTCCCTCCTCCCTTGAGCCGCTGATCCCTCTCGCTGTCGGAGGTGATAATCCCACAGACACTATATGATAACACGTTGAAAGGAGTCCCTTATTTATACAAGTGGCAAGGCCTCCAATGGCACAATTGGGGTCCATGGAGACAGACGTTAATTACAGTCAATGAACAAACAGTTTCTGTTAATACCATACAATCCAATACTTTTTTATCCAAATAATGTAGAATATTTACCTGATCCAGTTGTGAGATATGAGGGTCGCTGAGTGAAGGAATGGTGGAAATAATGAATGCTCTGGCGATAATATTTCACCCATCCTTGGATTTGGGTGGTGCTAGAGGGCTGGAGGTTTCTAAATGTCCCAACTCCATTTTTATTATATGAAAGACGGATACGCTCTGGAACGACAGAGCAGCCAGGCAATGTCGATGCTGGGAACATTTCTGGAGGCCTTAATCGTGGACAGAAATATATGTTTATTTGCAAGAAATTATGGATTATACGTGATCAGAAGCACGGTTTTGTCAATTGGTATTAATATCTGATAAACTTAATGGAGATATTTTTCTAAGTAACGACAGTTCTGATGAGGGAAGTGAGCTTGATGTTATGTCCATGAAGAAAGTGTGAACAAGAATCATGTTTGGATTGTTATAAACTGAACCCCATGGATTAAAGGGACAGTAACAGTGTGGATGTGATATTGGTGAGGAGACGGAACGCAGAGAGAAGTGGTGGCCGATGGTTATTCATATCGGAGGGGAGTTTAACTCATGTTACCTGGGGAACGATATCAGATGAACTGCATCCTTTTGCTACAAATAAAGAACAAATGATTCTATACAAATGTAATAATATCTAGAACTGGAGGGAACGGTTTTAATATTAGGGATAGCCCGTTTATGACAGATCTGATGAGATTTATGTTTCTCTCAGTGCTGTGGGACTTTGGAACTCATTGATTCAGAAGGCAGTGCAGGCGAGGTCACTGTGTATTTTTCTGGTAGCCGAACATGGATTCTTGTGAACAAAAGAATGAAAGGAAATTGGGGGTAAATGGAAACGTAGAATTTGAAACACAAAAAGATCATCAATAATCATGTTCAATAGCGGAATAATACAGAGCTGTTGGAACCTAGAACACACTGCCTGAGGACCAGGTCGAAGCCTCCTGCTCGGGCTGATGTAAAATATACTATGACCCTATCTCAAAGAACTGCAGGGGGCTCTGTCCAGTGTCCTGGTCAATACTTATCTCCCCATCAACATCACAACACAGCAGATGATATTTTATTGAGAGCTCTTTTGAATGGCGAAGATCATGTCTGCGGTTTCCCCGGATGGTCAGAATCTACACTGGGTCTTTGGTGGGATGTTTCACAGACGGGTAGGGGGAGGTTCAGGAGGATTCGTGTGAGAATCATCCCCACAGTAGAATGAAGCAAAATGTCTCTATAGTTCCCATAAATTGATTTAGCCCCTTTCTTAAACAGTGACACAATGATGACATTTCAGGGAGTGGGACCAGTTCTTCCCAGATCTATCTAAAAAAAGTCAGAGAGTTTCACCATGGCCAACAACCCAGTTGTTGTCACCACCCTTCTGTATGGCAGTTAGATCTGGGTAACCTACCAAGGGCAACTCCGAATGCTGGAGAAATTCCTCCAGCGATGTCTCCAGAGGATAATCAATGTCAGGTGGGAAGACAGGAGAACAAACTCCAGCATCCTTACTGAGTGCTTATCCTCCAGTATCACAACACTGACCACGTGAAATCAGCTCCATGGTCTGGACACTGCATCCACGTGTCAAACAATCAGCTTCTGAAGCAGATCCTCTTTTCACAACTTGATGGTGAAACCTGATCGCAAGGAGGACAGAGACAAGGTTTTAAGGAAACTCTGACGGTCACAGTGAAAAGAGGGCAAACTGACCTCGGTGTACGGGAGGAATTTCGCTCATCAAACCAGCTGCAACACAGTCAGAGACGGAACACATAATCACTACTGTGGAGAAGTGACAAAAGCGGAAAGAGAGAGAACAGAACCCTGACACAAGGAATCCCCTTCCCCAGGGAAATTCATATACTCCCTGCATGAAGACCTTTGTCTCCAGGTTTGGTCTGCTGAGAGCCCTGTGGACACACAAATCCTGAACCCTGGCAGGCGGCATTCTCGCTTCGAGGAAGTGATGATGATGACGATGTGATTACAATATATGGTTATGAGAAGGCATTTAAAATTCAGTCACTGTTCAGGTAGCTCAAACTGCTCCCCACTCCCAAGCTAAATGGGAGGGATTGTGCACTGATGTAGTAACTCACAACTGGACTCCATGAGGGGCGGCGGGCTATCAGTAGTAGCAGAATTGTAAAGTCTTCAATCTGTGACCTCAACCCCCATCTCCTGTACAATAACCTCAGAGAATCTACCATGGCTTCAACTAAAGTGCGGGAGGGCATACGAGGGGCAGCACCAGCCATACTTAAAAATGTGATTTCAATGTATGGAATCTACACCACAGGACTCCGTGCAGGAAAAACAACACAAGGAAAAAGCGGCAGATGGAGCTAAGAGATCCCACAATCACTGCTTAAGGTCAAAGCTCTGTAGTTCTGCCACATCCAGTGGTAAATGCTGGAAAATTTAACAGCTCCATGGAGCAGGTGGAACTACAAATATCCCACCCACAATGATGTGGAGCCCAACACATCAGTGCATAAAACAAGTCTGAAGCAATTCCAACCATTGACAGCTGGAAGTGCCGAGTGTACGATGCATCTCGCCCGCCTGCGGATGCCCCCAGCATTGCAGGTGCAGTTTTCAGCCAATTCAATTTGCTCCACGTGATAACAAGTAACGATGGAAGGCACGGAATGCTTCAAACGTTTCGGGCCCTGACAACATTCCAACATTAGTACTGAAGACTTGTGATCAATTATTTGCCGCCCCTAGTCTAACTGTATCAGTTAACGTACAACACTGGAATTTACCCACGGATATGGTATGGAAACAGTATTTTCCTGTCCACAAAATGTAGAACAAATCCAGTTCAGCCAATAACCGCTCCATCAGTCTAATCTCAACCAGGAAGGGGCGATGACAGAGTGATATTGTTACTAGACAAGTATTACAGAATGCGAGGATAATGCTGAGGGGGAGCCAGCTCCGAATCTCACCAGGCTAGATGGTTAATTTAAATTCAACCAAAAATATGACTTATGCAACTCAAAATTATGGTGACCACCGCTGCCACTCATCTATTTTTCAGTAAATGTGCCCATTTTATTCGATAATGAGTCGCTTTTGGGGAATGAAATCAGCTGTCTTAACCTAGCGTGAACTACATATGCCTCCAGATCGGCAGCAATGATGTTGCCTCTTAAATGCCCTTTGAACAGTGCAAACGGCAATAATTGCTCTCTGGCTAACGGTTTGCCTTCCTTCAGGGTCACTAGACCCCTGATCGCATTACAGCCTTGGTTCAAACATGGACAGAAGAGCTAAGCTCCCATGGTGAGGGGAGATTGACTTCCCTTGTGAACAAGGCTGCATTTGACCAGCTCTGGCATCATAAGGCCTCAACTAAACTGCAGCCCTTCGGAATGACGGGGAATTCCTGCGCTGTTTGGAGATAAACCTAGCACAAATGAAGATGGTGGTGGTTGTTGGAGTTGAGTTATCGCAGCTCCTGGACATCACTGCAGGAGATTCTCGGGGTATTGTGCTCGGCCTAAACATTTTCAGCTGCTTCATCAATGACATTTCATCATAAAGTGAGAAGGTTTGGATTCGGAGAGAGAGGATTTTCTTAAAATAATACAGGATCTGGCCAAGGTAGGCTGGGAACTGTTACATGTGGGAAAATCTACAGAAGAGCAGTGGGGTGCGTTGAAAAAGGAAATGGGGAGGGTACAGGCTCAACGTATTCCATGTAGGGTGATAAGGAGTTACAAGCACAGAGATCCATGCGTGACTAGAGATATTCATGTTACTATGAGAAGGGAAAGAGAGGCTTTTCACAGTTACAAGGGGAGCAAATCAGCGGACGCATTAGTGGAGTTACAGAATGTACAGTTTGGAACTTAAGAAAGCAATTAGGAGAGCAAAGATACGATATGATAGAGTTCTGGCTGATAAAAGTAGGGAACAACCCAACATATTCTGTAAGTATATCAATGGGAAGAGGATAGCCCAGGAAAGAGTAGTGCCCATTAGGGATTCTGGGGTCAGTCTATGGGTGGAGCCTGAGGAGATCGGTAGTCTGTTGAACAGATAAATCACTTCCGTCTTCACCCACGAGAATGACGATGAATGTATAGAACTCGGGGAGAGAGTCTGTGAGGTTCTTGCGGTAAATTGATATAGGGAGTGGCAAGGAGTTGGAGGTGATCGAAGGCTTAAAAGTGATCTAATATCCAAGTCTGGATGATTTGAGTCCCAGAGTGCCAAGGGAGGCAAGGGAGGAGATCTCAGGGGCTGTGACACAATTTTTTTAATACCACTATGACCACGGGGTGGTGCCAGAGGACGGCAGAACAGCAAATGTGGTTCCGTTATTTAAGAAAGTTTGTAGAGATAAGCCAGGGAACTACAGATCAGTGAGTCTCACGTCAGTGGTAGGGAAAACATTGAAGAAAATTCTGAAGGAGAGAATCTATCTCCACTTGCAAAGGAGGCATGATTTCATCAGGGTAAGACAGCATGGCTTTGTCACAGGGAGGTCATGCCTAACAAATCTGACTGAAAATTTTGAGGAGCTGACCAGTTGTATAGAACATGGTAGTGCTATTGATGTACTTTACCTGATTTCAACAAAGCCTTTGACAAGGTCCCACATGGGACTCTGGTAAAGAAGTAAAATGCACATGGAATTAAGGGTAATTTGATAAGGTGGATTCAAAATTGGCTTAATTTTAGGAGACAGACGATGATGACAGAAGTCTGCTTCAGTGACTAGAAGCCCGTGTCCAGAGGTGTACAACAGGGTTATGAGCTGTGTCCGCTAATATTTGTCATTTACATAAACAACATACTTGATAATGTTGCGGAATGGAGTAGTAAGTTTGTGGATGACACAACGATTGGCAGGGTGGTTAAGAGTGGGGTTTGGTGGCCTGGGCTACTGGAAGATATAGACGGGATGATAAAATTGGCAGATGAATGTCAGATGGAATTTAACCCTTAAAAGTGCAAGGTGATACACTTTGGAAGGAGCAATTTGACAATGAAGTAGTCAATGACCGTCATTACTCGCAGATGTTCTGAGGAACAAAGGGAAATTGGCGAGTGTGTCCATAGGTCTCTGAAGGTGGAGGAGAATGTAGGTGGGGTGGTGAAAAAGGAATATGGGACACTTAGATGTATCAATCAAGGCTTAGATGACAAAAACAGGGATGGCATGTTTGAGTTGTATAGAGGCCTGGTGAGGCCACAGCTGGAGTATTTTTTTGGCAGTTCTGGTCACCACATTACAGAAAGGATGTGATTTCACTGGAGGGTGTGCAGAAGAGATTCACCAGGAGTTTGCCTGGGATGAAAATTTCAGGTTCGAAGACAGGTTGTAATAACTTGTGTTGTTCTGTTGCAGCAGAGAAGATCTGAACGAGATGTCCAAGAATATTAGGGGCAGGAACAGGGTGGATAGTGTGCAGCTGTTCCCCTTAGTAGACGTTCAAGGTGAAGGGCAGAAGGTTTAGGGGAGATATGAGGAAAATTTTTTTTACCCAGTGTGGTGAAGGTCTGGAATGAGCTGCCTGGGAGGGTGGTGGAGGCAGGTTGCCTCCTATCCTTTAAAAAGTACCTGGATGAGCACTTGGCATGTCAAACATTCAAGGCTATGGGTCAAGTGCAGGTAATTGGAATTAGTTCGGTAGATCAGGTCTTTCTTACGTGTTAGTGCAGACTCGATGGGCTGAAGGGCCTCTTCTGCACTGTGATTCTGTGAGAAGTAAAAATTCTCACTCATGATTTGACAGTTCAGCACTATTCATGAATCGTCCAATATTGAAGCAGTCCATGTCTAACTGCAGCAAGACTTTGAAAATATTGAAGTGGTAAATAGCAATGCAAACAGAGAATCAAGATCGATGAACAGACAAAATGCCAGCAATAAGGGAGCTGGGACTCAGCAGCAAGAGACTGATACCCACGTAATGCCGTTAGCCAAAAACTAAATTTCCTGGGGATAATTAGCAGGTCTAGATTTTGGAAAACTCAGAAGCCAAACAAGAAACCATTGCCTTCTCTCCCTGATGGAGCTACACAGGTGCTTGTTATTATCCTAATAATTGTTGCTCAATGTCACTGCCAAGTCTGTAGAGTAACAAATAAATAGTTATGTAAACACATGCACAAAATTGACAAGCAGCTCATTTTGTACACATGAGCATAAACAATAAACACGCATTTATTTGCACAAATATGTGTAAACAAGCATTAACAAAAATAAAGCCCTGATGTCGAGTCATACAGAGTCGACACGATAAATCTGTCTCTCTTCACAGATGCTGCCAGACATGGTTTTTGTTTTCTAGTGTTTTCTGTCTCTGTTAGAAAAATAATTTTACACACGTGACACACACACACACAATAGACACTTGGATTTTTTTTCTTATTGTCCAGCGAATCCAAATCCCTGGAGCCAAGCGATCAGCTCCCATGAGGAGAATATTAAGTGTTGAGTCACATCTTCACCTGAAGAGGGGACATTCCTCAGGAATATGCATCACTATTTGTGTCGCTCCAGAAGTGCATAAGGGGGTTATAACTGAGGCATGGCCTGAGGAGATTTGCTGCAAAGGGAACCCTGCTTGTCACACATATGCATAGCCATGGCCACCCCACCGTGATAGATCAAAGCCTGCCATTCGATGAGCTGGAGTTAGTCACAAGCATCTTATTCATAACCTCCCATATTTCTCAGTCCATAACCCAAAGGATGCCTTAAAAGGTAAACCTTGCAGAGGGAGATTACTCCATATGGGGCACCAAGATGGAACGCTGGAAATAGGTGGTTTGAATATAACATTGTGGAGTGGAAAGTGTGGTGCATCGCGAATTTTTTCAACCAGCTTGTGGATTTCCATCTGTCTGCTGATGTGTGTAAGATTGATACTTGCAAGAACAGGGAGCCAGAGGAGGGTTGTTGAAGGGAGAGTTGCTGTTATGATTCGTATTATTGCATTCAATTGAGTTCCAACAAGATGTGTGTGTGATGCGTTGTGCAACACAGTTTCACTGTACTTTGCTATGGAGTATAATGGGGCAGGTGCTGAGGCCCAGTGTGTTGTAGCAGCAAGACCCAACCTAGATTGAACAAGATTTAATAATAGAAGAAAAGAGTTGACGTTTCGAGTCCTCATGACCCTTCGACAGAACTTGATTTCGAGTCCAAGAAAGAGTTGAAATATAAGCTGGTTTAAGGTGTGTGTGTGAGGGGCGGACAGAGAGAGACAGAGAGAGGTGGGTAGGGGTGTGGTTGTTTGGACAAACAAGCAGTGATAGAAGCAGATCATCAAAAGATGTCAGCGACAATGGTACAATAGAACACATAGGTGTTAAAGTTAATGTTGGTGATATTATCTAAACGAATGTGCTCATTAAGAATGGATGGTAGGGCACTCAAGGTATAGCTCTAGTGGGGGTGGGGGGAGCATAAAAGATTTTAAAATATTTAAAAATAATATAAATAGGTGGGAAAAGAAAAATCTATATAATTTATTGGGGAAAAAAAGGGGGGGAAGGAAAACAGAAAGGGGGTGGGGATGGGGGAGGGAGCTCACGACCTAAAGTTGTTGAATTCAATATTCAGACCGGAAGGCTGTAAGGTGCCTAGTCGGAAGATGAGGTGTTGTTCCTCCAGTTTGCGTTGGGCTTCACTGGAACAATGCAGCAAGCCAAGGACAGACATGTGGGCAAGAGAGCAGGGTGGAGTGTTAAAATGGCAAGCGACAGGCTTGCGGACAGACCGCAAGAATGACCCAAACCTCCCTGTCGCTTGCCATTTTAACACTCCACCCTGCTATCTTGCCCACATGTCTGACCTTGGCTTGCTGCATTGTTCCAGTGAAGCCCAACGCAAACTGGAGGAACAACACCTCATGTTCCGATAGGCACCTTACAGCCTTCCGGTCTGAATATTGAATTCAACAACTTTAGGTCGTGAGCTCCCTCCCCCATCCCCACCCCCTTTCTGTTTCCCCCCTTTTTTTCCCCCAATAAATTATATAGATTTTTCTTTTCCCACCTATTTCCATTACTTTTAAATATTTTAAAATCTTTTATGCTCCCTCCACCCCCACTAGAGCTGTACCTTGAGTGCCCTACCATCCATTCTTAATTAGCACATTCGTTTAGATAATATCACCAACTTTAACTTTAACACCTATGTGTTCTATTGCACCACTGTCGCTGACATCTTTTGATGATCTGCTTCTATCAGTGCTTGTTTGTCCAAACAACCACACCCCTACCCACCTCTCTCTGTCTCTCTCGCTCCGCCCCCCGCACACACACCTTAAACCAGCTTATATTTCAACTCTTTCTTGGACTCGAAATCAAGTTCTGTCGAAGGGTCATGAGGACTCGAAACGTCAACTCTTTTCTTCTCCGCCGATGCTGCCAGACCTGCTGAGTTTTTCCAGGTGGTTGTGTTTTTGTTTTGGATTTGCAGCATCCGCAGTTTTCTTTGTTTTTAAGATTTAATAATATGTTGTTTCTGGTTTGGAATGTCGCTGCTCTTTTCTCCAGATGATCCCGAGAGGGCAGACTCCTGTCTAGATTCACACCCAATTATGTTGAGTTGGGATCATACCTTAGCCTCTGACTATCCACTTAAAAAGGCAGATTTATTTTGGCACTAACATTATGGAGATGCTATACACTGGATAGAGGTTGATAGGAATTCAAGTTCCCATGTGCTGCAGTAGTACTCAAATTTGTATCATTTTTATGAATGAAATGCTACAGGCTGCAGAAGGATAGGGCTTGGGTCCAATGACAGATACCAGCAGCAGAGATGAACAGGACTGGAAATCTTCTGTTTGTGAAGGAGCATTTCAACAACTGCCTTCATCCATTTTGGAAGCATTTTGGACAGTTTTAGGATAGGCCAGGATGCCACCCCCTCTCCTTGCCATCTGTGAGGTCCAGCAGCACGAGTCCTGGTCCTTTGGAAGCAATTTCCCATGTAGGAGGTAAGTGACAGACTTAATCACATGTACTTCACCCCTTACGGAAACCAGCTTGTGCAATATTAAGCATCGTTCTTCTTCTGGAGATGTGCGTTGGAGAACAAATTCTCCAATATCTTAAAGCACACCGAAGGTAGTGAAATCGAAAGATGGATGGCTGCCAGTGGGAGATATTTTTTCAGGGTCTGGTATGAAAATGATTTTTGGAATTGTGCCTGAGATTATCATTTTTGTGCAGAATGGAGTAAGCCAAGCACAAGCAAGGAGTTCTCATTACTCGAATGCAGTCCAAGGCCTCGGTGAATTTTTGACAGTTTGCATGCATCCCATTGCATCTTCATTGCATTCCTGATGGCTAGAAAGCAAGGACCAATGTGGATGAGCGATGGCCTGTGTTGTCCATGTCAGAAATGATCCAGGACTGGGCACTGTGCTGGTTTGGGTGACCATCAAGGGAACGGAACCAGCACAGGACTGGTGAGTAAATCTGGATCCATCTAGCTAACTGGAACGTCCCTGCTGCTTGGGGTCGTGTAACAATGTGATAATGTTTCTGGAGGCGCACTGAAGAGCAGTTCACCAACAATGTTTGGGCCCAGTTATCCCAGTAAGTATGTTGAAGTCCCCTCTTTGGTGGCTGAGTGAGGGAGAGCTGACAGAACTTTCTTTTCCCAGTTGGCACTTGGAGGAATGTGTTTACGATATGGAAAGTGCCGTCACGAATTGTATCACAGAAGGCTGGTGATGAAACAGCAGCTGCATTAGCAATGTCTGATCACACAAGGGCTTAGTAGCCATGCTTAGCGAGTTAGGAGTAGCACAGTAAGTTTTTATCTTTGATGCAATAGTGATGTGCCACAGGCGTATTATGTTGATGGAGTTTTGGGTGACAAGGTACCCAATGAGCTTTCACTGTCCTGCCGATAGTCCCACAATATATCGTTCAAAGATTTTGTGAAAATGTCCAATTGCCAGCAGTCTGGAGGGCTGCTCAGTGCAGGATGACTGGCTCTGGAGGGAATGGTGATCCAGGCGCTTTCGGATTCCTCATACATTCTCTTGAATTTCAATTTGATGGTAGGACCATTTGCTTCATCAGGAACACTTTCTTTGGCAAACCATACATTGTAATAAAAATAATCCTCCACAATTCTCCTTGTGGGAATGTTTTTCAAAGGTATCACTTCAGTAAGCCTTGAAGACAGCTCTATTTTTGTCAGTAAGCACGGATTTCTGATTTTTTTCCTTAGGGATTGTTCCAACACAATCAATCACGAACCTAATAAAAAATCATAGTAACCATTGGAAACATAGAAACTAGTAGCAGGAGTAGGTCATTCAGCCCTTATAGCCTGCTCCACCATTCATTATGTTCATGGCTGGTCATTCAACTCAATAGCCTGATCCTACTTTCTCCCATACAATTTGATTCCTTTAGCCCCAAGAGCTATACCTAACTCATTCTTGAAAACTTGCCAATTTTTGGCCTCAACTACTTTCTGTGGTAACGAATTCCACAGGCTTACTACTTTCTGGGTGAAGAAATTTTTCATCATCTCAGTCCTAAATTGCCTACCCATTATCCTCAGGCTGTAATCCCTCGTTCTGGATTCTCCACAATCGGGAACATGCTTCTTGCATCGCCACTGTCTAGTTTTGTTAGAATTGTATAGGTTTCCATGAGATCCCCCCTCATTCTCCTGAGCTCCAGCGAATGTAATGCTAATCGACTCAATCTCTTCGCATATCTCAGTACTGACATCCCAGGAAGCAGTCGGGTAAACCTTCGCTGCACTCACTCTATAGCAAATACACCTTCCGCAGATAAGGAGACCAAAACTGCACACAATATTGCAGTTGTGTTCTCACCAAGGCCCTGTACAATTGCAGCAAGACGTCTCTGTTCCTGTACTCAAATTCACTAGCTATGAACGACAAAATACAATTTGCTTTCTTTACCCCCTGCTGCACCTGCATGCTTACCTTCAGGGATTGGTATAGAAGGACACCCTGGTCCCGGTGCACATTTCCCTCTCTCAATTCATTGCCATTCATTTAATAATCCGCCTTCCTGTTTTAGCTATCAAAATGGATAACCTCACATCTATCCACATTATACTGCATCTGCTATGCATTTGACCACTCACTCAGCTTATCAAAATCACACTGAATCATCTCTCTATCCTACTCATAGCTGACCCTCCCACCCAGTTTTGTGCAACATGGAAATATGGAGAAATTATATTTAATTCTCTTACCTAAATGATTAATATATGTTGTTAATAATGGGTCCCAGCACGGAGTCCTGCAGTACCCCACTGCCTACCATTCGGAAAAAAAAGACCCATTTATTCCTATCCTTGTTTTCTGCCTGCCCATCAGTTTTCCAGCCTTCTCAATACATTGCCCCCAATCCCATGCGCTTTAATTTTACTTGCCAATCTCTTATGTGGCGCATTGTCGAAAGCCTTCCGAGAGTCCAAGTAATCACATGCACTGGTTCCCACTCAGCAACTCTACTAGTTACATCCCCGAAAAATTCCAGTAGATTTGTCAAGCATTATTTCCCTTCCATAAACCCATGCTGACTCTGTCACTGCTTTCCACGTGCTCAGCTAATAAATCTTTTCTAATGGACTCTAGAATTTTCCCCAGTACCAACATCAGGCTGAATGGTCTATAATTCCCTGTGTTCTATCTGTGTCCCTTTTTAAATATTGGGGTTACATTAGCTACCCTCCAATCTGTAGGAACTGTTCCAGAGTCTAGAGGATTGTCGGAAGATGATGACCAATGCATTAACTATTTCTGGGGCCACTTCCTCAACTACTCTGGGATGTAGATTATCAGGCTCAGGGATATAACGACCTTCAATCCCATCAATTTCCCCAATACCATTTCCCTACAAATACTGATTTCTTTCAGATCCTGCCTCTCACTCAAACCTCTGTTCCCCAACCCTTCTGGGATGTTATTAGTGTCCTCCTTTCTGAAGATATAAATAAGTAAGTAAGTACTTAGTTGGTCAGCCATTTCTTTGTTCCCCAACATAAATTCCACTGTTTCCGACTGTAAGGGACATACATTTGTCTTCATCAATCTTTATCTCTTCACATCCCTATAGAAACTTGCACAGTCAGTTTTTTTATGTTCACTGGAAACTTTCTCTCACAATCTATTTTTCTTTACTTAATCAATCCCTTTGTCCTCCTTTGCAGAATTGTAAACTGCTTCCAATCCTCATGTCTGCTGTTTCTCTGGCAAATTTGAAAGCCTCTTCCTTCCATCTAATATTATCTCCATTTTCCCTTGTAAGCCATGGTTTGGCCAACTTTCCTGTTTTACTTTTGCACCAGGCAGGAATAAACAATTATTGCAGTTCACCCATGCGCTCTGTGAATGTTTGCCATTGCCTTTCCACTGTCATCCATTTAAGTAATGTTTCACAATCCATCATAGACAAGTCGCACCTTATATCAGCGTAGTTTCCTTTATTAAGATTCAGGAGCCGAGTTTCAGAATCAACTACAGAACTCTCCAACATGATAAAGAATTCTATCATATTGTGGTCGCTCATCCCCAAGGGGCCTCACACAACTAGATTGCCAGTTATCCCTTTCTCATTACACAATACGCATTCGAGGATGGCCTATTCTCTCTTTGCTTCCTCAATGTATTGGTCCAGAAAAGCATCCCATAAACACTGCAGGAATTCCTCCTCCACAGTATTGTTACTAATTTGATTTGCACAATCTGAAGGCATGTTAAAGTCACCCATAATTACAAGTGTCCCTTGATTACATGCGTCTCTAATTTCCTGTTAAATGCCATTCCCAACATCACCACTACAGTTTGGGTATCTATATACAACCCCCACTAACGGTGTTTTGCCCCTTAGTGTTTCTCAGCTCTACTCATACAGATTCCACATCATCGGAGCTAAAAGCTTTCCTCAATATTGCGTTAATTTCCTCATTAAATAGCAATTCAACTCTACCACCTTTTCCTTTTTGTCTGTCCTTCCTAAATATTGGATACCCCTCAATGTTCAGTTGCCACCCCAGGTCACCCTGCAGCCATGTCTCTTTAATCCCAATTATATCATACCCGTTTACATCTATTTGCGGGTTGGATTCATCTACGTTATGCAAGTGTTTTTGTGTTAAGGCACAATGCATTTAGGATTGTCTTGTTAACATTAATTGTCCCGCTCCCACTATTTTTCATTGAGGCCCCTATTTGATTCTTGCACTTGATTTCTCTGCCTATCACTTAATCTTATTCTGCTTTCTGTCTTTTGCTATTTTCCTTGATTCCCCTTCCTCTGATTTCTTGAATAGGTTGCCATCCCTCTGTCATTTTAGTATAAGCCCTTCCCAACCAATCTAGCAAACGATCAACCTTGGACATCAGTCCCGGTCCAGTGCAAGTATAACCATTACAGTTTGTACTGGTCCCACCTCTCCACAAATAGTTCCCAATGCAGCAGGAAACTGAAACCCATCTCCCTATCACACCATCTATTCAGCCACGTATTAACACGAGATATATCCTCATGTTTCAACTCTGCACAGTCCCTCAAATGCCTGAATTAGAACTAAATTTGTTGGATTATTTATTTTTTATCTTTTATCTATCACTTCACAGATGCAACATGATCTACAGAATTTAAATACATATATATGCAATCCAGAGCAATATATAGGATTTGGCACTTTCACAATTCCTAAATAACCACCCATTGTAATTCTCCAGATAACATTTCTAGATGCAGGTGGTATTATAATTTGATGCCCTTCCTTACAGGTTTCTTTTCCTGAAGCATGGAAAAGTCCCCATTTTCTAATGAAATAATTACACACCAGGTAATAACAGTCGCTAATACATTCTGCCTCTCTTCTTCTGTACGCGGTCTGATATAACTCTTTCATTTGCAAACCATTTCTATGCAACACGTGCACTAGCCTTGAGGTAAATACCTCGACAGCATCCTCCTCCATTGTCTCTTTGTGAACAATCTTACTAAAAATGGTGTCAGATAATTTGACATTAGAACCTTCTCCCTGCTGCATAACTTCCTGTTATTCCTGTTTCAACCTGTGAGCCTGTGGTTTTCTTATCCCACAATCTAGAAACAATCCAGGATGCTCCTTCTGCAGCATATCTGTTGAAGCACATTTACGGCTGTTCAACTTCCATAGGCATCACTCGCTTATGTGACGCAATTATTTCTTTACCCAAAATAAATTGGAAACGTGCAACATGCTTTTTTTCAACCACTCCAATAATCAGCTCAACAGCTTTCCACTTACGCTTTAAATTTAACTTCCAAAAGGGAATAAGCTTCGCATCTCCATCAACCCCAACTATTATCATTTGCTCCTGCAATACTCCCTCAGAACAACAAACATCACCATCCCTCAAAATTAGGGATTGAGTAGCCCCTGTATCACTTAAACTTTTAACAGTTTACTTATGCAGCCCTGTGCACATGAAATAATTCCCGTTCATGTTCAAAATCTTTCACATTTCCACACCCTGCACCCAAGAACACCCTTGGGTAAAGTAGAAAACATTCCCACTTCTTTGTCTATCACTGATACTTCCATTTGAAAAGCACACAAAACTCTCATTTTTCATGTGCCTGAACCTAGGGCTGCACAGTTATTTTCATTCCAAAACTTTTCTGCACCAAAACAACCCCAACAGATGGTAATGTAATTGCTGTTTGTAGGCAATTACCCCTAAGAGAAGCACTTTATTCGCATCTCCATACTAAACTTGTTTCCTTTTTTCTTTATCTATGTCCCCTAGTTTTAGATTCTCCCACTCGTGGAAACATCACAACATCTATCCTGTCAGACCCCCCCCCCAGAATCGTGTATGTTTCAATATGATCACCGTTCATTTTTTTTATACTATAATGAATAAAGGCCGAGCCTGTTTATCCTTTCTTGTTAAGTCAACCCCATTAACCCAGGAATTAATCTAGTGATTCCCTGTGGAACTTCCTCCAATGCCAATCTATCTTTTCTTAAATACTGGAGCCAAAATGTGTTCTCAGTACTCCAAGTGCAGCCTCGTCTACACCATGTACCATTTTAACAAGACTTCACTATTTTAAAACTTGAACCACCTAGGAAAACAAGCAGAAATACAATTTGTCTTTTCAAATACTTGCTGCACCTGCTTGCTAACACAACAATAGGTTACAATGAGAGAGATGGTCAGCAAACCTTGTGGATGGATAGTGCCAGCAAGTGTGAAGTCAGTGATCAAACTGAACGGAAAGTGACAAAAAGATTAAGTAATTGATCTAACTGGACAGATAGTGACAATGAGATTCAGGCCCGTGATGTAACTGAATGGATAGTCACAGTCAGAATTAGATCAGCTATCTAACTGGATGGGTACTGCCAATAAAATTGATGTCAGTGATCAATCTGGATGTATAGTGACAATAAAAGTGACGTCAGTGATGTAACTGGATTAAAAGTAACAATGAGAGAGAGGTCAGTGATCTAATTGGATGGATGGTCATAATAAAGTTGAGTTTAGTGAAGTAGCTGTGCAGTAGTGTCAATAAAAGTGAGGTAAGTAATGTACCCAGATGTGTGGTGTGAAAAAGACTGATGTAATTGATGCATCAGGTTGGGTGGTGGAGTTCAGACTTAATAAGTCATGTACTCACCAAACTCCAACTTAAGCAATCTCCTGCAGCCCAGAGCAGCACTCCAATGCCGACAATATCAGCACTGGAACATGGGCTATTTTTATTGTCTCTGACTCTCAACTCTGTTAAAGTCAGTCAGTAGTCGGGAAAGTTCTACAGTCCTTTATAAAAGATTCAATAGCTGAGAAAATGGAAAACATTGGCAGAATTGTACAGAGTGAGCATGGATTTATGAAAAGGAACTCATGCTTGACAAATCGACTGGAATTTGTCGAGAATGTAATGAGTAGAGTTGATGAAGGGGGAGCCAGTGGATGTGGTTTATTTGGACTTTCAGAAGGATTTCGACAAAGTCCCACAAACGAGAATAGCGTGTAAAATGAAAGCGAATGGGTTTGGGGACAGTGTATTGAGATGGGTAGAAAACTGGTTGGCAGAGAGGAAATGATGAGTAGGAATAAACGGGATTTAATGCGAATGGCAAGAAGTGATTAGTGGGGTACTGCAGTGATAGATGTTGGGAGTTCAGCTCTTCAAAATGTATGTCAATAATTTAAATGGGGTAACTAAATGTAACATTTCTAAAGTTGCAGACGACACAAAGCTGTGTAGGAGAGCGAGCTGTGAGGAGGATGCAGAAATGTTTCAGTGTGATTTGGATAAGCTGACTGACTAGAGAAAATGCATGGTGGATGCAGTATAATGTGGATAAATATGAGGTTATCCATGTTAGTAGCAAAAACAGGATGGCCGATTATTATCTGAATGGCTATAAATTGAGTGAGGCGAGTATGCAATGAGCCCGGGTTGCTCTCGTAAGCCAGTCACTGAAGGTGAACATGCGGGTACAGCAGGTGGTAAAGAAGGCAAAATAAATGTTGTTCTTCATAACGAGAAGTTTCGAGTACAGGAGCACGGATGCCCTACTGCAGTTATACAGGGTCTTGGTGAGACAGCACATGGAATATTTTGTGCAGTGATGTTCTACTTCACTAAGGAAGGATGTTCTTGTTAAAGAGGGAGTGCAGCAAAGGTTTACCAGACTCTTTCTTGGGATGGCAGTACTGACAGATGAGGAGAGATTGAGTCGGATATGATTATTTTCACTGGAGTTTAGAAGAATGAATGGGGGATCTCATAGAAACCAATAAAATTCTAACAGGCCAAGACAGGGTAAGTGCAGGAACGATGTTCCTGAAGGTGGCGGAGTCATAAATCACAGGTCACAGTCTGAGGATGCAGGCTAGACCATTTAAGACTGAGATGAGGAGACATTTCTTCACCCAGAGAGTGGTGAGCCTGTGGATTTCGCTACTACAGAAAATATTTGAGGCCAAAACACTGTATGTTTTCAGGAAAATGTTAGATATAGCTCTTGGGGTGAAAGGGATCAAAGGATATGTAGAGATATCGGAAGCAGGCTATTGAGTTGGATGATCAGCCATTACCGTAATAAATGATCGAGCAGACTCGAGGTGCCGATTGTCCTACTCCTACTTCTATGTTTCTATGGTTATATGCACCTGTCGGGCAGTGACAATAAGAACATGGTAAGTGTTGTTTCTGTTTGATATTCAGAATCATGGTCAGGTCAGTGATGTTCCAGGATGGGTAGTCACAATATTATCGAGGTGGGTGAAGTATTTGCAGGGGAAGTGACCAGATGACTGAGCTCAGTGAGGCACATGACAAATGTGCAAATCAAGGATTCTCAAGACATCTGCAACAGAGGGATGGATAGTGATTTATTCTCATTTTCATATTCATCTCCAGAGCCATAACCTGCAGGCTACGGATAAGGCTTGATTGCTTGGTTATTGGCCGGGACAGGTGCGATAGGACAAGTAGCATCTTTCTGCGCTTCAAACTTTCTATGTTTCTATAACTCCAAACACTGCCAATTCAGGTACAGCTTGTGGATAGTTTTATAATAAATTGCCATCTACACTGTCTCATTAACCAATGGCAGCGTAGGATCTGAATGGATTCGGTACCGAATAAAGCTCAGTTTTATCTGTTCCAACAATAGTCACATGGCAAGCACATCATGGAGTCAGAAGCAGAGAGAATCTCCACCTACACTGTTCCCAGAAAACACTCCCAGCTTAGTTACAACATCGAATTATATACAGAGGAACGCTCTCTCTACACTGTCCTCATCAAACACTCCCATGTCAGATACACCACGGGGACAGATAGAGAGTAAAGCCCCTTCTGCAATGCCCCAAACAAACATTCCCAGGACAGGAACAGCGCGAGGTTACAATGAAACTAAAACTCCCTCTACACTGTCCCCATCAAACACTTTCAGGACAGAACAGCATTGGTTTAGAGAGAGAGTAAAGCCCCTTCTGCAATGCCCCAAACAATCTTTCCCAGGACAGGTACAGCGTGGGGTTAGAATCAAGGTAAAACTCCCTCTACACTGTTCCAATCAAACACTCTCAGGACAGAACAGCACGTTATTCGATATAGAATTCAGGATGGTGAGTGACTTGTAGGGACACATCCAGGTGTTGGTGTTTCCTCCTAACTGCTTCACTTGCCTTTCCAGGTTGTGGCAGTCATAGGTTTAAGCAGCCTTGGTGAATGCCAGCACTGCAACTAGTAGTTGTTACACGCTGCTGCTAATGTGCGTCGATGGTGGAGGGAGTGAATGTTTGGGGATGGGATTCCAATCAATCCAACTGCTTTTATCCTGGAAGGTTTCGAGCTACATGAGTGTTGTTGGATCTGCACTCATCCAAGCACACGCGGAGTGTTCTATCACACTCTTGACTTGCGCCTTGTTAATGGTGGACAGTCTTAGATGAGATAGGAAATGAGTTACTCACCACTTGATTCCTGGCCCCTGACCTGATCTTCTAGCCACAGAAGTTGTATTGTTGTTCCAGTTCAGCTTCTAGTCATTGGTAACCCTAGGATGTTGTAATTTGGGGATTTTGTGCTTATTATGCCATTGAATGTCAAGGGATGATGGATATATTCTCTCTTGTTGGAGACAGCCATTGCCAGATGCTTGTGCTATAACATCGCAGGTGATGTGTGCTAGGCGTGTTCCACAAGGGAACAGTGGCCACACTATCGCAATGGTTTTGCAATGTTTAATTGTCACGATAAGATGTGTGCACTAAATTCAGAATTGAATATTCCACTGACAACTTTAGGAATGTAAAAAAAGGACTAAATTAAACGTTTATTAAACAAAACAAAATATTTCAAGCTCATACATGAGCTAAGTTATTTAACTGATCTGGCTAGCCATATAAATACTGTGGCTAAAGGAGCAGGTCAGAGGCTAACAACTCTGCTGACCTCCTGACTCCCCAAAAGCCGATCCACTATCTACAAGGCACATGTCAGGAGTGCGATGGAACACTCCCCACTTAAGTGATTGAGTGCAGTTCACACAACAATCAAGAAGTTGGAGAAATCAACCCACTTGACTGGCTTTAAAACCACAAACATTCACTCCCTCCACCACCAGCACACATTAGCAGCAGTGTGTGCCATCTACAAGATGCACTGCAGGAATTCACCAAGGCAGCTTCGACAACACATTCTAAACCCCATGGCCACTCCCATCTAGAAGGACAATGATAGCTGATCGGTGGGAACACCTCCACCTGGAAGTTCCCCTCCAAGTCACTCACCAACCAGATTTGCAAAAATATCACCGTTCCTTCCTGGCACTGTGTCAAAATCCTGGAAATCCATCCCTAACAGCACTGTAGATGCACCAACACCACCAGGACTGCAGTGTTTCAAGAAGGCAGCTCACCACCAACTTCTCAAGGGCAACTAGGGATGGGTAAGAAATGCTGACCCAGCCAGCGAAGCCCATATCCCATGGAGGAATAAAATAAGAAATTAAACTAGTTGTTGCACTGTACTGAGAGTGCGCCATGGGTCTATCTAGAAGGAAGTGTAGAGGGAACTGTACTCCCTCATGAAGACCATAATGTACCTGAGATTGTCAGCTCTGGACAGTGTAGAGTGAGCATTACTCTGAATCTGACCCTTTGCTGTACCTGAGCTGGGAGTGTTTGATAAAGGTGAGTAACTCTCTGCAGAATTCCCAGCCTCTGTCCTGCACATTCAGCCACAATATTTCTATGGCTGGTCCAGTTCATTTCCAGGTCAATGGTTACACTCAGGATGGTGAGGGTGCTGGGTTCACTGATGGTATTTTCATTAAATGTCAGCAGGAAAGAGTTGAATTTTCCCTTTTTGGAGATGGTGGCTTGCCTTGAAATTGTGTGGAATGAGCATTACCTGTCAATTATCAGTTCAACCTTGAATGTTGTTCAGGTCCGGCTGCATATCAGCACGGACTGTGTCAGTATCTGTGGGACCCCAATTGCTGTAGAAAGTTGAGCAATTAGCGAACATCCTCACTTCTGCCATCATAATGGAGGGAAGGGCACTGAAGAACCAACAGAAGATGTTTGGGCCCAGGTCACTAACGTGAGGAACAACTGCAGATAAGACCTGGGACCGAGATGATTGACCCCAACAACCACAACCATATTCCATTGTGTTAGGTATGACTCAAACCAGTGCATATTATTCCCTCTGATTCCATTTTCTCTGGAGTTGCCTGTGCGACTTCATTCCATATTCAGTAAAAGGCTGTCCTGATGCCCCGGCAGATGCCTCTCACCTCACATTCTGAGTTCACCGCTTGTATCCACATTTAAACCAGGGGTATAATGGCTTCAGGAGCTGAATGGCGCTGGCAGAACCCAGCTGAGTTTCAGTGGACAGGTTATTACCGAGAGAGTTTCAATTGATAGAAAAGCTGATGTCATCTTTCAATCATCTGCAGAATCCCGACTCAGTCCCCAGGGTTAGGCAGTAAGTAAAGACAGACTGACCAGGGAGTCCAGCAAATCCCGATACACTCCACAGGAATGGCATGCAAATCCTGAAATACTCCGCGGGGACTGCTGCAAATCCCAAACACTCCACTGAGTCCAAAGCGAATTCCTACGCATTCCCCAGGGACAAGCTGCAAATGTGGACAAATTCCACAGGGACCCACCACCGTTCCCCCTCCCCCAAAGGAAATATGGATTCACCCCACAGGTGTTCAGAGGAATTCCCGACACCCAAAGCAGTCCTCAGTGAGACATATGAAATATTGACAGGCTCCCCAAACTCCCCCAGGAAGTACAGACAGACTCTACAGTGTCACACAGAAAATACGGAGACACTCCGGAGAGAACAAAAGGAAATACCAACTCCCCAGGGTCCTCCGGGAAACATGGAGACAATCGCCAGGGGCATCCTGGAAATTCAAAATATATTCCCCAGGGACCTTCAGCAAATACATAAACAACCCTAGTATCACATAAGAAATCACGGCACACACACCCC
This sequence comes from Isurus oxyrinchus, assembly GCA_026770705.1. NCBI lineage: Eukaryota > Metazoa > Chordata > Chondrichthyes > Lamniformes > Lamnidae > Isurus > Isurus oxyrinchus. The sequence continues at coordinate 1,004,109 of JANJGN010000167.1, forward strand.
AGGGAACAGCAACAAATCCCGACACACTCTCCAGGGACACACAGCAAATCCCGACACAATCCCCAGGGACACACAGCAAATCCTGACACACAACCTAAGGACACACAGCAATACTGCACACACTCTCCAGGGACACACAGCAATACTGCACACACTCCCCAGGGACACACAGCAATATTCCACACACGCCCCAGGGACACACAGCAATACTGCACACACTCCACAGGGACACACAGCAATACTGCACACACTCCCCAGGGACACACAGCAATACACCACACACTCCCCAGGGACACACAGCAATACTCCACACACTCCCCAGGGACACACAGCAATACTGCACACACTCTCCAGGGGCACACAGCAATACTGCACACACTCCACAGGGACACACAGCAATACTGCACACACTCCCCAGGGACACACAGCAATACACCACACACTCCCCAGGGACACACAGCAATACAGCACACACTGCCCAGGGACACACAGCAATACTGCACACACTCCCCAGGGACACACAGCAATACTGCACACACTCCCCAGGGACACACAGCAATACTCCACACACACCCCAGGGACACACAGCAATGCTCCACACACTCACCAGGGAGACATAGCAATACTCCACACACTCCCTAGGGACACACAGCAATACTGCACGCACTCCACAGGGACACACAGCAATACTGCACACACTCCCCAGGGACACACAGCAATACACCACACACTCCCCAGGGACACACAGCAATACTCCACACACTCCCCAGGGACACACAGCAATACTGCACACACTCCCCAGGGACACACAGCAATACACCACACACTCCCCAGGGACACACAGCAATACTCCACACACTCCTTAGGGACACACAGCAATACTCCACACACACCCCAGGGACACACAGCAATGCTCCACACACTCACCAGGGATACATAGCAATACTCCACACACTCCCTAGGGACACACAACAATACTCTACACAATTCCCTGGGACACATAGCAATACTCCACACATTCCCTAGGGACACACAGCAATACAACACACACTCCCCAGGGACACACAGCAATACTGCACACACTCCCCAGGGACACACAGCAATACTGCACACACTCCCCAGTGACACACAGCAATACTGCACACACTCCCTAGGGACACACAGCAATACTGCACACACTCCCCAGAGACAAACAGCAATACTCCACACTCCCCAGGGACACATAGCAATACTCCACACACTCCACAGGGACACACCGCACTACTGCACACACTCCCCAGGGACACACAGCAATACTGCACTCAATCCCCAGGGACACACAGCAATACTGCACACACTCCCCAGGGACACCCAGCTAATCCCAGAGCACTCCCCAGGGAAACACATCTAATCCCAGAGCACTCCCCAGAGACACACATCTCATCCAAGGTACTCTCCAGGGACACACAGCTAATCCCAGAGCACTCCCCAGGGACACCCAGCTAATTCCAGAGCACTCCCCAGAGACACACATCTCATCCAAGGTACTCTCCAGGGACACACAGCTAATCCTAGAGCACTCCCCAGGGACACACAGCTAATCCCAGAACACTCCCCAGGGACACACAGCAATACCACACACACTCCCCAGGGACATACAGCTTATCCCAGAGCACTTCCCAGTGACACACAGCTAATCCCAGAGCACATGTAACCTGCAGGACTACAGACCAGATTCTAGCAGGAGGGATTAGGAATTCTTGCTGGTTTATCAGCCTGCACAGACACAATTGGACAAGAGGCCTCCTTCTGAGCCATAAATATTCTGTGATTCTATAAGTATACAATCTACCAGTTCAGATGCAGCTTGTGGTTAGATCGAGTGTGAAGTTCCATCTTCTGTCAAATTAAACAATGGCAGGTTTGGATCTACAATGGTTAGGTAGTGAGTACATCTCACTCTGCATTGTTCCCACGAATTACTCCCAGGGCAGCTGCAGAACAAACGTTAGGCCCAGAACAAATCTCCCTCTACATAGGCTGCATCAAACACTATCAGGGCAGGTCCAGCACAGGGTTAGATAGAGTAAATGTCCCTCGAAACAGACCCCATGAACACTTCCAGCACAGGTGCAGCATTGGATTCAAACAAAGTAAATATCCATCTACTTGGCACCTGCTTAGCAATAAACTGTTCCCTGATGCCTCGCTGGGTTCCGCCATGATCTCACGAAGTCTGGGTTCAATCTTTGGAAAAATAGCTGAGCTCCAGAGGAGAGGTGAGCGCGATTACCCTTCACATCCAGGCCGCATTTGTCCGTGGTATCAAAATTGGAGTCAATGGGAATCGGGTGAAAACTGCACTCTGGTTGTAGCAATACCTAGCATAACGGAAGCTGGCTGTAGTTGTTGGAGGGCAGTCAAATTAACTCCAGGACATAATTGCTGGAGTTTATCTGGATTTTTTCCTTGCCCAAACATATGCAGCTGCTTTATAAATGACCCTCCTTCCATCAAGGAAGACAGTGTAGAGGGGGTCTGATTCTTTATAAAGTTCACCTTTGCCTTCCCATGGGAAATTGAGCATTCATGTATATTGCAATAGGAATGGAATATAAATGGAGGGAAGCTTTAGTGTAGATTTACAAGCCTTTTTAGGAACTGTGGGCACTGGAGTTCTGTGTGCAACTTCCAAATATTTATGGAGAAGAAAGAAGCGTTTTAATTTTTGTAGAAGCAGATCAGAGAGCTTGACACGACTCATTCCTGAGATGAAGGGTTCATCTTTTGAAGAAGGATTGAACAGATTGGACCTATATTCAATGGAGTTTAGAAGGATTAAGGGTGATCTCATTGAATCATAAATGATCCTGAGGGGACTTGAAATAGTGGCCTCACAAGGGATGTTTTCCCTGCAGGGGGAGCCTGCAACCAGTGGATATAGTTTTGAAATAAGAAATATCAATTGTTAGACAGAGGCGAAGATAACATATATTTATAATTGCTCCAGCAGTGTTCCCTAAAAAGCACTGGGGGTTTGAACATTGAATTTGGTCAAAGCTGAGTGAAAGAGATTTTTGTCATGCAAGAGATTCACAGGTTATGACAGCAGAGAAGAAGTGGAGCTGAGATACTACCAGATCAGGCATTATTTTATTGACATACTGGTGTTCCTATGTCTTTCTCTAAATACTCGATGTTATAACTTCCCTGTGACTCTTTGAACAGACTGTATGAATGGAGTTTTACTAAGTAACAAGGCAAAGCTGCATCTGGTGAATCACCATGTGACTGGAATGTTCAGAATGGGCTTTACTCTTGTCGCGGAAATCAGAGTGAACACTCAGACCCAGGAGGTTTGTCTTGGAAGTCTTTTATTAAAATCGTGAAATCACAGAGAGCCCAGCAGCTTACGGTGGAGCTAGCTGACACTCTGAAGAAGCATCAGAGTACACACATAGTTATAGCTGACACTCTGAAGAAGCATCAGAGTACACACAGAGTTATAGCTGACACTCTGAAGAAGCATCAGAGTACACACATAGTTATAGCTGACACTCTGAAGAAGCATCAGAGTACACACAGAGTTATAGCTGACACTCTGAAGAAGCATCAGAGTACACACATAGTTATAGCTGACATTCTGAAGAAGCATCAGAGTACACACAGAGTTATAGCTGACACTCTGAAGAAGCATCAGAGTACACACAGAGTTATAGCTGACACTCTGAAGAAGCATCAGAGTACACACAGAGTTATAGCTGACACTCTGAAGAAGCATCAGAGTACACACAGAGTTATAGCTGACACTCTGAAGAAGCATCAGAGTACACACATAGTTATAGCTGACACTCTGAAGAAGCATCAGAGTACACACATAGTTATAGCTGACACTCTGAAGAAGCATCAGAGTACACACATAGTTATAGCTGACACTCTGAAGAAGCATCAGAGTACACACATAGTTATAGCTGACACTCTGAAGAAGCATCAGAGTACACACATAGTTATAGCTGACACTCTGAAGAAGCATCAGAGTACACACAGAGTTATAGCTGACACTCTGAAGAAGCATCAGAGTACACACAGAGTTATAGCTGACACTCTGAAGAAGCATCAGAGTACACACATAGTTATAGCTGACACTCTGAAGAAGCATCAGAGTACACACAGAGTTATAGCTGACACTCTGAAGAAGCATCAGAGTACACACATAGTTATAGCTGACACTCTGAAGAAGCATCAGAGTACACACAGAGTTATAGCTGACACTCTGAAGAAGCATCAGAGTACACACAGAGTTATAGCTGACACTCTGAAGAAGCATCAGAGTACACACATAGTTATAGCTGACACTCTGAAGAAGCATCAGAGTACACACATAGTTATAGCTGACACTCTGAAGAAGCATCAGAGTACACACATAGTTATAGCTGACACTCTGAAGAAGCATCAGAGTACACACATAGTTATAGCTGACACTCTGAAGAAGCATCAGAGTACACACAGAGTTATAGCTGACACTCTGAAGAAGCATCAGAGTACACACATAGTTTTAGTAAAAGTTGTACATATCAAAGAGGGAAAAGATTGAGGAAACATAGAGGAAGAGAGATGGAGTGAAATTTTGAAGATACAGTGAGTGAGACAGAAGGAGATATATAAATATATACATACAAAAAGAGAGAGAGAGTCAGGCAGACACAGAGAAAGAGAGATTAATGCTAACAATGTGAGAGAAGGGCAGAGCGAGGAACAAATGGAACAGAGGGGCTGAATGGACACAAGGTATATGGTGGGGGTGGGGAGAGGGACATGTTCTCCAAAGTGCCCATGTCCCTGGTGGCACTGGCTGTGGGATCTTTCCTTGCTCGTTTCCCGGCATCTTTGTTGCCATGCAATTTTACAGACACATTATTACACCAATTGTGGAATGTTTCTGGGGGCCTGGAATTAAATTTGGAAAGGTGACGTGGACCTGTAGAGGCCTGTTTTTATTCCTGAATAATTCCTAAGCATTAGGATGAATGACACATTAGAAAGGTGAAAGGTCTTCATGGGGGCAGATTTTGAAGCAATCAGCAGTTTTATCTCCACCTCAGATTTTGGGAGGGAATTAAGACATTTCTGAGTGTGGAGGGGTGTAGAAGGAAGTGCACCTGGCTAATGAATCATTGCTACTTGCGGGATCTTGCTGTGCACACCTGACTTACAGCCTCCTCTAAACTGTGACCGTGCTGACACTGACTTAATTGAGTTTTACTGAAGACCTGATTGTGAATTGTTTCCAATTCCTCCACAAACTCCCTCCACCCCCACAGTCCTCTACAAATATCATTGGTTAATGAAATACACGGCCTCACTGGCGTGTGCCATAACTTAAAACTGAGATGGAAAGCTCTTCAGACAGCATTTCCATCAAGAGTCGCCCTGTTTTGGGGAGGGAAATGGACAGAGACATCGACAGGACTGAGCGGATATGGGGTGGAGTGCAGTGAATGCTTGGGGGCAATCCCAGAGTGAGAGGGTGAAGGATGATTTTAATGGTTTGGATGAGTGGGCAGAAAAGTGGTAAATGGAATTCAATCCGCTGAAGTCTGAGGTAATGCATTTGGGGAGGGCAAAAATTGCAACGGAATATTCAATAAACTGGGAGAATATTGAGAGGGATAGAGGAAGTGAGAGGCATTAGATTGGATGTCAGCAGACCCTGAAGGTGGCAGGACAGGTGGATAAGTTCATAAAGAAAGCAGATGGAATGTTTTTTTTAATTTGACGAGGTATTGAATACAGTAGCAGGGATCTAATTTTGGAACTGTGATAAAATCGCTGGATATTCCACCACTGGAATTTTGTGCATTATCCTGCCAGCAAATTACAGGAAGGACATAATTGGTCTGGAGAGAGTACAGAGGAGATTTACAAGCATGTTTCCACGGCTGGAAAATTGTGAGCTATGAGGTCCGATTGAGTAGGTTAGAGTGGTTTCCCTTGGAACTGATGAAGCTGAGGGGTGACCTGTTTGACGTTGACAAGATCATAAGGAGCCTCGATAGTTTAGACAGGAAATTCCCTTTTCCCCTAGCGGGTAGGACAATTACCAGGGGGCACACATTGACGGTGATTGGTAGAACGATTAGAGTTGACATGTGAAAAATCCTTTTCACCCAGAGAGAGCTGGGTTTTTGGAACCCGTTGCCCGGATTGGTGACGGATCAACGCATTGAAAAAGTACCTGGATCAACACCTGAAGTGATGTAACCTGAAAGGATATGTTTCGCGCTCTTGAATGTCGGATTAGAATTGGTGGTAACATGTTTTCCTCCATCACAAACACATTGGACTGCATGGCTTATTTCTGTGCTTTAACATGTCTATGCTTGCATGGAATTGATGAGGGACAGTTCTGGGCGAAGTGGGTATAGATCGGGCTGTGGGGGTGTCAGTGGGAGAGAGACAGTCCTGGACTGAAAGGGTATGAAGAAGTTTGTGGGGTCTAAATGGCAGAAGGACAATTGCGGGCTTAATAAGTATGGGGGTGGGGAGGGGGAGTTGGGGGGTGTTGCGGGGGTGTGAATAGCAGAGTGAAAACTATGAACCATCACTGTCTGTGTGTATGTTTTCAGTAACACAAATGAAGGGGGTCATCAGAACTAATGAGGGGGGCTGAGAATTATTATGCGTCGGGGGTTTCTCAGAAATATTGACGGCAACAAAATTAATGGGCGTCTCAGAATTGTTGGGGCTTTAACCTAATTAATGGTGACGTCCTCATAATAACGTGGGTGCAGAATAAAGAAGGGGAACGACAAATATTGAGAAGGGGCCATACATTCCAGCATCAGCAATTTAATTTAAAATCTCTCTCTATCCGGGAGTCTGAGAGTCTATAAATCCATCTCTCACTCTTAATTTCTCCTGTTCTCAGTCTCTGTCTGCACTCTCCCAACCTCTCCATCTCCCCTACAATACAATCTGACTCTGTATCTCCCTCTCTCAAACTCTATGTCCCTGTCACTATCTCTCCCTATCGCTCTCTCTTTCTCGTTCATTCTTTCTTTCTGTCTCTTTTACTCACTCCCTCTGTTTCACTGCCTGTCTCTTCCCTCTCTCTCCCTCTCTCTCTATGTCACTCAGTCAACCTACTTCTCTCTCTTTCTCAATCACTCTCTCTGTGCACTCGCTATGTCTGTCTCTCTGTCTCTCTCTCCAGCTCTCTCCTTGCCTGCCTGTCTCTCTCTGTCTCTCTCCATCTCTCCTTGCCTGTCTGTCTCTCTCTCACTCTCGCTGTCCCTCTTTCTCTCTGTTTCTCCCTCCGTTTCTCTGTTTCTGACTCACTCTCGCTCTCTGTCTCGCTCTCTCCCTCTTTGTCTTACTCTCTCTCTCTCCAATTCCCCCATAACCCGCAATGTTGAACCTGAATTGGCCCCCGAGCCTTAACTAATGACCCCTACCTCGCTTTTTTTGTATGACCTCCCAGCCTCTGACCCGGGCCTCTACGAGTTGTTCTCCTGTTTTCTGGTAGAGGTATTCCTGTCTAATCAGTGTGATTGATCGGGGTGATGGACATTCAGTACAGCGAATGGGTGAAGAGAGCAGGTGGGACGTGGCTTGTTCACTCCAATCAGACTGAGGGATAACGATGACACATAGGCACCTCAGCCAATGGGAGCGTGGATATATTACGAGTTGGAATTTCAGTCCAACCACTGGCCGATAACGATCATAGTCAGACAGCCCGACCAATGGGAGGACCGGGACTTAAGGGCGCCCGTTTTTCTGTACAATTAGTGAGGGGCTTCCATGATGGACAGGCAGCCCGGCCAATGGGAATTAACAGTGTTTGGGTTATTTTCATCATTGAATGAATTGAAGAATTGGATTAAAGGGATATTTCAGCACATTCTTCAGCTGCTGTCTGAACAGTTTCTGTGTCACGGCGTAAATCCCAGTGTTAGTGCAGCAGCTCAGGAGCTGCAGCATGAAGCCCAATTCCTCAACAAACTTATTTAACCACACACTGTAGAGTCCCAATTCATACATCCGCTTCCATATAGAATACACCATTATCATTGACCATAACAGGATGAAATTGGCTGAGATCACAAACACTAAAATGATGGATTTCCTTCGACTCTCCATCTCTGGGTCTCTGGGTCTCTCCCCACTGCTGTGAGCCCGGAGTCTCCTGCGGGCTCTGCTGCTCAGTAAAATGTGTCTGACGGTGAGAACATTGAGCAGCAGAATCAGGACAAATGGGACACACGGGGTTAGAATGTGGTGGAGGAACACGATTGCTCCCCAAACCGGAGAGGATAGAATATCCACTCTGGCAACACAAAACCAGGGGGTATTCTTCAGCGCATACCGACCTGTCAATATAAAACACCAGAAAATGTTCTTTAAACAGCTCAGCACAGTCACTGTTCCCAGAACCACAGCAGCTGTTTTCTCACTGCAAAATTTAATTTTCAGCTTCAGGCAAGTAATTGCCACAAATCTATCAAAGGTGAAAGTGACGGTGAACCAGACAGAACAGTCAGTGGCTGCATAAAGAAGGATGGCGTGGATATTACACACGGGGATGGACTTCAGGAAAATGACCTGTTCCCAAAAAACAATTGGAATTTGTCTCAATATCAGGTCCAGGATAACGACCAGTAGATCCGCCACTGACATGGCCACCAGGTAACAAGTGACACATTTGGTCAGACCACAGTTTTTACATTTCAGGATCACAATTGTGATTAAATTCACTGTAAAGAAGGGAAAGAAAGAAGGACATTATTCACCAGGCTGATAAAGGTAATACCAGTTTGCTTGAGGAGTTGTTGATACCTTGAAATGTGTGACGGTATTCAGTGGTGAACTAAATTAAATAGATATGAAGGAACGTAAGAGGAGGTTGTTGATGCAATGGAAGGAAGCAGAGATTAAATAAGAAACATTGCATGCGAGGATGAAAGGCATAAAAAAGGGGGACCCAATGGAGACTTGGGGATGAAGGGATATCGACACGACACAGGGATGATGGGTTGGAGCCATGTGTGAGGGGGAACCAAGGGTGGCTGTGTCAAACCAGAGGTGATACGTGTGTTACGGGCTGGGTAGGTAATTGGAATAATTTATCATTATTACCTCTTCTCCACTAACTCCAACAAGATGCAATAACTTGAAAGATTGTTTAACCCCTGCAGTGCTGTAGCTTTTAAAAACAGTCACAAAGTAGACTTTCTTGTTATTTTCAGAGTCAAATGAAATGATAAATCTCTACTTAGTACAACAATGGAGAGACAATGCATAACAAATGGTTACTCCATAAACACACAGGCACACACAAATGAAAATATCATCTAAAAATATAATACACACTTGGATTATTAGAAGTTTGGAAGGTAAACTGGTCAATATTCTACAATGCTTCAGGTGGTGGTTGAAAACTTTTGCAGGTCTGAAGGATTCATTTCTGATTTCTTGAAGATAAATAATATCTATTACAGAATGCTTTAATAAAGTCTTTAATATAATGTCAATTATTTTTTTATAAACTACCTCCATGTCCTGTGATAAAAAATTCAAATTTCCATTGTCCACAGATTAACATTCCCGTTACGAACAAATTCCGAATCTCTCCTCCATCCTCCCAACAAGCTCATGCACATGTGACATGTCTGTAACATGAATATCTGGAGACACATTCATCAGGGATGCGGGGTGGGTTGGGGGGTGAGCTGGTTGTGGGGTTGGGGCAGGGTGGAGCCAGGAGTGACAGGAGGAACAAAACAAAAACAGAAATACCTGGAAAAATTCAGCAGGTCTGGCAGCATCGGCAGAAAAGAACAAAGTTGATGTTTTGAGTCCTCATGACCCTTCAACAGAACTAATTAAAAATAGGAGAGGGGTGAAATATGAGTTGGTTTAAGGTTGGGGTGTGGGGTGAGAAGCGGCGGGGGAGTGGTTGTAGGGACAAGCAAGCAGTGTTATAAGCAGATAACCAAAATATGTCATAGACAAAGGAACAAAGAGGTGTTGAAAGTGGTGATACTATATAAAAGAATGTGCTAATTAAGAACGCAAGGTACAGATAGATCTAGTGGGGGTGGGGTGAAATACACACACACAGTCATGCACAATTACATGGACACACACACAGACATGCACAGTCATTCACACAGAGAAGCACAGGTGCGCACACAGACTTCAACACATACACACAGAATAACAAACACACACACACAGACACACACAAATAAACATACACACATGCGCACAAACTAGTGCCAACACAAAGTGAAACACGTGCACTCACACGTAATTCCACACATGCAGTTGCACACCTTTATGCACACATACATAAACAAGCGTTCACATGCAGGCCGACACACTCACTAAAACACAATATTATCCTCTCTTAAGCACAATCACATGAACGCACACATGAACACACTGAAAAATGCAACGACATTCATACACACACATTCAAACAAACTAAATTTCTCGCTCTCTATTACAAACACACGCACACATAAACACAGAAAACAATCATACACACTCACGTGCACACAAACACGCAGGCTGACAAAATACATCCACATGCACACATAAACACACATATATGAATGCACAGATGCACTGACACACAAGAAGCACACACGCCTGCACACAGTCGCACACACAAAAACACACACATGCACCTACGCACACAGACACACAAACACATAAACACACATACACACAGACACAAATACACACACAGACACACACACACAGATATAAACACAGACTCGCATGCACTCTCACATGCACACAGCTCGCACACAGTCACATGCACTGACCTATGGGCACATGTATTCACATTTGAAGACACACAGGCATCCACACAGACACAAATTGCACAAAGTCATAGGCTGTCTCTAACCCGCACACGTACATGCACGCATGCAATCATAAAGACACAGACATACATGGACAGATATACACAAGAACAATTAAAATAACAGCCATATTTATGGAATCAAACAGACCAAACTTCTGACTGAAACATCAACACAAAATGATAATAATATACCTCACTCTAACTCTTTCTCCCTCTTTCTCTCTATGTGTGTCTCTCTCTGTTTCCCCCCTTTCTCCATCTCTCACACACATGAACACACAAACATGCATGCAGACACACGCATATGTCACACACGTACATGCACTCACACAAACATGTGCACACTGACAGACGCACACACACATATGCACAGGTACATCCATAACCAAGTGCTCAGAGAGGCACACATACATACACACAGATGCGCACAGACATACACACGCACTCTCATACGCACTCACAAACATGCACACAATCTCTCACATTCACACAAATGCACAGGCATGCATATGCACATGGACCTGCATTCACGGAAGCACTGACACACAAGTGCACATGCCTACATATAGCCACACAAACGCACATCTTTGAACACACACAAATGCACGCACACACAGACTCACACACTCACACACGCAGACACTTACGCAGATGCACGAAGACGCACACAGCCTCACACACACTCCTACACAAGGAGTCACACATAGACAGGCAGACAGACTCACAAAAATACACACAGATGGACTTGCACTCAGACAGGCATGCATATGTATAAGGACTTTCATGAACAGACGCACTTAAACACAAAAAATGCACATGCCTGCACACAGTCAATCATGTGCACACCCACATACCCACACACACCCTCACAAATGGACTCATGCACAGACACACACAAACACAGAGACACAGGAACACAACAGAAAGAGAAACTCGCACAAGCACAAACAGACACATAAGCACACAGACGCAGAATCTGACATAGTTATCAATATTGACACAATATTGCACGCAGACACAAACACATTAATATGTGTGAAACTCACGCATACGTACACAGACACACACACACACACAAATACATGCAGACGCACACTCAATCTAATTGAAAGAATCACATGCAGGGATGCACCCAAATGCATGCATGCATACATATACAGTCTCATGCAGTCATGCACACATACACTCAAGCACTGCCTCGTCCTCTTGCATACATTGCCACACACATGCCCACACTGAAACATGCACTTACACTCATATAAAAACTGTTAGACAAACTCTCTCTCACTCACACAAAAACATGCACACAAGGACACACAGATGCACACACACTGATAGCCACAACACACACACACACACACACACACACACACACGCACACACACACACACAAACACACACACACAATGATACACACACACAACCTATGTGGATGCATACACACTCACACGCAAAAAAATGTCCACATGCTCACAGACATTATTACAGAGGTAGACACACTGATGTGCACACACAGATAAACTTCTCAAACACTCTCTGGCTCACAAACTCAAAAAACCACACACGCACACACACAAAGAGAAACACGGTAAAACAAAAACAAAAACACACACAGAAGTATTCACACACAGAGAAATTGGCATACAAACACACACACTAACACATTGAGTAATATTCACAGGAAAACACACACCGTTATCACTCTTTCTCTCTGACTATCTCTACCTCTCTCGCTCTCTCACTATCTCTCTACTCCTCTCTAGCTCTTTCTCGTAAAGAATCATATGTTCATGAACACACACATGCAGAAAAGTATAGACAGACACATACGAACACAAACACCAGCAACCACACTTACACATTTACATTCATGCACACGCACACATGCACTCACGCTCATTCACACAAACAACCCCAAACAAGAAAAACAAATACTCATACACATGCAAACAAAGAGACACACACATGCACTTATGCACACGCACACACACACATGCACTTATGCAAATGTGAACACACACAAACACGTATACAGAAACAAACACACACAAAGGTACTCGTACAAACATACAATCACATGCACACACATACACACATTCACACACACACAGACAGAAACACAGAAGAACTTGTCAAAGGAAATTAGGGGTGGGTGTAAAAATGTTTGCATTGACAGTGAAAAACAAATCCCTAAAAAGTGCATTAAAAAACTCACAGACATGCACTTTTATACACACAAACTCATACACATTCGGAGAAACACATAAGCGCACAAACACACACACAATACACGCACGCACACGCACACAAACACAAACTCGCACATGCACACACATATTGACACACTGATACACATTTCGAGAAATACACACATACAAACTAGAACTCTCTCCCTCTTGCACACACTCACACATACACACACACACACATTCACTCACACACACACATACTCCCATAGAAAGCCACATACTCTCACATGCACACACATATAGACATGCATATCCACATATAAAGAAACAAGCACACACACTCTAACAGTTAAGCACAGCAAAATACATAAACTTCTCAAGGGCAATAAGGCATGGGAAATAATTGCTGGCCTAGTCAGTGAATCCCACACCCCGTAAAAACAAAATTGAAACACTCACACATACAATGACACACACACACTCACACACATCCAATCACATCCACACACAAAGACAATCAGATATGCAATCAAATTCACAGAAACGCACATGTAATAGACATATATGAACACAATATAAACAGAAACTCACACAAGCACAAAAACACACACAAGCACACAGACTCAGAAGCTCACATATTTATCCACATTCACACAGTCGCACACACACAAACACACACACACACACACACGCATACACACGCAGGCACAAAAGTATAGATATCCACGAAACAAATAAATACATACACAGAGATACAGATACACACACACACATAAACACACGGACACAGGGAGACAATATAAACAGAAGCTTGCACTATCACAAACACATACAAAAGCAGACATACTCAGAAGCTCGTGTAGTTATCAACATTCACACAAACAGACACACACACACACAGACACAAACATACTGATGTCCGCAAAACAAACGCATACAAACACAGACACAGACACACACATACACAAACAAGCAAACACAAACACACGCAGACACACACACAAACAAAGTGAAAGACTGACATGCAGGGATGCACCCAAATGCATGAATGCACACTTATACAGACTCATACAGTCGAGTGCACACACTCAAGCATTGCCTCTTCCTCTTGCATACATTGCCATATAACATGCCCACAAAGAAAAATGCACTTACACTCATACAAATACCATCAGACAAACTCTCTCTCACTCACACAAAAACACTCACAGGCGAACACACAGGTGCACACAAACACAGAGTCCAATGCACGCACACACACACACACACACACACACACACACACGACACCTATATAGATGCGTACACAATCACCCACATAAAGTTGTACACAAACTCAGACACAAAGTTGCAAAAACAGAAACAATAATATGCACACACAGACAACCCCTCAGAGACACTCTCTGACTCAAACGCACAGAACGACACACGCACACACAAAAAGAGAAAAATGTAAAAACAAGCACATAAAAACACACAGAAGCATTCACACACAGATAAATAGGCACACTAAAGCACACACTCACACATACAGTAATATTCAATGGAAAACACACATTGTTATCTATCTCTTTCATAGTCTCTCTCTCTCTCTTGCTCTCTTTCTCTCTTTATCTATCAGTCTCTCTTACGCAATCACACGTTCATAAACACACACATGTAGAAAATCATGCACAGACACACACAAAAACAAACACACAGAACCACACATACACATTCAGATTCATGCCTACGCACACATTCACACACGCTCAATCCCACAAACAATCCCAAACAAGAAACACAAATACTCATACACATGCAAGCACAGACACACAGAAATGCACTAACGCACATGCACACACAAACACGTACACAGAAACATACACACACAAAGGTACTCGCACAAACACACAGTCACGTGCACGCACATGCACTGATATACACACACACAGAAACACACAAGCACTTGTCAAGGGCTTTTTGGGTTGGCTATAAATGCTGGCTTCGACATTGAAACAAAAATCCCTTAAATCATGCATTAAAGAACTCACACTCACACACTTGTATACAGTCACACACATACACTTTCGTAGAAACATATACGTGCACTGACACACAGCGTACGTGTACGCACACGCACACAAACACAAACTCTCACATGCACACAAATGTAGACACACTGATTCACATTTCAAGAAATGCACACATACAAACAGGAACTCTCTCCCTCTCCAATGCACACACACTCATGCACACACACCACACACATACATAGTCTCACAAGCACCCAAAAACTCTCGCACGCACACTCATATAGACATGCATATTATCATATACAGAAACAAGCACACACACACACTCAAACACAGAAGCATAACAAAATACATACACTTCTCAAGGGCAATAAGGCTTGGGAAATAATTGCTGGCCTAGCAAGCAAATCTCACAGCCCACATGAACGAATTTGAAACACTCACACATACAGTGACACACATACACACACGTACACACAAACACATGCTCAAACACATACACACACAAACTCACGCATGCGCACACAAAGGCACTCAGACACTACATCCAATGCACAGGCATGCGCACAAAAAAACAACCACATGTTCAATCCAGGGAAACGAACAACTGAACACACAGCCGTACACACACACACACACACACACACACATGCGCAAATCCACAGACACCCATACGGATGAACACATTTTCACGCGGATGAAGATGCACACATACTCACACAGTGAATTGCAGAAACAGGCACACTCACAGACAGACACAGAAAAACTCTCACAAATGCTAAGAAAAAACAAGACACATACACTAAGAGAAACACATAAGAATAGCCACACAAACCAGCACTTTCACACAGAGAGAAACTTCCACACAAACACAAGCACCCACATATGTAACAATATTCACACAAAAAAAACAAACATCTCTCTCTCTCTCTCTCTCTCTTACACGGGCACACGTTCATGAACACAGACATGCAGACACAAATAGGCAGAAATGCCCAAACACAAACATGCAAAAACACACATAACATGCATTCATGCTCACACACACGTGCACTGATGTTCATTCACTCAAACAATTGAATCCAAGAAGCACACACACACAATCGCAAAAGCTCACACTCGAATAAACACACAAGCGCACACACACATGTACAAGAACACACACACACAAACACAAACTCTCACATGCGCACACATATGGGCACACTGATTCACATATAGAGAGGGACTCACAAGTAAACACAAGTGCACTGTCTCTTTCTGTGTCTCTCACACACACACACACACACACACACACACATGCATGTATTGAAGCACACACAAGTTCACATGCATGTTAACATGCCAGCAAAGGAACACGTGCACTGAAACTGGCACACGCATAGACACACACACACACACACACACACATACACATACATACAAGCACATATGCACACATGCACGGAAACAAATAAACACTTGTCAAGGGCAAGTAGGGTTGGGATATAAATGCTGGCATAGACAGCGAAACTCACATTCCTTAAAAAATGTATTAAAATAACCTCATATTCACACATTCACTCATGCACATGCACATGCGCAGAAATACACTAACGCACACAGACATACATGTGTATGCGCATGCACACAAACATACACACACAAACACAAACACTCAGATGCGCAGACATATGGACAAACTGATTCACATTTTAAGAAACAAACACACACAATCACAAAATGTCTGTCTCTCTCACACACACATACACACACACACACACCCACACACACACATACACATGCGCACAGGCGCCCACATAATCTCACATGCACACACATATGTGGATGCATGTTCACATATAAGGCAACAAACACACACACTCAAACACAGAAACACACTAAAGAAAAAAACTTCTCAAGTGCAATAAGGCATGGGAAATAATTGCTGGCCTAGCCAGCGAATCCCTCAACCTATACAATTGAATTTGAAACAATCATATATACAAACATTAACATACATTCAGACCCAGACACAAACGAGTGTGCGCGCGCACACACACACACACACACACACACACACACACACACACACAGATACATGCATGCACGTGCACACACACAAGCACTCAAACACATGCACACACAAATGCATGCATGCACACACATAGGCACTGAAACACACAATCCCACCAGCAGAAACCCACATGTGCACACACAAATATAGCCACACACTCACACACGTGCGCACACTTGCTCACAAACACACATGCACACACAAATACAATTGCATACTCAATCCATATCACACAAGTACACACGTATCACACACACACATACACACAAAGTCATTCTCCCAGAAACACACAGGAGCACATACTCACTGTCAGACGCCCAAGGGCAAAGGCACATGGACACACACACTCAGAAGTAACAGGTTGTGAAAATATTAAGAGCCGCAGAAAGCTTCAGTGTCACTGACAGTGTGTGTCTCTGGAATGAACTCTCCTGTAAGTCTTTGTGGAGAAGGGCACACAGTTCAGGCACAACCTCCCTGCAGAATCGCAGCCACCTCATGCATTGTCTCTCACTCTCTTATAGGTAATTCACCGTGTTTCTGTACTCACTTTGCAATGGGAACTGCCTGAATCTCCTAAGCCTTACTCTAGCAGTGACTCGGATTTGAACTTCCTCCCACCTTAGGGCTCTTGCAGCAAGCTCTGAATGTCCTGTGACTCAATCACCTTTTGAATATCCACATTCTCAGCAGAAACAAAAACAAAACATATAAAACACCTGAACTGTGGCTATTCCGGACCAGATCCCTGTCTCTAGTAGGGCACGAAAACCCAGACCTTTGAACACACACAATATATTTAAATGTGACAGGGCAAGTTATGGAAGCTGTGAAAAGCAAAATAATGCAGCGTTCTTGGCTTTAAAAATAGACGTACACGAAAAAAGTCAGGAAGATTTCTTAATTATGTACACTGCATTAGTTATAACCCGTGGGGAGGATTTTGGGAGGAATGAAATTACTTAATGAAGTATCAGAGGTGATTTTTTTGAATGTTTCCCAGGATCTGGAGAAATTGGTTATGCTGGGATTGTATCTGTAAAGCAGTTATGTGTTTGGGGAGATTAAATCTACATTTCAAAATTATGAATGTTTTAATATGATTGATTAATATGAAATTGGCTCAAGTGGCTGAAATGTCAGGAATAGGAAATCACTGATTTAAGCTAATTGACAGTGCTAATGTGACACTAGTGTGGAACAAAGTTTTACAGGAGGCGAGAGTCAATGTTCTCATGGGTGGAGGGAGCGGCTGACCCAATAGCCAGGCAAACCTTCAACCGCTGTGCTTGAGGGAGGAGATGGTTCTCTGTATCATGGGAGCGGCTGTGACAGGAACTGTAACGTTAGAAATCACCGCAAGTATACAGGATGATGCGATGTTCCTGATTTATGTCCTTTGTGAACGCCCAGCCCACCCTCATCCTGCTGCCTGGGATGATGCACAAGCTTCAGATGATGGTAACATGGACATCTTGCTTTCCATCCCGCCCACCACCTCTCAGCCCAATCCCCCCATTTCTGATTTCAAACTTGGCAATGACAGACAAAAATGGACAGCTCCCCATTGAGACAAAGGGGGAGAGAGATGTAGGGCGAGAAAGAGATAGAGAGAGAGTTGGTATGAGGGGGATGGGAGAGAGGGACGATGGGAATGCCGGGGGAGAGAAAAACATGGCAACACTGATGATGTAGCGCATTAACTTGAAATGACACGCAGCCACCAGCTCATGTAATTGCACTGTATGTGAAATAGAGACTAGTGCAGATTCGGAATATGTATGTGCTGAATTACCGGGCGCAAATGCGCTGCAGACAGGTCAGTTGGAAAGGATAGTTCCTGCGCCAGCTCAGTAGAGGGTGTGATCACAAACAGGTTCTGGTACAGGGGACTCAGATAGGAACTTTGCTGGGCCCTGTGGATTTGGACACAAACTCCATTAAAGCAATAATGGATCCTGCCCTGATAAAGTATCTGGTAGACGTTGTCCCAATGACCGCTGCAGTACAGGCCAACTCTATACACAATCCCATCGCCGCAGTGGTAGCACAGACTGTGCCACTGAGATCCATGCATTCTGCCATGCAGGCTGTCATCATGGCAGTGGATCTCAGTGCTCAAAAGTACATGCAGATGTCCTCAGCAGTCTAGCAATCTGTGCTCCAGCAGATAACTACAGTTGCTGAGGTTCCAGACCGTGGGAGTGAGAGTGTCATCATGGAGCATGAATCTGCTGTCCTCTCTCAGGTTGACAGCATTTCTTTGCTTTCAATGCCACTTCGCCAGTGTCTTGCTGTCACCCCCATCAGCCAGGCTACTGCAGTCCATCCCGAGGTGGTGCAGTCCCAGCATGAGTCCTCAAGCCCCAGAGCTGCTCCAGGCTGTCCAGCAAGTCTATCTGCAGCCTTTCCCAGTGAAAGTCAGCAGCCTTCCCCCAGTCCTGCTGCCGCCACTGAAGAAGCACTGTGTAGGAGCACTAGGTATTTCGAGGGAACATACTGGACAGGCACCAATCAAACTCAAGTGTGAATAGTTCAGTTTTGTCTGTATAATTGGATGTGTTGTTGGATAAAGATGTCAATAAAGAAGTTTGTGTCACTGATTTTTATTACAGAATGGTGACCAATGGGAAGTTGTGATGGGGTTTCTCATATGGTTGTAACAGTGAAGAATGGTGGGTAAGTGTCCAATGGGAATCAGAGTCTTATCTCCAACAGCCTGTCCAGGTCAAAGGTGTCCATAAAATATCCACCCTGCCTCTTCCCTCTACTCTTGAGCTGTTCTCCGGATTCCTGGTGACATTGCCTATGCCCTTATGATAGTGAGAATATTGTTACCACCCCAGCTGATGTTGCAACTGGGCAAGCCGGATCCCAGGGTGTAGCACAGCTGAATAGACCCTAACGCTTACATTCTTTGTTTAGAAACGTGGAAAGGGGCGACTGAACAGAATCACTGGAGACAGCTAACGAAGTTTTAACAAAAAAAAAATTAAACAAGGCAAGTTGAATTATATTACAATGCTCTTTCACCCACAATTCTCTCTCTCTCCCTGATAGATTGATAGATAAGTAACTAGATAGATGGATGGATAAATAGATAGATTGATAAATAGATAAATAGTTAGAAAGTTAGATGGGTAGGTATATAGATTGATAGATCGATCGGTAGATAGAAAAAATAGACAGACAGACAGACAGACAGACAGACAGACAGACAGATAGATAGATAGATAGATAGATAGATAGATAGATAGCTATCAAGGTTTTTAAGGAGTACACAAGTTACCAAAGGCTGTCTTATAATCAAAAGTTCACCGTAAGTACACAGTTCATGTAAACCAAGAGGATACCAGTATTCAGACACATACACTGAATCCATTTGACAAACACAACTCAAAGAAATGCAATGGAACTGTTTTCAACTCCTCCCACTCGCTTGTCCCACCGTGAGCCGACTGGTCTCACTGAACTCCATCTTCCACACGAGGCTTTCTAATCTCCACTCTTCAAGAGCCCCCTTTGGAATCATCTCCCACACTGACACTTTTCTCAGACTCCTACCGCAAGGGATCACCTTTGAGCTCTCCTTCCAATGCTCCTCTTCCCTGGATCATCACATTCATTCAAGCTGTCTTCTATGCAGTCTTACTCAGCGACTCAGCTATTAGCAGTGCCGCTGCTTCACGTTCCCATGGCCATGTGGTACAGGATTTCCATTGGTCACTTGGAACTTCTGACTTCTAACAAGAATTTATAAAACATGAATTCAGTTTCCTGCATACTTTTTATAGTTAGGTTTGAACTTTGGAGCCTTCTACTCTGTTCCTTATTCTTAAATTTACTTAACACACATTTTCCTGGTTCATTATTGTTCCTTTGACAGGAAGGTCTTCTTGGGACACCATCCGGATTCTGCATCACACATTTTCCTTTGGAGCCTATTGTGTATTTGTGGAAAATTATTTTTTCTGTAGTACCCTCTTACCTGACTGCATCCTATTTTGGCAGCTGTCTTCAAATTGAACTCAAACTGCTGGTTTGTGGGCTTGTCTGTCTGTGTGACTGTCTCCGGACACGGCAGGTGGGGGGGAGGTGTTGGAGTGCGAGTCTTGCGCTGCTTCTCTGAAGCCCTGTTGCAAGGCAACCACACCATATTTTCCTGCTCCTGCTTGCTTTAAATTTTCAGAATCGTAAAACGCATTAGAAATGCAAACAGTTTATAAATTGAAACGAAAACTCAACTAGATATTTCCTTAACACAGACAAAGAAATACAAATCAAAATTAAACTTCAAAGCTAAGAATATTTCCTGACATCAACAAGGGCGGATAGCATGATGCAGGATCACTTGCAGCTTAATTCGAGGGTAGGAATGGTGCTGCCAGTAGCAATGAATGTGACAGTCACCACAACTCCTTGGCTCAGATTCTCTCCAGTTGGTCAATGTAAACATAAGTGACTTTAATTAGCCTGAAGTACATCACTGCATAAAGCAATTGAAGACTTCCTTATTTTTCACTACTTGTTAACAATATGAAGGGTGCAGCAGAACACCATGGATTTGAACACCAGCTCCAGCGTGTAGTGGATTGTTCACTGTGAGCAGTTCAGGAATCAGAAGCATTACTTCATCTCATCAATGGTCTGCTCCACGTTATTGCTGGTGTCTCCATTGCTCTCTGTTTGCTCGTGTTATATTCACATGGTCGTTTTGCGGTTGGCAGTGTGGTTAGAGCCAGGTGCCGGAGGGTAAACCTCGTACTACAAGAGGGCAACCTCTGACTCTCAAAGAGGTCCAAATACGATGGGAATGGCTGCCTAATTCAGAATGATGGTATTGTTAGTGCTGCCAGGATGGTGAACATTAACCAACATGATGTACTGTGCATCGTCATATCGCTGCTGTAAATGATGGCAGCTCACCACGACCTTCTCAAGGGAAACTAGCCAGGGAAGCCCACGTCCATGAAATAATTATATTTGGGAAACAGTGACTGACAGTTCTTTCAGTTAATAGACATTTGTCATGGGGGCTCAGCGGAGCCACATACACCATCGGGAATCCCTCTGTCCTGGTAAAACAACGGGTCCTCCCATCATACTTCTCCCTGCTCAGGGATAAAGCGATTTATGCACTTCACTCGGCATAGATGGTCTCCGTCACCTGGTGGATACATAGACGAACAGCATACTGAGCGATGATGGATATGTTACCCGCTCCTTTCTGCAAAGTTCTGCTCCATAGAAGTTCAATGGAACTCTGACCTTAACTGCCACTGAGATCACTGTCCTCACCCTGGTGTGATGCTGCAAGTTGTGCTGAAGAAGTTGACAAAGATCTGTGACCACCTCTTGTTTTATCAGAGCTGTCTCATACTCTTTTCCTGAGCTAGGTGTAGTTTGGTAAAGTGCTCTTGGAAAACCAGGGGTGTTTAAGGCAGAGTCCACCTTGTCCACACCCTTTACAGAGTTCCCTCTCTCTGCAGCCTCTGAGCCAAGTGTTGATCATGTTATAGTCACAGATGCACCACAACTAAATGCCCCATACCTCATCCAGAGCTGGGTCAGCAAATGATTTGCCCTCCCTGAATGTAAGCAGCTGCTCACAACAGACACTCCAAAAAAAAAACATCCACAGCACCTCCACTAACTTTCCAATTACAGAAGTCAGTCAAATCCTCTCAGCTGCAAGTTAGAAGCCTGGTCCTTTTAAATAGAGCTAGATGGGGGCGGGAGTATCCCCGTGTTCCTGAACACATGTTTAGCCAAGACTGACTAATGCAGGCGTTCAATGGATAGGCACATATTACATCACTAAGAAATGTGCTAAAGCTGCTGAAACCGTCTGTCCAACATAGAGCACCAGGTGGGATTCGCTGGGAGGTGAAAGGCCCCACGGTTCGAACCATTTCACGGTTTGAGCATCGTAACTCTGGCACCAGTGACACTAACCCGCTACAAAGGCTGGATTCATATATGGGTGGGGGCGATACTGAGGGAAGCATATCCAATTTAAAATTAGACTACATTAAAATTAAAGGGAAACAATTTGCACGAGCAATTGAAAAAGACAGAGGGATTTAGATTAATCAGAGGAGTGAGGCCATGGAGGCAAGAAATCATTAAGTGATAATATTAAAATTGAGGTATTACCAGAAAAGGAATCAATGCAGCTCAGTGAGCACAGGGATGAAGGCTGAATGGGATTTGTTGTGAGTTAGGATACGAATAGGATAGTTTGGGATGAAAACAGAATTACCTGGAAAAACTCAGCAGGTCTGGCAGCATCGGCGGAGAAGAAAAGAGTTGACGTTTCGAGTCCTCATGACCCATCGACAGAACTTGATTTTGAGTCCAAGAAAGAGTTGAAATATAAGCTGGTTTAAGGTGTGTGTGTGGGGGGCGGAGAGATAGAGAGAGAGAGAGGTGCTTGTGTAGACAAACAAGCAGTGATAGAAGCAGATCATCAAAAGATGTCAGTGACAATGGGACAAAGAACACATAGGTGTTAAAGTTAAAGTTGGTGATATTATCTAAACGAATGTGCTAATTAAGAATGGATGGTAGGGCACTCAAGGTATAGCTCTAGTGGGGGTGGGGGGAGCATAAAAGATTTTAAAATATTTAAAAATAATGGAAATAGGTGGGAAAAGAAAAATCTATATAATTTATAGGGAAAAAAAAGGGAAAAAGGGGGAAACAGAAACGGGGTGGGGATGGGGGAGGGAGCTCACGACCTAAAGTTGTTGAACTCAATATTCAGACCGGAAGGCTGTAAGGTGCCTAATCGGAAGATGAGGTGTTGCTCCTCCAGTTTGCGTTGGGCTTCACTGGAACAATGCAGCAGGCCAAGGACAGGCATGTGGGCAAGAGAGCAGGGTGGAGTGTTAAAATGGCAAGTGAAAGGGAGGTTTGGGTCATTCTTGCGGACAGACCGCAGGTGTTCTGCAAAGCGGTCGCCCAGTTTACGTTTGGTCTCTCCAATGTAGAGGAGACCACATTGGGAGCAACGAATGCAGTAGACTAAGTTGGGGGAAATGCAAGTGAAATGCTGCTTCACTTGAAAGGAGTGTTTGGGCCCTTGGACGGTGAGGAGAGAGGAAGTGAAGGGGCAGGTGTTACATCTTTTGCGTGGGCATGGGGTGGTGCCATAGGAGGGGGTTGAGGAGTAGGGGGTGATGGAGGAGTGGACCAGGGTGTCCCGGAGGGAGCGATCCCTACGGAATGCCAATAAGGGGGGTGAAGGGAAGATGTGTTTGGTGGTGGCATCATGCTGGAGTTGGCGGAAATGGCGGAGGATGATCCTTTGAATGCGGAGGCTGGTGGGGTGATAAGTGAAGACAAGGGGGACCCTATCATGTTTCTGGGAGGGAGGAGAAGACGTGAGGGCGGATGTACGTGAGATGGGCCGGACATCGTTGAGGGCCCTGTCAACGACTGTCGGTGGAAAACCTCGGTTAAGGAAGAAGGAGGACATGTCAGAGGAACCATTTTTGAAGGTAGGATCATCGGAACAGATGCGACGAAGGCGAAGGAACTGGGAGAATGGGATGGAGTCCTTACAGGAAGCGGGGTGTGAGGAGCTGTAGTCGAGGTAGCTGTGGGAGTCGGTGGGTTTGTAATGGATATTGGTGGACAGTCTATCACCAGAGATTGAGACAGAGAGGTCAAGGAAGGGAAGGGAAGTGTCAGAGATGGACCACGTGAAAATGATGGAGGGGTGGAGATTGGAAGCAAAATTAATAAATTTTTCCAAGTCCCGACGAGAGCATGAAGCGGCACCAAAGTAATCATCGATGTACCGGAGAAAAAGTTGTGGAAGGGGGCCGGAGTAGGACTGCAACAAGGAATGTTCCACACACCCCATAAAGAGACAGGCATAGCTGGGGCCCACATGAAGTGTCGTTTCTGCTGCATTCCAACCATTTCAGTGCCATATGAACACAAATAATGAAATAGATTTTCTGACAAGCATATGAAATTGGAGTAGGGTTAAACCATTCACCTCATTGAGCCTCACCCATGGTCCAGTGTCATTCTGCTTAACCTTCCATCCCAAGTCCAGCTTCTGAATTATACTCAATTCACTCTGCCCATTAGTATTCGGGAAAGTTATATTTTATTCAGGTATATGACCAATGAATGAACATCCTCTTTCACTTCATTTACAGAAATATAAAAGATTCAGAACCATTTCAGTGAAGTCATTTCAAGTCATTTCAATACTACATGGCTGCCCTCTAATTCTGATAGGTGATCCATAGCTCGGGACTCAAATCCAGAGAGAAAGCCTCCCATCATCTACCCTGTCAAGCCCCTTAATGGTTTGTACAGTTAAATGTGATCACGTTCTATCCTTCAAACCTATGTGGAATATACATATAGTTCACTCAATCCCTCTTCGCAGCACAGTCTCCAATCCTAGGAGTGATTCCAGTGAACTTTCCTCACAATCGCTCCCAGAGAATTGTACACTTCCTTAGGTAAGGGAACCCCACCAGTACAAATTAGTGTGCTGTGGATTAGAGCGGTATCTCAAAGAGAATTAAGGGAAACCACATTGCATCAATGAATATATTACTGATAAAGGTAGAAATACCTGGAAAAACTCAGCAGGTCTGGCAGCATCGGCAGAGAAGAAAAGAGTTGACGTTTCGAGTCCACATGACCCTTCCACAGAACTGAGCGATATAAGGAGAGGTGTGAAATATAAGCTGGTTTAAGGTGGGGGTGGGGGGGTTGAGTGGGGGGAGAGAAGTGGAGGGAGTGGTGTGGTTGTAGGGACAAGCAAACAGTGATAGGAGCAAATAATCAAAAGATAATCAAAAGATTATCTGCTGGAAGTTCTGTGGAAGGGTCTTAAGGACTCGAAACATCAACACTTTTCTTCTCCGCCGATGCTGCCAGACCTGCTGAGTTCTTCCAGCTAATTCTGTTTTTGTTTTGGATTTCCAGCATCCGCAGTTTTTTGTTTTTATTACTGATAAAGCTGTTCAGTTAACTGGACGTCTGAATCACAGAGAAAGGAATTCTGTATTGTAGGGTAGATTGCCCTGTTACTTACAGAGCATTGTACATAGCATTGAGAGACTCTCTGAGAACATCAGACATTTCAACAGAACATTAAACTGAAGCATTCAGGATAATTAAATAATACAATCCTGCTCACTCCAAAAAATAACATGCCTATTTAGGCAGCCATGATCCAAATACAATCCAGTGAGATAGGTAAACTTGTCTTGTCTTACTGCAGTGGCAGGTTCATCAATCAATATGATATTCCATGCAGTGAGTGATAAGATGTTGCCTTTCAAAAACCCACCGTTAAACAGTGATACATTTCACGGGCATCATGCTGGAGTTGGCGGAAAGACTTGGAGAGACCAAACGTAAACTGGGCGACCGCTTTGCAGAACACCTGCGGTCTGTCCGCAAGAATGACCCAAACATCCCTGTCGCTTGCCATTTTAACACTCCACCCTGCTCTCTTGCCCACATGTCTGTCCTTGGCTTACTGCATTGTTCCAGTGAAGCCCAGCGCAAACTGGAGGAACAACACCTCATCTTCCGACTAGGCACCTTACAGCCTTCCGGTCTGAATATTGAATTCAGCAACTTGAGGTTGTGAGCTCCCTCCCCCATCCCCACCCCCTTTCTGTTTCCCCCTTTTTCCCTTTTTTTCCCTATAAATTTTATAGATTTTTCTTTTCCCACCTATTTCCATTATTTTTAAATATTTTAAAATCTTTTATGCTCCCCCCACCCCCACTAGAGCTGTACCTTGAGTGCCCTACCATCCATTCCTAATTAGCACATTCGTTTAGATAATATCACCAACTTTAACTTTAACACCTATGTGTTCTTTTGTACCATTGTCGCTGACATCTTTTGATGATCTGCTTCTATCACTGCTTGTTTGTCTACACAAGCACCTCTCTCTCTCTCTATCTCTCCGCCCCCCACACACACACCTTAAACCAGCTTATATTTCAACTCTTTCTTGGACTCGAAATCAAGTTCTGTCGAAGGGTCATGAGGACTCGAAACGTCAACTCTTTTCTTCTCCGCTGATGCTGCCAGACCTGCTGAGTTTTTCCAGGTAATTCTGTTTTTGTTTTGGATTTCCAGCATCCACAGTTTTCTTTGTTTTTATAGTTTGGGATGAGCTGGGGTTTATTAAGGTTGGTAACTGACGTTAACACTGGAATAAGCGGATGTGGGTTGAGGAAATAGTGAGAGTCTATTCTGTAGCAGGGATGAGGCGGGCAGTTGATGAGTGATATTTTGGAGATGGAAGGGGACAAGATTGGGAATGGAGAGAAAAGGCGTTCAGCAATCAGCTCAGTGTCAAACGGATCACACATGGAGTGAACAGCCTGGTTCTACCTCAGATATTGGCCAGGGGGGCTCGTGGATCCATTGGATCGGGAGCGGAGTTTCTGAGAGAAAATGAAGGCAAGAGATTCCATTTTCCAAAACTTCAAACGATAAAAACAAAAATGAAATTAATTTTCCTTTTTGCTAGAAAGAACCGGACAGAGTGACTTACCAGGTACACCAACAACAGCCAGGATGGGATAATAACCTGCTTGAATAACCTGAAGAGTGTAACCGATGCGAGAAGCTAATGACAACCAATCATAATATGTAGACAACATGTACAACCCAGAGGATAAACTCCTGTCCATTGTTGGAACGTTCCACTCTATTGTTCTCAGATTCTCATCTCTCCTCTAACTCCTCCCTTGAGCTGCTGATCCCTCTCGGTGTCGAAGTTGAAAATCCCGCAGACACTATGTGATAACACGTTGAAAGGTGTCCCTTATTTATACAAGTGGCAAGGCCTCCAATGGCACAATTGGGGTCCATGGAGACAGACGTTAATTACAGTCAATGAACAAACAGTTTTTGTTAATACCATTCAACCCAATACTTCTTTATCCAAATAATGTAGAATATTTACCTGATCCAGCTGGGATATATGAGGGTGGCTGAGTGAAGGAATGGTGGAAATAATGAAAGCTCTGGCGATAATTCACTCATCCTTAGATTTGGGTGGTGCCAGAGGGCTGGAGGTTTCTAAATGTCCCAACTCCATGTTTATTATATGAGAGATGGATACGCTCTGGAACGACAGAGCAGCCAGGCAATTTCGATGGTGGGAACATTTCTGGAGGCCTTAATCGTGCACAGAAAGATATGTTTATTTGCAAGAAAATACGGATTATAAATGATCAGAAGCATGGTATTGTCAATGAGAATTAATATCTGATAAACTTAATGTAGGTATGTTTCTAAGTAACGACAGTTATGATGAGGGAAGTGAGCTTGATGTTATATCCATCAAGAAAGTATGAACAAGAGTCGTTTTTGGAGTGTTATAAACTGAACCCTCTGGATTAAAGGGACAGTAACAGTATGGATGTGATATTGGTGAGGAGACGGAATGCAGAGAGAAGTGGAGGCCGATGGTTATTCAGACTGGAGGGGAGTTTAATCTCATGTTACCCGCGGATCGATTTCAGATGAACTGCTCCTAATGCTACAAATAAAGGACAAATTATTTTATACAAATATAATGATTTCTACAACTGGAGGGAATGGTTTCAATATTAGGGATAAGCCGTTTATGACAGATCTGACGAGATTTATTGTTCTCTCAGTGCTGTGTGACTTTGGAACTCATTGATTCAGAAGGCAGTGCAGGCGGCGTCACTGTGTATTTTTCTGGTAGCCGAACATGGACTCTTGTGATCGAGAGAATGAAAGGAAATTAGGGGTAAATAGAAATGTAGAATTTGAAACACAAAAAAAAATCAATAATCATGTTCAAAAGCGGAATAATACAGAGCTGTTGGAACTTAGAACACACTGCCTGAGGACGATGTCGAAGCCTCCTGATCGGGCTGAGGTAAAATATACCATGAACCTATCTCAAAGAAGTGCAGGGGGCTCTCCCCAGTGTCCTGGTCAATACTTATCTTCCCATCATCATCACAACACAACAGATGATATTTCATTGAGAGCTCTTTTGAGTGGCGAAGATCATGTCTGCGGTTTCCCGGATGGTCAGAATCCACATTGGGTCTTTGGTGGGAAGTTTCACTGACAGGTACATGGAGGTTCAGTGGGACTCGTATGAGAATCGTCCCCACAGTGGAATGAAGCAAAATGTCTCTTTAGTTCCCACACATTCATTTACATCCTTTCTTAAACAGTGAAACAACGGTGACATTTCAGGAGTCTGGGAGAGGGACCACTTCTTCCCAGATCTCTCTAAAAATGGTCAGAGAGTTTGAGCAAGGCCAAAAACCCTGTTGTTGTCACCACCCTTCTGTATGGCAGTGAGATTTGGGTCAGCTACCAAGGGCTGGAGAAAATCCTCCAGCGATGTCTCCACAGGATTCGCAATGTCAAGTGGAGAGACAGGTGAACAAACTCCAGCATCCTCAATGCAAACCTATCCTCCAATATCACAACCCTGATCATTTGACTTCAACTCCACTGGTCTGGACACTGCATCCACGTGTCAAACAATCAGCTTCTGAAGCAGATCCTCTTTTCACAACTTGCGGGTGAAACCTGATCTCAAGGAGGACAGAGACAATGTTTTAAGGAAACTCTGATGGTCACAGTGAAAAGAGAGCAAACTGGCATCGGTGTGCTGGAGGAAGTTGCCTCATCGAACAAGCTGCAACACAGTCAGAGACTGACCACATGATCTCTAATGTGGAGAAGTGACAAACGCGGAAAGAGAGAGAACAGAACCCTGACTCAAGGAGTCCCCTTCCTCGGGGAAATTCATATCCTGCCTGCATGAAGACCTTTGTTTCCAGGATTGGGCTGCGGTCACACATGTGGACACACAAATCCTGAACCCTGGCAGGCGTCATTCTCGCTTCGAGCAAGTGATGATGATGACAATGTGATTACAATATATGGTTATGAGAATGCATTTAAAATTCAATCATTGTAATGGTTTCACGTTCAGGAAGCCCAAACCTGTCCCCACCACCCCCCCTCCCCCCCCCCCCCCCCCTCCCCACTCCCGAGCTAAAAGGGAGGGATTGTGTACAGATGTAGCAACTTTCAACTGAGCATCCATGAGGGGAGGTGGGCTATCAGCAGCAGCAGAATTGTAAAGTCTTCAGTCTGTGAACTCAACCTCCACTCTTCTGTACAATAACCTCAGAGAATCTACCATGGCTTTAACTAAGTGCGGGAGGGCATACGAGGGGCAGCACCAGCCATACTTAAACATGTGATTTCAAATGTATGGAATCTACACCACAGGACTCCGGGCAGAAAAAACAACACAAGCAACAAGCGACAGACGGAGCTAAGAGATCCCACAATCAAAGGTTCAGGTCAAAGCTCTGCAGTCCTGCCACATCCAATGGTAAATGCTGGAAAATTGAACTGCTCCATGGAGCGGGTGGTACTACAAATATCCCACGCTCAATGCTGTGAAGCCCAGCACATCAGTGCATAATACAAGGCTGAAGCAATTCCAACCTTTTACAGCTGGAAGTGCCTCCCTGTGGATGTCCCCAGAATTGCAGGCGCAGTTTTCAGCCAATTCAATTTGCTCTATGTGATAACAAGTAACAATGGAAGGCACTGAATGCTTCAACCGTTTTGGGCCCCGACAACATTCCAACATTAGTACTGAAGTCCTGTAATGAGTTACTTGCCGCCCCTAGTCAAACTGTACAACACTGGAATTTACCCACGGATATGGTAAATTAACCAAGTTTTTCCTGTCCACAAAATGTAGGACAAACACAGTTCAGCCAATAACTGCTCCATCAGTCCTTCCCCAACTAGGAGGGGGCGATGACAGAGTGATATTGTTACTAGACAAGTAATACAGAATGTGACAATAATGCTGTGGTGGAGCCGGTTTCGAATCTCTCCTGGCTACATGGTTAATTTAAATTCAACCAAAAACATGACTTATGCAACTCAAAATTATGATGACCACCGCTGCCACTCATCTATTATTTTTCAGTAAATGCGCCCATTTGATTCAATAATAATTCGCTTTTTGGGAATGAAATCGGCTGTCTTAACCTGGCATCAACTACATATGTCTCCAGATCGGCAGCAACCACGTTGCCTCTTAAATGTCCTTTGAACAGTGAAAACGGCAATAATTCTTCTCTGGCTAAAGGTTTGCCTTCCTTCAGGGTCACTAGACCCATGATCACATTACAACCTTGGTACAAACATGGGCAAAAGAGCTAAGTTCACAAGGTGATGGGAGATAGACTTCCCTCGTGACCAATGCCGCATTTGACCAGCTGTGGCATCGTAAGGCCTCAACTAAATTACATCCCTTCGGAATCACGGGGAATTCCTGCGCTGTTTGGAGCCATCCCGAGCATAAATGAAGATGGTGGTTGTTGTTGGAGTTGAGGTATCACAGCTCCTGGACATCAGACAGGAGATCCTCGGGGTATTGTGCTTGGCCTAAAACATTCAGCCGCTTCATACATGACATTTCATCACAAACTGAGAAGTTTTGGATTGGGAGAGAGAAGTTTATCATAAAATAATACAGGATCTGGCCAAGGTAGCCTGGGAACAGTTACATGTGGGAAAATCTGCAGAAGAGCAGTGGGGGGTGTTCAAAAAGTTAATGGGAGGGTACAGGCTCAACGTATTCCATCTAGGGATATAGGAAGGAGTTACAAGCACAGAGAACCATGAGTGACTAGAGATATTCATGTTAGGATGAGAAGGGAAAGAGATATTTTTCACAGTTACAAGGGGAGCAAATCAGTGGAGGCATTAGTTGAGTACAGAAAGTGTAGTGTGGAGCTTAACAAAGCAATTAGGAGAGCAAAGATGGGATATGAGAGAGTTCTGGCTGATAAAAGTAGGGAACATCCCAACATATTCTATATCAATGGGAAGAGGATAGCCCAGGAAAGAGTAGTGCCCATTAGGGATTAAGGGGTCAGTCTTTGGGTGGAGCCTGAGGAGATCGGTAGAGTGTTGAAGGAATACATCACTTCTGTCTTCACCCACGAGAATGACGATGAATGTATGGAACTCGGGGAGAGAGTCTGTGAGGTTCTTGAGGTAAATTGCTATAGGGAGTGGCAAGGAGTTGGAGATTTTGGCACACTTAAAAGTGGTCAAATATCCATGTCTGGATGATTTGTGCCCTAGAGTGCCAAAGGAGGCAAGGGAAGAGATCTCAGGGGCTCTGACACAATTTTTTTAGTTCCTCGATGTCCACAGGGAAGCTGCCAGAGGACGGCAGAACAGCAAATGTGGTTCTGCTATTTAAGAAAGTTTGTAGAGATAAACCAGGGAACTACAGGCCAGTGAGTCTCACGTCAGTGGTAGGGAAAGAGAGAATCTATCTCCCCTTGCAGAGTGGGCACGGTTTCATCAGGGATAGTCAGCATGGCTTTGTCAGAGGGAGGTCATGCCTAACAAATCTGATTGAAATTTTTGAGGAGCTGACCAGTTGTATAGAACACGGTAGTGCCATTGATGTACTTTACATGATTTCAACAAAGCCTTTGACAAGGTCCCACTTGGGACTCTGGTACAGAAGTAAAATGCACTTAGAATAATGGGTAATTTGATAAATTGGTTTAGTTGTAGGAGACAGACGATGAGGACAGAAGTCTGTTTTTGTGACTGGAAGCCTGTCTGCAGAGGTGTACAACAGGGATATGAGCTGTGTCTGCTAATATTTGTCATTTATATAAATGACATACTTGATAATGTTGTGGGATGGAGTAGTAAGTTTGCGGATGACACAAAGATTTGCAGGGTGGTTAAAAGTGGGGTTTGGTGGTCTGGGCGACTGGAAGATATAGACATGATGGTAAACTGGGCAGATAAGTGGCAGATAGAATTAACCCTTAAAAGTGTGAGGTGATACACTTTGGAAGGGGCAATTTGACAATGAAGTAGTCAATGGCCAGCATTACTCACGGAAGTTCTGAGGAACAAAGGGAACTTGACGAGTGTGTCCATAGGTCTCTGAAGGCGGAGGGGAATGTTAGTGGGGTGGTGAAAAAGGCATATGGGACACTTAGCTGTATCAATCAAGGCTAAGATGACAAAAACAAGGACGGAATGTTGGAGTTGTATAGAGGCTTGGTGAGGCCACAGCTGGAGTATTTGTTGGCAGTTCTGGTCACCACATTATAGGAAGGATGTGATTTCACTGGCGGGGGTGCAGAGGAGAATCACCGGGACGTTGCCTGGGATTAAACATTTCAGGTTTGAAGACAAGTTGTAAAAACTTGGGTTGTTCCGTTGGAGCAGAGAAGACTGAGGGGCGACCTGATCGAGATGTTCAAGAATATTAAGGGTCGGAACAGGGTGGATAGTGTGGAGCTTTTCCGCTTAGTAGAAGTTCAAGGTGAAGGGCAGAAGGTTTAGGGAGATATGAGGAAAATCTTTTTTACCCAGTGTGGTGAAGTTCTGCAATGCACTGCCTGGGAGGGTGGTGGAGGCGGGTTGCATCACATCTTTAAATGTACCTGGATGAGCACTTGGCATGTCAAACATTCAAGGCTATGGGTCACGTGCAGGTAACTGGAATTAATTCGGTAGGTCAGGTCTTTCTTACGTGTCAATGCAGACTCGATGGGCTGAAGGGCCTCTTCTGCACTGTGTCATTCTGTGATTCTGTGAGAAGTTAAAATTCTCGCTCATGATTGGACAATGTTCAGCACTAATCATGAATCGTCTGGTATTGAAGCAGTCCATGTCCAACTGCAGCAAGACTTTGAAAATATCCAAGTGGCAAATAGCAATGCAAACAGAGAATCTAGATCCATGAACAGACATCATGCCAGCAGTGAGGGTGCTGGGACTCAGCTGTAAGAGACTGATACCCGCATAATGCCGTTAGCCAAAAAATAAATTTTCCGGGGATGATTAGCAGGTCTAGATTTTGGAAAACTCAGAAGCCAAACAAGATACCATTGCCTTCTCCCCGTTATGGAGCTACAGAGGTGCTTGTTATGATCCTAATAATTGTTGCTCAATGTCACTGCTAAGTCTGTAGAGTAACAAATAAATAGTTACGTAAACACATGCACAAAATCTACAAACACCTCATTTTGTACACATGAGCATAAACAATAAACGCATTTATTTGCACAAATAAGTGTAAACAAACATTAACAAAAATAAAACCCTGATGTAGAGTCATACAGAGTCGACAGGATAAATCTGTCTCTCTTCACAGATGCTGCCAGACCTGGCTTTTGTTTTCTAGTGTTTTCTGTCTCTATTAGAAAAAAAAAATGTTACACACGTGACACACACACACACAATAGACACTTGGATTTTTTTTCTTATTGTCCACCGAATCCAAATCCCTGGAGCCAAGCGATCAGCTCCCATTAGGAGAATATTAAGTGTTGAGTCACATCTTCGCCTGAAGAGGGGACATTCCTCAGTAATGTGCATCACTATTTGTGTCCCTCCAGAAGTGCATAAGGGGGTTATAACTGAGACATGGCCTGAGGAGATTTGCTGCAAAGGGAACCCTGCTTGTCACACATCTGCTGAGCCATGGCCACCCCACAGTGATAGATCAAAGCGTGCCATTCGATAAGCTGGAGTTAGTCACATGCAGCTTATTCGTAACCCCTCGTATTTCCCAGTCCTTGGCCCAAAGGACGCTTTAAAAGGTAAACCTTGCAGAGGGAGATTACTCCATATGGGGCACCAAGATGGAACGCTGGAAATAGATGGTTTGAATATAACATTGTACAGTGGAAAGTATGGAGCATTGCGAATGTTTCCAACTAACTTATGGGTTTCCATCAGTCTGCAGATGTGTGTAAGAATGATGCTTGCAACAACAGGGAGCCAGAAGAGGGTTGTTGAATGGAGAGTTGCAGTTATGATGCGCACTATTGCATTCAAGTGAGTTCCAACAAGATGTGTGTGTGATGCGTTGTGCAACACAGTTTCACAGTACTTTGCAATGGAGTATAATGGGACAAGTGTTGAGGCCCAGAGTGTTGTAGCAGCAGGACCCAACCTAGTTTCAACAAGATTTATTAATATGTTGTTTCTGGTTTGGAACGTCGCTGCTCTTTTCTCCAGATGATCCCGAGAGGACAGACTCCTGTCTAGATTCAGACCCAATTATGTTGTGTTGGGATCATACATTAGCCTCTGACTATCCACTTAAATAGGCAGTTTTATTTTGGCACTAACATTATGGAGATGTCATACCCTGGATAGATGTTGATAGGAATTCAAGTTCTCATGTGTTGCAGTAGTTCTCAGATTTGTATTGTTTTTATCAATGAAATGCTACAGGGTGCAGAAGGATAGGGCTTGGGTCCAACAACAGATACCATCAGCAGAGATGAACTGGACTGGAAATCTTCTGTTTGCAAAGGAGCATTTCAACAACTGCCTTCATCCAGTTTGGAAGCATTTTGGACAGTTTTAGGATAGGCCAGGATGCCACCCCCTCTCCTTGCCATCTGTGAGATCCAGCAGCACGAGCCCTGGTCCTTTGGAAGCAATTTCCCATGCAGGAGGTAAGTGACAGACTTGATCACATGTACTTCACCCCTTACAGAAACCAGCTTGTTCAATGTTAAGCATCGTTCTTCTTCTGGAGATGTGCGTTGGAGAACAAATTCTCAAATATCTTAAAGCACACCGCAGGTAGTGAAATCGATCGATGGATGGCTGCCAGTGGGAGATCTTTTTCAGGGTCTGGTATGAAAATGACTTTTGGAATTGTGACTGAGATTATCATTTTTGTGCAGAATGGAGTAAGCCAAGCATGAGCAAGGAGTTCTCATTACGCGAAAGCAGTCCAAGGCCTTGTTGCATTTTTGACAGTTTGCATGCATCCCATTGCGTCTTCATTGTACTGCTGATGGATGGAAAGCAAAGACCAATGTGGACGAGCGATGGCCTGTGTTAACCATGTCAGAAATCATCCAGGACTGGGCACTGTGCTGGTTGTGGCTGACCATCAAAGGAACGGAGGCAGCACAGGACAGGTGATTATATCTGGATCCATCTAGCTAACTGGAACGTCCCCTGCTGCTTGGGGACATGTAACAATGTGATAACGTTTCTGGAGGCGCACTGAAGAGCAGTTCACCAACAATGTTTGAGCTCAGTTATCCCAGTCCCCTTTTTGGTGTCTGAGTGAGGGAGAGCTGACAGAACGTTCTTTCCCCAGTTGGCACTTGGAGGGATGTATTTACGATATGGAAAGTGCCGACATGAATTGTGTCACAGAATGGTGGTGATGAAACAGCAGCTGCATTAGCAATGTCTGATCGCACAAGGTCGTAGCGGCCGTGCTTAGCGAGGCAGGAGTAGCACAGCAGGCTTTAATCTTTGATGCAACAGCGATGTGCCACACGCGTATTATGTTGATGGAGTGTTGGGTGACAAAGTACCCAATGAGCTTTCACTGTACTGCGGACAGACCCACAATATATCATTCAAAGATTTGGAGAAAATGTCCAATTGCCATCAGTCTGGAGGGCTGCTCACTGCAGGAAGGCTGGCTCTGGAGTGAATGGTGCTCCAGGCACTTTCACATTCCTCATACGTTCTCTTGAATTTCAAATTGATAGTAGGACCATTTGCTTCATCAGGAACACTTCCTTTGGCAAACCATACATTGTAATAAAAATAGTCCTCCACAATTCTCCTTGTTGGAATTGTTTTTCAAATTGTCTTCAGTAAGCCTTGAAGACAGCTCCATTTTTGTCAGTAAGCACGGATTTCCAATGTTTTCCTTAGGGATTGTTCCGACACAATCAATCATGAACCCAGTAAAAAATCATAGTAACCATGCAAACTTGGAAACTAATAGCAGGTGAACGCCAGTCAGCCCTTAAAGCCTGCTCCGTCATTCATTATGTTCATGGCTGATCATCCAACTCAATAGCCTGATCCTACTTTGTCCCCATACCATTCGATTCCTTTAGCCCCAAGAGCTATATCTAACTCCTTTTTGAAAGCATACCAATTTTTGGCCTCAAGTACTTTCTGTGGTAACGAATTCCACAGGCTCACCACTCTCTGGGTGAAGAAATTTCTCCTCATCTCAGTCCTAAATTGTCTACCCATTATCCTCAGGCTGTAAGCTCTCGTTCTGGATTCTCCACAATTGGGAACATACTTCCTGCATCTACACTGTCTAGTCTTGTTAGAATTGTATAGATTTCCATGAGATCCCCCCTCATTCTCCTGAGCTCCAGCGAATGTAATGCTAATCGACTCAATCTCTCCGCATATGTCACTATGCACTCAGTCTATAGCAAGTACATCCTTCCACAGATAAGGAGATCAAAACTGCACACAATATTCCAGTTGTGGTCTCACCAAGGCTCTGTACAATTGCAGCAAGACGTCTCTGTTCCTGTACTCAAATCCACTGGCTATGAACGACAAAATACAATTTGCTTTCTTTACCACCTGCTGCACCTGCATGCTTACCTTTAGCGACTGGTATACAGGGATACCCCAGGTCCCATTGCACATTTCTCTCTCTCATTTCATGGCTATTCATTTAATAATCTGCCTTCCTGTTTTAGCTACCAAAATGGATAACCTCATATCTATCCACATTATACTGCATCTGCCATGCATTTGACCACTCACACAGCTTATCAAAATCACACAGAATCATCTATCTATCCTACTCACAGCTCACCCTCCCACCCAGCTTTGTGTAACATGGAAATATGGAGAAATCACATTTAATTCTCTCATCTAAATGATTAATATATATTGTTAATAATGGGTCCCAGCACCTGCAGTACCCCACTGCCTGCCATTTGGAAAAAAAAAACCTGTTTATTCCTACTCCTTGTTTTCTGTCTGACAATCAGGTTTCCATCCTTCTCAATACACGGCCCCCAATCCCATGCCCTTTAAGTTTACACGCCAATCTCTTATGTGGGGCTTTGTTGAAAACCTTCTGAAAGTCCAAATAATCCCGTCCACTGGTTCTACTCACCAGCTCTACTAGTTACTTCCTCGAAGAATTCTAGTAGATTTGTCAAGCATGATTTCCCTTCCAAAAAACCCATGCTGACTCTGCCACTGCTTTCCACATGCTCAGCTAATAATTCTTTTCTAATGCACTCCTCAATTTTCCCCAGTACCAAAGTCAGGCTGACTGGTATATAATTCCCTGTGTTCTATCTGTGTCCCTTTTTTAAATAGTGGGGTTACATTAGCTCCCCTCCAATCTGTAGGAACTGTTCCAGAGTCTACAGAATCTTTGGAAGATGATGACCAATGCATTAGTTATTTCTGGGGCCACTTCCTTAACTACTCTAGGATGTAGATTATCAGGCTCAGGGATATAACGACCTTCAATTCCATCAATTTCCCCAATACCATTTCCCTACGAATACTGATTACTTTCAGATCCTGCCATTACTTTCAGATCCTGCCTCTCACTCAAACCTCTGTTCCCCAACCCTTCTGGGTTGTTATTAGTGTCCTCCTTTGTGAAGACAGAAAATAAGTAAGTAGGTACTTAGTTGGTCAGCTTTTTCTTTGTTCCCTAACATAAAAGCCGCTGTTTCTGACTGTAAGGGACATACATTTGTCTTCACCAATCTTGTTCTTTTCACATCCCTATAGAAATTTGTACAGTCAGTTTTTATGTTCACTGGAAACTTTCTCTCACAAGCTATTTTTCTTTACTTAATCAATCCCTTTGTCCTCCTTTGCAGAATTGTAAACTGCTTCCGATCCTCATGTCTGCTGTTTCTCTGGCCAATTTGAAAGCCTCTTCTTTCCATCTAATATTATCTCCAATTTCCT
Source organism: Isurus oxyrinchus (assembly GCA_026770705.1). Taxonomy (NCBI): domain Eukaryota; kingdom Metazoa; phylum Chordata; class Chondrichthyes; order Lamniformes; family Lamnidae; genus Isurus; species Isurus oxyrinchus. Next base: position 1,043,037 of record JANJGN010000167.1, read on the forward strand.
TGTAAGCCATAGTTTGGCCAACTTTCCTGTTTTACTTTTGCACCAGGCAGGAATAAACAATTGTTGCAGTTCACCCATGCGCTCTGTGAATGTTTGCCATTGCCTTTCCACTGTCATCCATTTAAGTAATGTTTCACAATCCATCATAGACAAGTCACGCCTTATACCAGCGTAGTTTCCTTTATTAAGATTCAGGACCCGAGTTTCAGAATCAACAACGGAACTCTCCATCTTTTTGAAGAATTATATCATATTGTGGTCGCTCATCCCCAAGGGGCCTCACACAACTACATTGCCAGTTATCCCTTTATCATTACACAATACGCATTCGAGGATGGCCTGTTCTCTCTTTGTTTCCTCAATGTATTGGTCCAGAAAAACATTCCATAAACACTCCAGGAATTCCTTCTCCATGGTATTGTTGCTAATTTGATTTGCACAATCTGAATGCATGTTAAAATAACCCATAATTACAGATGTCCCTTGATTACATGCGTCTATAATTTCCTGTTTAATGCAATTCCCAACATCACCACTACAGTTTAGGTATCTGTATACAACCCCCACTAATGGTGGTTTGCCCCTTAGTGTTTCTCAGTTCTACCCATTCAGATTCAACAACGTCAGAGCTAATACCTTTCCTCACTATTGCGTTAATTTCCTCATTAAATAACAATGCAACTCTACCACTTTTTCATTTTTGTCTGTCCTTCCTAAATATTGACTACGCCTGAATGTTCAGTTGCCACCCCAGGTCACCCTGCAGCCATGTCTCTTTAATCCCAATTATAGCATACCCGTTTACAACTCTTTGCGGGGTTAATTCAACTATGTTATTAAATTTTTGTTCGCATTAAGGCACAAAGCATTTAGGATTGTCTTGTTAACATTATTTGTCCCGTTCCCACTGTAATTCATTGAGGCCCCTATTTGATTCTTGTACTTGATTTCTCTGCCAATCACTTAATTCTATTCTGCTTTCTGTCTTTTGTTATTTTCTTTGATTCCCCTTCCTCTGATTTCTTGAATAGGTTGCCATCCCCCTGCCATTTTAGCTTAAACTCTTCCCAACCACTCTAGTAAACAATCCACCTAGGACATCAGTCCCGGTCCAGCGCAAGTGTTACCATTCCAGTTTGTACTGGTCCCACCTCTCCCTGAATAGGCCCCAATGCAGCAGGAAACTGAAACCCTCCTCCATTTCAAACCATCTATTCAGCCACGTATTAAACCGATATATCCTCATGTATCAACTCTGCACAATCCTTCAAATGCTTGAATTAGAACTAAATGTGCTGGATTAATTATGTTTTATTTTTATCTATCACTTCACAGGTGCGACATGTTCTACAGAATTTAAATACCTATATATGCAATCCAGACCAATATATAGGATTTGGCACTTTCACAATTCCTAAATAACCAGCCATTTTAATTCTCCAGATAACATTACTAGATGCAGGTGATATTATAATTTGATGCCCTTCCTTCCAGATTTCTTTTCCTGAAGCATGGCAAAGTCACCATTTTCTAATGAAATAATTACACACCAGGTAATAAGAGTCGCTAATACATTCTGCCTCTCTTCTTGTGTACGCGGACTGATATAACTCTTTCATTTGTGAACCATTTCTATGCAACTCTTGAACTTGCCTTGAGCTAAATACCCCGACGGCATCCTCCTCCATTGTCTCTTCCTGAACAATCTTACCAAAAATGGTGTCAACTGATTGGACAACAGAATCTTCTCCCTGCTGCGTTACTTCCTGTTGTTCCTGTTTCAACCTGTGAGTTTGTGGTTTTCTTATCCCACAATCTAGAAACAATCTAGGATGCTCCTTCTGCAGCATGTCTTTCGCAGCACATTTATAGCTCTTCAACTTCCATTGGCATCACTCGCATATGTGACCCAACTATTCCTTTACCCAAAATAAATTGGAAACGTGCAATGTGCATTTTCCGACGACTCCAACAATCAACTCAACAGCTTTCCACTTACGCTTTAAATTTAACTTCCAAAAGGTAACATGCTTTGCATCTCCATCAACCCCACCTATTATCATTTGCTCCTGCAATACTCACTCGGAACAACAAATATTGCCGTGCCTCAAAATTAGGGATTGAGTAGCCCCTGTATCTCTTAAACTTTTAACAGCTTTACTTACTCCGCCCTCTGCACATTAAATAATTCCCTTTCATGTTCAAAATCTTTAACATTTCCACACCCTGCACCCAGGAACATCCTTGGGTAAAATAGAAAATATTCCCGCTTCTTTGTCTATCACTGATACTTCCATTTGAAAAGCACACAAACCTCTCATTTTTCATGTGCCTGAACCTCGGGCTTCACAGTTATTTTCATTCCAGAACTTTTCTGCACCAAAACAACCCCAACAGATGGTAATATAATTGCTGTTTGTAGCCAATTACACCTAAGAGAAGCACTTTATTCGCATCTCCATGCTAAACTTGTTTCCCTTTTTCTTTATCTACGTCCCCTAGTTCGAGATTCTCCCACTCATGGAAACATCTTCTCAACAGCTATCCTGTCAGGCTGCACCAGAATCATGTATTTTTCAACATGATCACCGTTCATTCTTTTATACTATAATGAATAAAGACCGAGCCTGTTTATCCTTTCATGAGAAATCAACCTCATTAACCGAGGAATTAATCTAGCGATTCCCTGTGGAACTTCCTTCAATGCCAATCTATAATTTCTTAAATACTGGGGCCAAAAGATGCTCTCATTACTCCAAGTGCAGCCTTGTTGATACCATGTACCATTGTAACAAAGCTTCACTATTCTAAAACTCGAACCAACTAGGAAAATAAGCAGAAATACAACTTGCCTTTTCAAATACTTGCTGCACCTGCATGCTAACACACACAATAAGTTACAAGGAGAGAGAGATCAGCGAACCATGTGGATAGTGGCAACAAGTGTAAAGTCAGTGGTCAAACTGAATGGAAAATGAAAAGAAAGAGTAGGTAATTGATCTAACTGGACAGATAGTGACAATGAGATTCAGGCCCATAATGAAACTGAATGGATAGTGACAATAAGAATTAGATCAGCTATCTAACTGGATGCATAATGACAATACAATTGATGTCAGTGATCAATCTGGATGTATAGTGACACTAAAAGTGATGTCAGTGACCCAACTGGATTAAAAGTGACAATGAGATTCAGGCCCATAATGAAACTGAATGGATAGTGACAATAAGAATTAGATCAGCTATCTAACTGGATGCATAATGACAATACAATTGATGTCAGTGATCAATCTGGATGTATAGTGACAATAAAAGTGACGTCAGTGATGTAACTGGATTAAAAGTGACAATGAGAGAGAGGTCAGTGATCTAATTGGATGGAATGGTGGCAAAAAAGTTGAATTCAATGAAGTATCTGTGCAGTAGTGTCAATGAAAGTGAGGTAAGTAATGTACCTAGATGTTTGGTGTGAATAAGACTGATGTAATTGATGCATCAGGTTGGGTGGTGGAGATCAGACTTAATAAGTGATGTACTCACCAGACTCCAACTTAAGCACTCTCCTGCTGTCCAGAGCAATATCAGCACTGGCACATGGGCTATTTTTATTGTCTCTGACTCTTAACTCTGTTAAAGTCAGTCCGTAGTCGGGAAAGTTCTATAGTCCTTTATGAAAAATTCAATAGCTGAGAAAATGGAAAACATTGGCAGAATCGGACAGAGTCAGCATGGATTTAAGAAAAGGAACTCATGCTTGACAAATCGACTGGAACTTTTCGAGAATGTAACGAGTAGAGTTGGTGAAGGGGAGCCAGTGGATGTGTTTTTTTTGGACTTTCAGAAGGATTTCGACAAAGTCCCACAAACGAGAATAGCGAGTAAAATGAAAGCGAATGGGTTTGGGGACAGTGTATTGAGATGGGTAGAAAACTGGTTGGCAGACAGGAAACGATGAGTAGGAATAAATGGGATTTAATCTGAATGGCAAGAAGTGATTAGTGGGGTACCACAGTGATAGATGCTGGGAGATCAGCTCTTCAAAATATATATTAATGATTTAAATGAGGTAACTAAACATAACATTTCTAAAGTTGCAGACAACACAAAGCTGTGTAGGAGAGCGAGCTGTGAGGAGGATGAGGATATCTTTCAGTGTGATTTGGATAAGTTTGACTGACTGGAAAAAATACATGGTAGATGCAGTACAATGTGGATAAATATAATGTTATCCATGTTGGTACCAAAATCATGATGGAAGATTATTATCTGAATGCCTATAAATTGAGTGAGGGGAGTATGCAATGAGTCTGGGTTGCCCTCGTAAACCAGTCACTGAAGGTGAGCATGCAGGTACAGCAGGTGGTAAAGAAGGCAAAAGAAATGTTGTTCTTCATAACGAGAAGTTTCCTGTACAGGAGCATGGATGCCCTACTGCAGTTATACAGGGTCTTGGTGAGACAGCACATGGAATATTGTGTGCAGTTCTGTTCTACTTCTCTAAGGAGGGATATTCTTGGAAAAGAGGGAGTGCAGCGAAGGTTTACCAGACTGTTTCCTGGGATGGCGGCACTGACATATGAGGAGAGATTGAGTCGGTTAGCATTATATTCGCTGGAGTTTAGAAGAATGATGGGGGATCACATAGAAACCAATAAAATTCGAACAGGACAAGACAGGTAGGTGCAGGAACGATGTTCCCAAAAGTGGGGGAGTCAAGAACCACGGGTCACAGTCTGAGGATGCAGGCTAGACCATTTAGGACTGAGATGAGGAGACATTTCTTCATCCAGAGAGTGGTGAGCCTGTGGAATTCGCTACCACAGAAAATATTTGAGGCCAAAAAATTTAATGTTTTCAGGAAACTGTTAGATATAGCTCTTGGGGTAAAAGGGATCAACGGATATGCGGAGACAGCGGAAACAGGCTATTGAGTTGGATGATCAGCCATTACCGTAATAAATGAAGGAGCAGGCTCGACGTGCTGAATGGCCTACTCCTGCTACAATGTTTCTATGTTTATCCGCACCTGTCGAGCAGTGACAATAAGAACATGGTAAGTGTTAGTTCTGTTTGATATTCAGAATCATGGTCAGGTCAGTGATGTTCCAGGATGGGTCGTCAACAATATTATCGAGGTGGGTGAAGTATTTGCAGGGGAAGTGACCAGATGACTGAGCTCAGTGAGGCACATGACAAATGTGCAAATCAACTATTCCCAGGACAGCTGCAACAGAGGCATGGATAGTGATTTATTCTCATTTTCCACTGTCCAATTCTACACTCCCAAGACAGGTATAGTCACTCGGTTTAATAGTGAGCCCAACTCCCTTTCCGGAGTCACCACCAGACATTGACAGAGCTTCACATCATGATGCTGATTACATAGAAATTCTCATTTCGCACTCTCTCATCAAAAACTCCCCAGCCTATCAGCGCACGGGGAAAATGATCAGACTTAATATCTCTCCAAATTTTTCCCATCAAACGCTTCCAAGTTAATTTCCTCCCGACGTTATATGCAGAGAGGTGCTCTCCCTACTCTGTCCATCATATACTCCCAGGGCAGCTACAGCAGGCGTTTAGATACAGATCAAACTCCCTGTTCTCAGTCCTATCATCATACACTCCCAGGGCAGGTAATGCATGGGCTTAGATACAGAGAGCAGCTCCTTGTATCCGGCTCCATCAAACCCTCATAGCAGATATTGAATGGGTTTACATATACATTGCTAATTAATTTACACTGTCACCTTCCAGCATTATTAATGTAGGGGCAGCTCAGGATCAGTTAAAGAATAAAGCCCCTTCTAGATTTTCTCATCAAACACTCCTAAGCCAGGTACAGCAAAGGATTAGATAAAAATAAAACATATTTGTTCACTCTCACCGCCAAACACTAGGTTGTGCAGGCAAAGCACATGTTATATAGAAATTAAGCTCTATCTCTTCTGTTCCCATCAAACACTTCCAGAGTAGATAGATCTCATTGTTAGATACAGGACAATCCTTCCTCTGTACAGTGCCCTTCAAACACTTTCAGGACCTGTACAACTTGATGTTAGAAGGAGAGTTAAGCATTCTGCATAATACCCACATCAAATACTCCTTGCCCAGTTCCTGAATGTGTTTAGACACACAGTAAAGCTCCCTCCTCTCAGTGTCAATCGAACACTTACATGACAGCTACAGCCATGCACACTGAATGTTCATCTACAGTGACCCATGAAACACAAATAGGGCAAGCACTGCACTTTCTTATATACAGCAGAAAGCTTCCTCTACACTGTCCACAGCAAGCTGAATTTAACCTGGAGAAGTGGAGTTAATGCAGGTCGGAATATAAAACAAAGTAAAGGATTATAAAATTAACAGGAGGAAATGAAGGACCGTGGATTCAAGGTTCCCAGACTGCTAAGTGTAGCAGCAGAGCTGAATAAAGTGGTTAAGAAGCCACATGGAATCCTTTCCTTCATTAGCCGTGGGGTGGAATATTACAGCAGGGAGGTTATGCGGTGAATATATAACACATTATTTAGGCAAGAACTTGAGCTCTTCGTGCAGTTCTGCTCACCTCATTTCCAGAAAGGATCTAATTGCTCTAGACGGAGCACAGAGGAGATTTACGAGGATGTTGCCAGGGCTAGAAAGTTACAGCTAGGAGGAAAGGTTGGACAATCTGGTTCTGTCCTCCATGGAACAGTGGAGGCTGAGGGGAGATTTGTTTGAGATGTACTGAATTGTGAGGGGCCTGGATAGTGTGGCTATGAAAGGCCTATTTAGCTAAACTGAGAGGTCAGTGACGAGCAGGCACCAATTTAAAGTGATTGGTAGTAAGATTATAGGGAGGTGAGAAGGCATTCTCATGGGCCTGAGACTGACTGCCTCAAAGTGGCAGAAGATGAAGATACTCTTAACTCATTTTGAACTTCTCTAAACATTCATCTCCAGAGCCATAACCTGCAGGGCTACGGATCGAAGTCTACAAATTGAGATGAGGCTTGGTTGCTCAGTTATTGTCCAGGACAGGCACGATAGGACAAGTAGCATCTTTCTGTGCTGTAAACTTTCTATGTTTCTATAACTCTAAACACTGCCAATTCAGATACAGCTTGTGTTTAGTTATATAGTAAAGTTCCATCTACACTGTCTCATTAACCAATGGGAGCATAAAATCCAAATGGATTAGGTAACGAATAAACGTCAGTCTAAACTGTTCTAACAATAGTCAAATGACAAGCAGAGCATGGGGTCAGCTGCAGAGAGAATCTCCACCGACACTGTTCCCAGAAAAAGTCCCAGGGCAGTTACAACATTGAGTTATATACGTAGGAACACTCCCTCTACACTGTCCTCATCAAATACTCCCAGGTCAGATACACCACAGGGTTAGAGAGAGAGTAAAGCCCCTTCTGCAATGCCAATATCAAACATTCTCAGGTCAGGTACAGCGCGGGGTTAGAATCAATGTAAAACTCCCTCTACACTGCCCCGATCAAACACTCCCAGGACAGAACAGCACGGGGTTAGGTATTGAATAAATCTCCCTCCACACTCACGAAATCTAACAATTTCAGTCCATATCATGGTGGGGAAGATTTGCATGGGTCCATCATCTGGAGGTGAAGGACTCAGTTTTAAATAACCCTCCATTCTTTGTCGTGTAAGTGAATGCTTTCAGTTTTACTGTGTCCATTTTCCTGAGATTAACATGAGGATGGCACAACATCAACCCGTTCATTGTTGAATGTTATGGTATGTCACTGCCTGCTGTCAGGATACATGCTGAGGATTTATTTTCAAAATCAGTTATGGGATGGGGGATTCACTGGCTAGGTTTTCATTTATTGCCTCTCTCTTGTTGCCGGTGAGATGGTGCTGGTGAGCTACCATTTGAACTGTTGCATCCGCATGGCTTTGATACACAAACAATGCTGTTAGAAACAGAATTCAAGGATTCTGTCGCAATGACCGTGAAGGAACAGCGAGAACATTCGAATTCAGGATGGTGAGTGACTTGTAGGGACACATCCAGGTGTTGGTGTTCCCACCTAACTACTGCACTTGCCTATACAGGTTGTGGCAGTGTTGGGTATAAGCAGCCTTGCTGAACATCTGCTAATGTGCTTCGATGTTGGAGGGAATGAATATCTGGGATGGGCTTCCAATCAAGCCAGCTGCTATTTCCTGGATGGTTTCCAGCTACATGAGTGTTGTTGGATCTGCACTCATCCAGGCAAACGCGGACTGTTCTATCACACTCTTGACTTGTGCCTTGTATATGGTGGAAATTCTTTGAGAAGATTGGAAATGAGTTACTCACCGCATGATTCCTGGCCCTTGACCTGACCTTCCAGCCCCAGAATGTGTATTGTTCTTCCAGGTCAGCTTCTAGTCTTTGGTAATGCTAGGATGTTGTAAATGGAGGATTCAGCTCTTGTTATGCCATTGAATGTCAAGGGATGAAGGATATATTCTCTCTTGTTGGAGACAGCCATTGCCGGATGCTTGTGCTATGAGTGGCAGGTGACGTGTGTTAGGCGTGTTCCACAAGGGAACAGTGGCCACACTATCGCAATGGTTTTGCAATGTTTAATTGTCACGATAAGATGTGCGCACTAAATTCAGAATTGAATATTCCAATGACAACTTTAGGGATGTAAAAAAAACAACTAAATTAGACATTTGTTAAACTAAAGAAAATATTTCAAGCGCATACATGAGATAAGTTATTTAATTGATCTGGCTAGCCATATTAATACTGTGGCTAAAGGAGCAGGTCAGAGGCTAGGAACGCTGCTGAATCCTGACTCCCTAAAGTCTGTCCACCATCTACAAGGCACATGTTAGGAGTGTGATGGAAAACTTTCCACTTGTGTGAATGAGTGTGGCTCACACAACATACAAGAAGTTGGAGAAATCAGCCCACTTGATTGGCATTAAAACCACAAACATTCACTCCCTCCACCACCAGCATACATTAGCAGCAGTGTGTGCCATCTACAAGATGCACTGCAGGAATTCACCAAGGCAGCTTTGACAACACATTCCAAACCCCATGGTCACTCCCATCTAGAAGGACAATGATAGCTGTTAGGTGGGGACATCTCCACCTGGAACATCCCCTCCAAGTCACTCACCAACCTGACTTGCAAAAATATCACCGTTACTTACTGTAACTATGTCAATATCCTGGACCTCCCTCCCTGAGAGCACTGTAGGTGCACAGACACCACTGGACTGCAGTGGTTCAATAAGGCAGCTCATCAGCAACTTCTTAAGGGCAACAAGGGATGGGTAAGAAATGCTGACCTAGTCAGCGAAGCCCATATCCCATGGAGGAATAAAATAAGAAATTAAACTAGTTATTGCACTGTACTGAGAGTGCGCCATGGGACTACGTAGGAGGAAGTGTAGAGGGAACTTTCTGCTCTAATAAAGCTCATAATGTACCTGAGATTGTCAGCTCTGGACAGTGTAGGTTGTGCATTACTCTGAATCTGACGCTTTGCTGTACCAGACCTGGAAGTGTTTGATAAAGGTGAGTAACTCTCTGCAGAATTCCCAGCCTCTGTCCTGCACATTTAGCCGCAATATTTATATGGCTGGACCAGTTCATTTCCAGGTCAATGGTTACCCCCAGGATGTTGAGGGTGCTGAGTTCACTGATGGTATTTTCATTAAATATCAACTGGAGAGCGTTGAATTTTCCCTTTTTTGGAGATGGTGGTTTGCCTTGAAATTGTGTGGAATGAGCATTACCTGTCAATTATCAGTTCAACCTTGAATGTTGTTCAGGTCTTGCTGCATAATAGCATGGACTGCGTCAGTATCTGTGGGACCCCAATTGCTGTAGAAAGTTGAGCAATTAGCGAACATCCTCACTTCTGTCATCATAATGGAGGGAAGGACACTGAAGAACCAACAGAAGATGTTTGGGCCCAGGACACTAACGTGAGGAACTGCTGCAGATAAGACCTGGGACCGAGATGATTGACCCCAACAACCACAATCATATTCCATTGTGTTAGGTATGACTCAAACCAGTGCACATTATTCCCTCTGATTCCATTGACTCATGAGTTGCCCGTGCTACTTCATTCCCTCTCACCTCACCTTCTGAGTTCACCGCTTGTATCCACATTTAAACCAGGGGTATAATGGCTTCAGGAGCTGAATGGCGCTGGCAGAACCCAGCTGAGCTTCAGTGAGCAGGTTATTGCTGAGAAAGTGTAAATTGATAGAGAAGCTGATGTCATCTTTCATTCATCTGCTGAATCCCGACACAGTCCCCAGGGGCCGGCAGTAAATAAAGACAGACTGACCAGGGAGTCCAGCAAATCCCGATACACTCCACCGAGACGGCCTGCAAATCCTGAAATACTCCGCGGGGACTGCTGCAAATCCCGAGCACTGCACTGAGTCCAAAGCGATCCCCTACGCATTCCCCAGGCTCATGCTGCAAATGTGGACAAATTCCCCAGGGACCCACCACCACCATCCCCCGCCCCCCCACCCCACAGGAAATATGGATTCACCCCACAGGGGTCCAGAGGAATTCTCGACAGACAGACTCTCCATTGTCACCCAGGAAATACGGAGACACTCCGGAGAGAACAAAGGGAAATACTGAGTGCCCAGGGAATTCCGGCAAACATGGAGACACTCGCCAGGGGCATCCTGGAATTTCCAAAAATATTCCCCAGGGGCATGCAGCAAATACGTAAAATACCCCAGTGACACATATAAAATCATAGCATACACAGCCCACCGAGACAAAGCATATCAAATACACTCCCCATGGACTGGCAGTAAATCACGACAGCAGCAAATCCTGACACACTCCTCAGGGACACACGACAAATCCTGACACACTCCCCAGGGACACAGCAAATCCTGACACACTCCCCAGTGACACACAGCAAATCGAAACACACTCCCCAGGGACACACAACAAATCCTGACACACTCCCCAGGGACACGCAGCAAATCGCAACACACTCCCCAAGGAGAAGGAGCAAATCCTGACACACTCCACAGGGACATACAGAAAATCCTGACACACTCTCCAGTGACACACGGCAAATCCTGACACACTCCCCAGAGATACAAAGCAAATCCTGACACACTCCCCAGTGACACACGGCAAATCCTGACACACTCGCCAGAGATACAAAGCAAATCCTGACACACTCCCCAGTGACACACGGCAAATCCTGACACACTCCCCAGAGGTACAAAGCAAATCCTGACACACTCCTCAGGGAACAACAACAAATCCTGACACGCTCCGCATTGACATGCAGCAAATCCTGACACACTCACCAGCGATACAAAGCAAATCCTGACACACTCTCCAGGGATACACAGCAAATCCCGACACACTCCCCATTGACACACAGCAAATCCTGACACAAACCCCAGGGTCACACAGGAATTCTGCACTAACTCCCCAGGGACACACAGCAATACTGGACACACTGCCCAGGGACACACAGGAATTCTGCACTAACCCACCAGGGACAGACAGCAATACTAGACACACTGCGCAGGGACACACAGCAATACTTCACATGCACCCCAGAGGCAGGCAGATAATCCTGACACATTCCCCAGAGAAGCACAGACAATACCAGCACAAAGCCGGGGGCGGGGCCCCCATTCAAATCCACACAGACTCCCCGGGCTCACATCATATTCCAAAATAATCCCTAGCGGCCCCCATGAGATTCCGACACACTCCTTAGGGTCACAGAGCTAATCCCAACACACTTCCCAGGGAGACACAGCTAATCCCAAAACACTCCCCAGGGACAAAGAGCTAATCCCAGCGCAATCACCAGGAACATGCAACAAATCCAAGCACAGTCCCCAGGGAGTAACAGCAGATCCCACACACTCCCCAGGGGACCTCCAAAAAACCCGTCAAATTCCCGAGGGACCGGCAACAGATCACAAGTCACTCAGTATAGACACACACCTAATCCCATCACACTCACTAGGGAAGCACAGCAGATCCCCAGACACTCCCCAGGGGAGCTCAAAATTCACATGACACTCCCAAAGGACCCGCTGTAGATCCCAGCACACTCCCCGTTGACATACACTTTATCCGAACACACTCCCAGGAATCGGCAGTAAATTCCAGCACACTCCCCAGAGACAAACAGCTGATCCCAAAACACTCCCCACGGACACACAGCAATTTCCAGCATGCACCCTAGCGACCGGTAGCAGATCCCAACACGCTCCCCAGGGACACACAGCAAATTCCAGCACACTCCCCAGGGACACAGAGCAAATTCCAGCACACTCCCCAGGGACACAGAGCAAATATCAGCACACACCCCAGGGACACACACCTAATCCCAACCTACACCCAGGGACACACAGCAAATTCCAGCACACACCCCAGGGACACACAGCAAATTCGGGCACACTCCACAGGGACACACACCTAATCCCAACATATCTCCCAGGAACCGGCAGGAGATTACAGCACACACCCCAGGGACACACAGCAAATTCTGGCACACTCCACAGGGACACACACCTAATCCCAACATATCTCCCAGGAACCGGCAGGAGATTACAGCACATACCCCAGGGACACACATTTAAATTCAACACAGTCCCCAGGGACACACAGCTAATCAGAACACGCTGCCCAGGAATCAGCAGGAGATTACAGTACACACCACAGGTACACAAACTTAATCCCAGCACAGTCCCCAGGGACACACACCTAATCCCAACACACTGCCAGGAACAGAGAGGAGATTACAGATCACTCTCCAGGGAAACACACCTAATCCCAACACACTCCGCAGGGACACACACCTAATCCCAACACACTGTCCAGGAACCGGCAGGAGATTACAGCACAATCCCCAGGAACACACATCTAATCCCAACACAGTCCCCAGGAATCAGCAGGAGATTACAACAAACACCAAAGGGAAACACACCTAATCCCAACACACTGTCCAGTAACAGGCAGTATAGCCCAGCACAATCCCCAGGGACACAAACCTAATCCCAACACAGTCCCCAGGAACACATAGCAAATCCCAGCACACTCCCCAGGGACACACAACTAAACCCAATACAGTCCCCAGGGACACACACCTAATCCCAAAACACTCCCCAGGAACACATAGCAAATCCCAGAACAATCCCCAGAGACACACACGTAATGCCAACACACTCCCCAGGGACACACACCTAATCCCAAAACACTCCCCAGGAACACATAGCAAATCCTAGCACACTCCCCAGGGACACAATACAAATTTCAGCACACAACCCAGGAAAACACAGAAAATCCCAACACACTCTCCAGGGACACATAACCAATCCCAACACACTCCCCAAGGATACACAGCAAATCCCAACACACTCCACAGGAACGCTCAACAGATCCCAGTACACTCCTGAGGGACACACGCCTAATCTCAACACCTTGCCGAGGGACACACGGTTAATCCTAAAACACACCTCAGGGACCCGCAGCAAACACTATGCACACTCACCGGGGACCCATAAGAGATCCCAATGCACTCCCCAGTTACACACAGCTAATCCCAACAGACTCCCCATGGGATCCCAGCAAATCCCAATCACATCTCAAGAACCCACAGCAAAACCCAACAAACTCTCGAGGGCCATCACAGCAAATTCGGAAACACTCCACAGGGACCCGCTACAAATGCAGACTCACACCCAAGGAACCCACAATAAATTCCAACCCACTCACCAAGGCAATTCAGACTCAATCTCTAAAGGGACCAGCAGCAAATCCCAACACACTCCCCAGGGACATGCAGCAAATCGCAACACACTCCCCAAGGAGAAGGAGCAAATCCTGCCACACTCCCCCAGGACACACAGCAAATCCCGACACACTCCCCAGTGACACATAGCAAATCCTGCCACACTCCCCCAGGACACACAGCAAATCCCGACACACTCCCCAGTGACACATAGCAAATCCCGGCACACTCCCCAGTGACACATAGCAAATCCTGACACACTCCCCACTGACACACAGCAAATCCTGACACACTCCCCAGGGACACATAGGAATTCTGCACTAACTCCCCAGGAACACACAGCAATACTGGACACACTGCCCAGGGACACACAGCAAATCCTGATACAATCCGCAGGGACACATAGGAATTCTGCACTAACGCCCCACGGACACACAGCAATACTGGACACACTGCCCAGGGACACACAGCAAATCCTGACACAATCCCCAGGGATACACAGGAATTCTGTACTAACCCACCAGGGACAGACAGCAATACTGGACACACTGCACAGGGACACACAGCAATACTTCACATGCACCCCAGAGGCAGGCAGATAATCCCGACACACTCCCCAGAGAAGCACAGACAATACCAGCACAAAGCCGGGGGTGGGGCCGCCATTCAAATCTACACAGACTCCCCGGGCTCACATCAAATTCCAAAATAATCCCTAGCGGCCCCCATGAGATTCCGACACGCTCCTTTGGGTCACAGAGCTAATCCCAACACACTCCCCAGGGACACACAGCCAATCCCAAAACACTCCCCAGGGACAAAGAGCTAATCCCAGCGCAATCACCAGGAACATGCAACAAATCCAAGCACAGTCCCCAGGGAGTAACAGCAGATCCCCACACACTCCCCAGGGGACCTCCAAAAAACCCGTCAAATTCCCGAGGGACCGGCAGCAGATCACAAGTCACTCAGTATAGACACACACCTAATCACATCACACTCACTAGGGAAGCACAGCAGATCCCCAGACACTCCCCAGGGGAGCTCAAAATTCACATTACACTCCCAAAGGACCCGCTGTAGATCCCAGCACACTCCCCGTTGACACACACTTTATCCGAACACACTCCCAGGAATCGGCAGTAAATTCCAGCACACTCCCCAGAGACAAACAGCTGATCCCAAAACACTCCCCACGGACACACAGCAATTTCCAGCATGCACCCTAGCGACCGGTAGCAGATCCCAACACGCTCCCCAGGGACACACAGCAAATTCCAGCACACTCCCCAGGGACACACAGCAAATTTTAGCACACACCCCAGGGACACACACCTAATCCCAACATATCTCCCAGGGACACACAGCAAATCCCAGCACACACCCCAGGGACACACAGCAAATTCTGGCACACTCCACAGGGACACACACCTAATCCCAACATATCTCCCAGGAACCGGCAGGAGATTACAGCACATACCCCAGGGACACACATTTAAATTCAACACAGTCCCCAGGGACACACAGCTAATCAGAACACGCTGCCCAGGAATCAGCAGGAGATTACAGTACACACCACAGGTACACAAACTTAATCCCAGCACAGTCCCCAGGGACACACACCTAATCCCAATACACTGTCCAGGAACCCAGAGGAGATTACAGCACACACCCCAGGGACACACACCTAATCCCAACACACTGCCCAGGAAACAGCAGGAGATTACAGCTCACTCCCCAGGGAAACACACCTAATCCCAACACACTCCGCAGGGACACACACCTAATCCCAACACACTGCCAGGAACCAGCAGGAGGTTACAGCTCACTCCCCAGGGAAACACACCTAATCCCAACACACTCCACAGGGACACACACCTAATCCCAACACACTGTCCAGTAACCGGCAGTATAGCCCAGCACAATCCCCAGGGACACAAACCTAATCCCAACACAGTCCCCAGGAACACATAGCAAATCCCAGCACACTCCCCAGGGACACACAACTAAACCCAATACAGTCCCCAGGGACACACACCTAATCCCAAAACACTCCCCAGGAACACATAGCAAATCCCAGAACAATCCCCAGAGACACACACCTAATGCCAACACTCTCCCCAGGGACACACACCTAATCCCAAAACACTCCCCAGGAACACATAGCAAATCCCAGAACAATCCCCAGAGACACACACCTAGTGCCAACACACTCCCCAGGGACACACACCTAATCCCAAAACACTCCCCAGGAACACATAGCAAATCCTAGCACACTCCCCAGGGACACAATACAAATTTCAGCACACAACCCAGGAAAACACAGAAAATCCCAACACACTCTCCAGGGACACATAACCAATCCCAACACACTCCCCAAGGATACACAGCAAATCCCAACACACTCCACAGGAACGCTCAACAGATCCCAGTACACTCCTGAGGGACACACGCCTAATCTCAACACCTTGCCGAGGGACACACAGTTAATCCTAAAACACACCTCCAGGGACCCGCAGCAAACACTATGCACACTCACCGGGGACCCATAAGAGATCCCAATGCACTCCCCAGTTACACACAGCTAATCCCAACAGACTCCCCATGGGATCCCAGCAAATCCCAATCACACCTCAGGAACCCACAGCAAAACCCAACACACTCACGAGGGCTGTCACAGCAAATTCGGAAACACTCCACAGGGACCCGCTACAAATGCAGACTCACACCCGAGGAACCCACAATAAATTCTAACCAACTCACCAAGGCAATTCAGACTCAATCTCTAAAGGGACCAGCAGCAAATCCCAACACACTCCCCAGGGACATGCAGCAAATCGCAACACACTCCCCAAGGAGAAGGAGCAAGTCCTGACACACTCCCCAGGGACATGCAGCAAATCGCAACACACTCCCCAAGGAGAAGGAGCAAATCCTGACACACTCCCCAGGGACATGCAGCAAATCGCAACACACTCCCCAAGGAGAAGGAGCAAATCCTGACACACTCCACAGGGACACACAGCAAATCCTGACACACTCCCCAGTGACACATAGCAAATCCTGACACACTCCCCGAGGACACACAGCAAATCCCGACACGCTCCCCAGTGACACATAGCAAATCCCGGCACACTCCCCAGTGACACATAGCAAATCCCGGCACACTCCCCAGTGACACATAGCAAATCCCGGCACACTCCCCAGTGACACATAGCAAATCCTGACACACTCCCCAGTGACACATAGCAAATCCCGACACACTCCCCAGTGACACATAGCAAATCCTGACACACTCCCCACTGACACACAGCAAATCCTGACACACTCCCGAGGGACACATAGGAATTCTGCACTAACTCCCCAGGAACACACAGCAATACTGGACACACTGCCCAGGGACACACAGCAAATCCTGATACAATCCGCAGGGACACACAGGAATTCTGCACTAACGCCCCACGGACACACAGCAATACTGGACACAGTGACCAGGGACACACAGCAAATCCTGACACGCTCCCCAGTGACACATAGCAAATCCCGGCACACTCCCCAGTGACACATAGCAAATCCTGACACACTCCCCACTGACACACAGCAAATCCTGACACACTCCCGAGGGACACATAGGAATTCTGCACTAACTCCCCAGGAACACAAAGCAATACTGGACACACTGCCCAGGGACACACAGCAAATCCTGATACAATCCGCAGGGATACACAGGAATTCTGTACTAACCCACCAGGGACAGACAGCAATACTGGACACACTGCACAGGGACACACAGCAATACTTCACATGCACCCCAGAGGCAGGCAGATAATCCCGACACACTCCCCAGAGAAGCACAGACAATACCAGCACAAAGCCGGGGGTGGGGCCCCCAATCAAATCCACACAGACTCCCCGGGCTCACATCAAATTCCAAAATAATCCCTAGCGGCCCCCATGAGATTCCGACACGCTCCTTTGGGTCACAGAGCTAATCCCAACACACTCCCCAGAGACACACAGCCAATCCCAAAACACTCCCCAGGGACAAAGAGCTAATCCCAGCGCAATCACCAGGAACATGCAACAAATCCAAGCACAGTCCCCAGGGAGTAACAGCAGATCCCCACACACTCCCCAGGGGACCTCCAAAAAACCCGTCAAACTTCCCAGGGACCCGCAGCAGATCCCCAGACACTGCCCAGGGGAACTCAAAATTCACATCACACTCCCAAAGGACCCGCTGTAGATCCCAGCACACTCCCGGTTGACACACACTTTATCCGAACAAACTCCGAAGAATCGGCAGTAAATTCCAGCACACTCCCCAGGGACAAACAGCTGATCCCAAAACACTCCCCACGGACACACAGCAATTTCCAGCATGCACCCCAGCGACCGGTAGTAGATCCCAACACGCTCCCCAGGGACACAGAGCAAATTCCAGCACACTCCCCAGGGACACACAGCAAATTCCAGCACACTCCCCAGGCACACACACCTAATCCCAACATATACCCCAGGAACCGGCAGGAGATTACAGCACACACCCCAGGGACACACACTTAATCCCAACACACTCCCCAGGGAGACACACTTAATCCCAATACACTCCCCAGGGAGACACACCTAATCTCAACACGGGCCCCAGGGACACACACCTAATACCAACACACTGCCCAGGAACCGGCAGGAGATTAAAGCACACTCCGCAGGGACACACACTTAATCCCAACACACTGTCCAGGGACACACACTTAATCCCAATACACTGTCCAGGAGTCGGCAGGAGATTAAAGCACACACCGGAGACACACTTAATCCCAACACACTGTCCAGGAGCCGGCAGTATATGCCAGCACAATTCCCAGGGACACAAACCTAATCCCAACACAGTCCCCAGGAACACAGAGCAAATCCCAGCACACTCCCCAGGGACACACACCTAATCCCAAAACACACCCCAGGAAAACACAGAAAATCGCAACACACTCCCCAGGGACACATAATTAATCCCAACACACTCCCCTAGTATATACAGAAAATCCCTGCACACTTTCCATGGAAAAACAGCACATCCCAACACATTCCACAGGAACGTGCAACAGATCCCAGTACACTCCTGAGGAACACATGCCTAATCTCAACACATTGCCGAGGGACACACAGTTAATCCTAAAACACACCTCAGGGACCCGCAGCAAACACTATGCACACTCACCGGGGACCCATAAGAGATCCCAATGCACTCCCCAGTTACACACAGCTAATCCCAACAGACTCCCCATGGGATCCCAGCAAATCCCAATCACACCTCAGGGACCTGCAGCAAAACCCAACAAACTCACGAGGGCCGTCACAGCAAATTTGGAAACACTCCACAGGGACCCGCTACAAATCCAGACTCACACCCGAGGAACCCACAGTAAATTCCAACCCACTCACCAAGGGCCCGCAGGAAATTCAGACTCAATCTCTAAAGGGACCAGCAGCAAATCCCAGCACACTCCCCAGGGAACCACGTCAGATCCCAGCAAACTCCCCAGGGGCCCCCAGCTAATCCCAGCACACTCCCCAGGGAGCCATGTCAGATCCCAGCACACTCCCCAGGGAGCCATGTCAGATCCCAGCAAACTCCCCAGGGGCCCCCAGCAAATACCGGCACACCCCGCAGGGACAAGCAGCAAATCCTGACGCAGTCCCCAGGAACCCACAGCAAATCCCAACACACTCAAAATGAACACCCAGAAAATCCCGAATCACTTCCTCGGGATCATAAGGAAATACGGTCGAACTCCACAGGGACCCGGAGCAAATCCCTACTCATTCCCCAGGGATCCCCAAGAGGTTCTGACACACTCTCCAGGGACACGTAGCAAATCCCAACACACTCCTTCTGGGCGGCCTACAAATCCTGAAACTCTCCACAGGGGCCATGGCAAATTGTGGCACACTCCCCAGAGGAAAGCAGCAAATCCTGGTAAAGTCCCCAGGGTCTGTCCGCAAATACAGAGACACTCAGCAGGACCCACCGGAATTATGGAGACAGTCCACAGGGAACCAGACGAAATCCCGACACATTCCCCACGGAGAGTCATGAAATATCACCAAGCTCCCCACAGTCCAACAGGAAATAGAGACACAATCTCCCCTGACACACATAAAATAAGGAGACAGTCTGGAGAGACCAAAAGGGAAAACCAGCACATTCCACAGGGACTCCGGGAAACATGGAGACAGTTGCCAGGGACCCGCTGGAAATTCCGAAAAAAAGCTCCCCAGGGACATACAGCGAATACGGAAAATCCTCCAGTGACACAGAGCAAATCCCAACACACTCCCCAGGGACATGCCGCAAATCCCAACACACTCCCCAGGGACATGCAGCAAATCCCAACACATTCCCCAGGGACATGCAGCAAATACCAACACACTCCCCAGGGACATGCAGCAAATCCCAACACACTCCCCAGGGACATGCAGCAAATCCCAACACACTCCCCAGGGACATGCAGCAAATCCCAACACACTCCCCAGGGACATGCAGCAAATCCCAACACACTCCCCAGGGACATGCAGCAAATCCCAACACACTCCCCAGGGACATGCAGCAAATCCCAACACACTCCCCAGGGACATGCAGCAAATCCCAACACACTCCCCAGGGACATGCAGCAAATCCCAACACACTCCCCAGGGACATGCAGCAAATCCCAACACACTCCCCAGGGACATGCAGCAAATCCCAACAAACTCCCCAGGGACATGCAGCAAATACCAACACACTCCCCAGGGACATGCAGTAAATACCAACACACTCCCCAGGGACATGCAGCAAATCCCAACACACTCCTCAGGGACATGCAGCAAATCCCAACACACTCCCCAGGGACATGCAGCAAATCCCAATACACTCCCCAGGGACATGCAGCAAATCCCAATACACTCCCCAGGGACATGCAGCAAATCCCAACACATTCCCCAGGGACATGCAACAAATCCCAACACACTCCCAAGGGACAAGCAGAAAATCCCGACACGCTCCCCAGGGACTCTTAACAAATCGCAACACACTCCCCAAGGTGAAGGGGCAAATCCTGACACTCTCCCCAGGGACGCACAACAAATCCCAACACATTCCCAAGGGATACACAGCAATACCCTACACACTCCCAAGGAACGCAACACAAAGAACAAGACTCTCACAAGGGATACACAGCAAATCCTGAGAAACTCCTCAGGGACACACAACAAATCCCAACACGCTCCCCAGGGACACACAGCAAATCCCAGCAATCTCCCCAGGGACAGACAGCAAATCCCAGCACACTCCCAAGGACACACAGGAAATATGGACGTACTCCACAGAGACCAAACAGAAATAACAACACTATCTGTAGTGGACCCTGGGTAACTTTGGGACACATCCCAAGGGCCCGCAGCAAATCCCTCATCCTTCCCAGGGGTCCCAGATTTATCCCGAATCTCTCCCTAGGAACCCACAGCAAATCCCAATACAAACCCCAGGGACTATCTGCACTCCGAACACGCTCTGCAATGGCCCCCTAGAAAGATGGAGACACTCCCTAGGGAAGCACAGGGAATACTGAGACACTCCCTAGGGAAGCACATGAAATATAGAGTTAATTTGCAGTGATCCAGAGGAAATCCAGACTCACACTCCAGATACCAACAGGAAATACAGACTCTTCAGGGACACCCAGGAAATACGTAAGAATAGAAAAGCTAGCAGCAGGAGTAGGCAATTCATTCTCTCGACCCTGCCCCACCATTCAATACGATCGTGGCTGATCTCATGTCAGCCTCCGCCCCCATTTCCCGCCCTCTCCCCACAATCTTTCAATGACTAACTAACTAAAAATCAGCCTATCTCATCCTTAAATGTATTCAGAATTCCGGTATCCACTGCAATCTGAGTTAGTGAATTCCACAGATTCACGACCCATCGAGAAAAGTAATTCCTCCTCATCTCTGAATTAAAGCAACCGCCCCTTAAACTAAACCTATGGCCTCTCCCTTTAGAATGCTCCACAAGGGGAATGCTCCATGTCCACCTTCATTAGATCTCCTCTCATCCTCCTTCACTCTAGTGAGTATGACCCTAAACTGCTCAATCTCTCCTCATAAGAAAACCCCGCATCTCTGGAATCAATCTAGTGAAGCTCCTCTGAACCGCCTCCAATGCAAGTACATCCTTCCTCAAGCTAGGGGACCAAAATTGTGCACAGGTGCAGTCTCACAAATGCCCTCTTCTGTTGCAACAGCACTTCCATCTTTTTATACTCTATTCCTTTAGCAATAAATGCCAAAAATTCCATTTGCCTTACTTACCTGCTGTAACTGCAGACTAACTTTCAGCGATTTATGCACTAGGACAGCTAGATTTTTTTTTTTTTGCAAAAATATACTTTATTCATAAATCTTCAAAAACATTTCGAAACTTTTTAAATCACCATTACAAAAATACAAAGGTTCAACATTTACAAACTGAAAACACAAGGTATATCAGAACAAACAATGAATATTTCAATCATTGGCAGACATACATTTTACAGACATACATGTACAGCCTGAGGGGCTCTTTACAGTTCCCAGCCCCCCAGTGCATTGTGGCAGAAAGGTCTTAGGCAGCGACCCTTCCCCATTGCACCTTTGCGGCGGCTGCCCCAAGCTTAACTGTGTCCCTCAGCACGTAGTCCTGGACCTTGGAATGTGCCAGTCTGCAACACTCGGTCGGGGACAACTCTTTGCGCTGGAAAACCAACAAGTTTCGGGCAGACCAAAGAGCGTCTTTCACCGAGTTGATGATCCTCCAGCTGCAGTTGATGTTTGTCTCGGTGTGTGTCCCTGGGAACAGCCCGTAGAGCACAGAGTCCTCTGTCACAGAACTGCTCGGGATGAACTTCGACAGCAACCACTGCATCTCTCTCCAGACCTTCTTCACAAAGAAACAATCTACAAGGAGGTGAACAACGGTCTCTTCCCCACCACAGCCACCTCGAGGGCAACGTGCAGAGGGGGTGAGACTCCTGGCGTGTAGGAAGGATCTTACAGGGAGGGCCTTTCTCACCACCAGCCAAGCTACATCTTGGTGCTTGTTGGAAAGTTCTGGTGATGAGGCATTCTACCAAATTACTTTGTCAGTCTGCTCAGGGAACCATCCCACAGGATCCACCCTCTCCTTTTCCCTCAGGGCCTTTAAGATTTTACGCGCCGACCACTGCCTGACGGACTTGTGGTCGAAGGTGTTTCTCTGCATAAATTTTCCCACGAGGGACAGGTGGTATGGCACGGTCCAACTACTTGGAACGTTCCACAGCATCGTGGCCAGACCCATCCTTCGCAACACCAGGGATAGTTAGAACCTCAGAATGTAGTGACACTTGGTGTTTGTATACTTAGGGTCTACGCTCCGCTTGATGCAGCCGCACACAAAGGTGGCCATCAGTATGAGGGCGATGTTGGGCACGTTTTTTCCCCCTTTATCCTGAGGATTGAACATCGTGTCCCTGCGGACACGATCCATTTTCGACCTCCAGATAAAGCGGGTGATCGCCACCACACAGGAGTGTGGAATGGGCCAGACCTGCGCCACGTATAGCAACAGCGAGAGTGCCTCACACCTGATGACCAGGTTCTTACCCACAACGGAGAGGGAGCGTCGCTCCCACATGCCCAGTTTCCTTTTTACCATAGACACTCGCTCCTTCCAGTTTCTAACACATGCCCTGGTCCCTCTGAACCATATTCCCAGCACCTTCAGGCCATCAGCCCTCACAGTGAAGGGGATAAAGGATTGGTCAGCCCAGTTCCCAAAGAACATGGCCTCGCTCTTCCCACAATTTACCTTGGCTACCGAGGCCAGTTCGAACAGGTCGCAGATGTGGATAAGTCTGTGCACCGACAGCGGATCAGAGCAGAAGATGGCGACATCGTCCATGTACAGGGAGACTTTGATCTGAGTGCCTCCATTACCTGGGATCGTCACTCCTCTTATGCCCAGATCCTTCCTGATGGACTCAGCAAAGGGTTCTACGCAACACACGAAAAGAACAGGCGAGAGAGGGCAGCCCTGCCTGACTCCAGATTTAATTGGAAAGCTATCTGATTCCCACCCATTGATTGAGACTGTGCTACTGATGTTACTGTAGAGCAGTTGGATCCAATTGAGAATTCCCTCCCCAAACCCCATTTTGGAGAGCACATCCACCATGTAGGTGTGCGATATTCTGTCAAAGGCCTTCTCCTGATCCAGGCTGATGAGGCAGGTGTCCACACCCCTGTCCTGTACATAGGCAATCGTATCCCTGAGCAGCGTGAGGCTGTCAGAGATCTTCCTGCCCGGCACAGTGCAGGTCTGGTCAGGGTGGATCACCAACTCCAGAGCGGATTTGAAGCGATTGGCGATGACCTTGGACAGAATCTTATAGTCCACATTCAACAGTGAAATGGGTCGCCAATTTCTAATTTCCTCCCTTTCCCCTTGTGCTTGTAGACGAGGGTGATAATGCCTTTCCTCATGGTTTCTGACATACTGCCGGACAGGAGCATACTCTCGTACTCTTCTAGCAGGTCTGGGCCGATCCAGTCCCACAGAGCCGAATACAACTCCGCCGGCCAGCTGTCGCTTCCGGGAGTTTTACTCTTCTCGAAGGACTCAAGGGCCTCAGTCAGTTCGTCAGGAGTTAGCGCTTTGTCCAGACTCTCCCGTGTACTGTTGTCTAAGACCTCCGTGATAGAGGACAGGAAGGACTGGGAGGCCGTGCTGTCTGTGGGCTTCACGTCATATAATCTGGCATAGAAGGATTTGCTAATCCTCAAAATGTCAGAATGCAATGACTTAACTGAGCCGTCTTCTTCCTTCAGGCTGCTGATCACAGAGCTCTCTCTGTGTACCTTTTGGAAGAAGAAACGTCAGCACCTCTCATCCTGCTCTACAGAGTGGACTCTGGAATGGAAGATGATCTTGGAGACCTCCGAGGCAAAGAGCGAGGCTTGCTGGCTCTTCACCTCTTGGAGTTCCTCCTTGATATCGACCCCCATCAACCGCAGCCAGAGCAGATTCTGCATGTTTTTCTGGAGTCGGGACATTTCCCTCTGTTCCTTTCTAGCTTTCTGAGTGCCTTTGAGGACAAAAAACCTCTTGATGTTTCCCTTGATCGCTTCCCACCAGTGTGTCAGGGACTCAAAGTGGGGTTTCATGGTTCTCCAACCTTTGTAATCCCTCTTGAGCTCCTCAATGTTCTCTGAGGTCAGCAGTTGCTTGTTTACCTTCCATGCCCCCCTGCCAACCCTCTAATCCTTCTCTAAGTGGCAGTCAGCCAGTAGGAGGCAGTGGTCAGAGAAGAACACCGGCTTGACGGCGGTGGATCTGACTGTGAATGCACGGGACACAAACAGGAAATCTATCCTGGAACAGACGGACCCGTCAGGCCGCGACCAGGTGTATCTACGCTGCGCTCCATCTGCAGAGTTGCTGAAGACGTCGTGCAGCTTGGCATCCTTAACTGTTTCCATCAGGGATCTGGACGTAGCGTCCAATCTGCTGTCGGCCCTGCCGGATCGTCCAGCCGCATCAATGATGCAGTTGAAGTCACCGCCCAGAATGACCGGCCTGGAGGTCGCCAGCAGCAGTGGGAGCTGCTGAAAAACCTCCAGCCGCTCAGCCCCTTGTGACGGGGCGTAGACGTTAATTAACTGGAGTGGAGCATTCTTATACATTACGTCTGCTACAAGGAGGCGCCCGCCCACCATCTCCTTTACCTGGGAGACGCTGAAGCTGCCTCCCCGCAGCAGAATCCCCAGGCCGGAGGAACGAGAGTCGTTTCCTCCCGACCAGATCGATGGCCCATGGGACCCACCATGGTGACCATTGCCTGTAGGAGCTGAGGTGCAGTACCACACACTCCTGCAGAAACAACAGGTCAGCTTTGACCTTGGCAAGGTAATCCAAGGTCGCAACACATCGCGTAGTAAATTTAATGCTACGCACATTTATGGATACAATCTTTACACCCATTTTAAAGCAGTTAGTCGCTTACCAAACCTGTTGTCTCTGAGAGTTCCTTCATGCCCGTGGTCTGCTCAAATTGCTTCACTTGGGATGGGCTAAGGAAAGCGTCCTGAATCTCCCCATTGGAGATATTCTGCTCGGGTAGCATCTGGGGGTCGGTGCAGAGAGCGGGGTTTGAAATGTCCTCTGTTGGAGAAGCTTCTCCAATCCTCTCCCCCTCTGGGACGTTGCTGCTCCCGGCTTCCCGGAGCTGGGGTGCGCTGAGCGCCTCACTGTTCCCAGATTCCTGGGGCTGTGGTACACTGGCCTCTTTGGGTTGTGAGCCAAGTTGGGGTGCGCTGGTCTCCTCATTGTCACCAATATGCTGGAGCTTGGGTGTCTCGTCCTCCAACTCCCTAGCGTTTTGCCGCTTCTTCTGTTGGTGCCGCCCTGGCCCTTCTTCGTCCGAAGAGCTGCTGCTCTTGTTATCCGTGTCGGATAGGAGACACCTCTTGACTCTTGTCTGGGAAGTGGCTTGGTTTCTTTTTAGCCCCTTCTTCCTTTTGGCTCTCTTCACCAGCTGCCACTCCCCCTGCTGCTATCCCACTGCTGTCTCCTCCTCCTCCGTTGATTCGCTCTCCTGAGGAGTGGGAGGATCAGGGGGCAGTGCTGTTGATTGGCTGTCTGTTGCCCCAATCTTTTCCTCCACCTTGTCTCTCTCTGTGTCCTCCTTTGTCCCGTTGTTCTCCCTGGGGGCCTTGGTGGTTGGAGTGACACGAGGCATTTCTTCTGCTTCCCCCTCGTTGGCTTTGGCTGCCTGTGCATAAGTACGGCAACGTTTGGGGCAGATCTTGTAGAGGTGACTTGCCTCGCCACACAGGTTGCAGCACTTAGCCTGTTTACAATCTTTTGTCTGGTGCCCTTCCTTTTTGCGGTTCTTGCAGAGGACAGCACTGCAATTGGCCGCCACATGACCAGACTTGCTGCATGAGTGACAAAGTTTGGGTTGCCCAGCGTAGACCAGGTAAACACGGCTTCCCCCGATAGCGAATCTGGAACGGGGGTGGAAAACGGCTCCCTTACCGTCGGACTTGAGCGTTACCTTAACCTGGCGTTTACATGTCCAAATTATCTTTAACCTCAGTGTAGCTCCCAACCTTATTGAAGTACCTGGTAAGGAAGGTGAGCACGTCAGCGACAGGGACGTAGGAGTTGTACAGATGCACAGCGAAACCCGTTCACGATGCAACGGTAGAACAAAGAGCAGCTCCGCCGTCAGGATCTTCATTTCTGGCAGGTCTTTCTTTTCCTCAAACGCCTTCAGGAGTTTGACACAAGCTGCCACGTGCTTGAAGGTCACATCAAAGAAACCAGCACTGGGGAAATCCTGTAGGCGTTAGATCTCCGCAGCCTCAAAACCACACTGCTTGAATAGGATCCTCTTGTTGAAGAAGGTTCTATCCATTCCTGTTCCTTGCTCGCTGCCTCAGTTAAACCTTATTGGCTACAATACTGCCATTGCACAAATTAATGCAGGCTTCCTGGACAAGCGGTGGTCTAGCAAATACAAACTATTCACACTTGTGGTGAGAAAAATGAATTGATTTCAGGGCATTGCACATTCTCGCCTGGGATTGTGTTTATCATATGTAACTTATTTTCTAAAATTATATCAGTAGATTGAAACATTATTTATCATACAGAATGTTGAAATGAGAAGGAAAGGCTTATTGGATGGGAAATATGCTAATCCTCCCTATGATACCTTGTGAAGTGAAATGACGCCCTGTCTGCTGGGAGCATGTGTCCAAGCTCCCCAGGGGGTAGTTTAAACGGTTGTGTTAACACACTCTAACATAACTAATAATAACACTACTTTGAACGTTGTTTATAAATAATATTTTTAAAAAGCTCTGGGCACAGTATTGTGTCCTTGTGCATTGTACCCAGTTCAGACTCAGTGAGCGGCAGTGGGAGCAGGGAGAAGAGAGTTTTCTGCTTCATGTTGATACATTGTTGGGAACTGGACAGGGCAGTTCTGATGAATCATGCACCCCCCAGCTGCTTATGCTGATGAATATTTCCAGTTTTTTTTTTACTTTTAAGTTTCAAGATCCATCTTCTGCAATTATTATTTTTACAGATCTGTATTTCAATTGATCCCAACGATGTTTTCAACTTATGATTAGTAGTTGTTCAGTTTTGTGTATCCATGCACAGAGTGTGAGACAGCATTTATTGCCAATCCCTACTTGCCCTTGAGAAGGTGGTAGTGAGCTGCCTTCTTGAACGGCTGCAGTCCTTGTGGTGTAGGTACACCCACAGTGTTGTAATTATGATACAACCTTTCAGAGCCAATAATTAAACTTGGCTCAAATATATTAAGTGGACAAATGAAAGCAAAATGTTACTTAAAAGGTACTGAAACATGATATTTATTCATGTGCTGATATAATACACTGCTATTTAATTGATTTCTTAACCTGTGTGTGCTGCTCCACCTGTGTTTACCAACGCAGGAAGCCTCCAACCGAGCAAAGAAAGCAATCAAATTTAAATCAGCAACCTCGAACTTTATATTCACCGCCTTTCAGAGTTAGGTGTTTTTTTTGTGCTAAGCAGACTTCATACAATCCAAATGAAGACATTTTATTAAATGGAAGTGACTTCCATCCCATCTTAATTGGATAATCTTAATTATTGCACACGTGTCCTCTGAAGGCTGCGGCACATTTGTAACATTTAACTGTAAAACTGGCCTCTGAGTTGAAGATCGCTGCTCTAAATGGAGAAATCCAACTAAGATGATAGTAGTAACTGTTTGTAAATATCAGGTTCCAGGTCAGTAGCTGGAATTGTTTTTTTTAGATTTTGTATCAGTAACACATTGTGACATTTGTTGTGTGATATTTGACATGTAACCTCTGGACACTGGCTCCAATACTTTATGCATATTTGTAAAGTTAAATGCTGGTCTGTTGTATAATTATTGGTGCAATAACCACCTAGTGTTCGGTTTTTTATGTTGAATGCAATGTTGGGGCTGTTTTCAGGATGAGCTGTCTTTCTGAAGCCTGGACATCAACACGAGTAATCCAGAGGCCCAGGCTCAAGCTCTGAGGACACGGGTTCAAATCCCACTACGGCAGCTGGTGGAATTTAAATTCAATTAATAAATCTGCAATCACAAGCAATGAGACTATCATCAGTTTTTGTAAAAACACACCTGATTATTCATGTCCTTTAGAGAAGGAAATTTGCCATCCTCACCTGATCTGGCCTACATGTGACTGATAGATAACAATAAATAAGATAAGTAAAATAAATAAAATAAGAATAAGAAAAAAGTGTGCAAATTAACTGATTTCCTGGTGGTAATTTAACCTGGAATCACCATGGGTGATATTAATAATTAACACATTCCCATGACATCTCAGTTTACCAAAGTCTGTCCCAATCCATCTGAATGATAAATGGGTTCTCACAATAGTGGGAGGTTAATTTGTTAGTGAAGCTTCATCTACTGTACCCAATATTTCATGCTGCCATTTATCCATTGATGCGTTTTTGACATCCAAAAGTTTCAGAAATATTACCAAACAGAACAGACTGTCACCTCCAACAGGTCTATGTTTAGATTCCCCAACAGAATTAGTCCTAATCTCATAGACCCGCCAATCCGCCACGCTCTTTCTCCCCCTGTCATTCCATCAATTTTTAACATGTTCTTCAATGTTGCCCTGGTCTCTGCTTCAATCATTGACTCTGCTAATACATTTCATAGTCTCCATGGAGAAAACAACTCATCGAGCTCAGGAATAGAGCCCAAATGTTCAAGTATTTCTCCCGAGCTGTACTTCCACACATGAGGCAGAATGCCACTGACTGAGCTGGATCCTTTCTGTCCCCTCAGCTCCAATCCTACCGTGTGGAGCTGAACAACAACAATTTTCACTGATTGACATTTAATCCAATAAAACACCGCAAAGCACTTCACAGGAAGCATTCCCAAAGTTTGATTGTGACCCACCCAGAAGGAGATATTAGGATGGGTGGCCAGGAACGTGGCAAAAGGAGCAAGTTTTAAGCAGCATCTTAAAGGAATGGAGAGAGAGTGGACAGAGGTGGAGAGTTTGAGGGAGTGAATTATATGACTCGGAGCCTCGGCAGCTGAAAGTGAATCAAGGATGAAAGTGAGATGAGAGCTTAATAGTGAATTGACTCTAAATTTCTGAATTGGTCTGATCCATTTTTCACAAGTGAGTCAACTCGCGGAGTCACAGGAAAGTACAACACAGGAGGAGATGGTTTGACCCACTGTGACTGCAAGAGCTGTGAAACCAGTCCCACATCCACACCATTTCCCCACACAGGAGAAGATGGTTTGACCCACTGTGTCTGCAAGAGCTGTGCAACTAGTCCCACTTCCCCACTGATTCCCCCACAGGAGGAGATGATTTGACCCACTGTGTCTGTAAGAGCTGTGAAACCAGTCCCACATCCACACCCTTTCCCCACAGGAGGAGATGGTTTGACCCACTGTGTCTGCAAGAGCTGTGCAACCAGTCCCACATCCACACCCTTTCCCCACACAGGAGGAGATGGTTTGACCCACTGTGTCTGCAAGAGCAGTGCAACCAGTCCCACTTCCCCACCCATTCCCCCACAGGAGGAGAAGGCTTGAGCCACTGTATCTGTAAGAGCTGTGAAAACAGTCCCACATCCACACCCTTTCCCAACACAGGAGGAGATGGTTTGACCCACTGTGTCTGCAAGAGCTGTGAAACCAGTCCCACATCCCCACCCTTTCCCCACACAGGAGGAGATGGCTTGACCCACTGTGTCTGTAAGAGCTGTGTAACCACTCCCACATCCACGCCCTTTCCCCACACAGGAGGAGATGGTTTGACACACTGTGTCTGTAAGAGCTGTGAAACCAGTCCCACATCCGCACCCTTTCCCCACACAGGAGGAGCTGGTTTGACCCACTGTGTCTGTAAGAGCTGTGAAACCAGTCCCACTTCCCCACCCTTTCCCCACACAGGAGGAGCTGGTTTGACCCATTGTGTCTGTAAGAGCTGTGAAACCAGTCCCATATCCACACCCTTTCCCCACACAGGAGGAGATGGTTTGACGCACTGTATCTGTAAGAGCTGTGAAACCAGTCCCACATCCACACCCTTTCCCCACACAACAGGAGATGGTTTGACCCACTGTGTCTGTAAGAGCTGTGAAACCAGTCCCATATCCACACCCTTGCCCCACATTGCTGCAGATTTTCCTCCTTCCCGTCTTCCCTTTTCAAGGCTGCAATTCATTCTGTCTGCACCATCCTATTAGGCAGTGATTTCCAATAAATCACTTTCCATTTTAAATAAAACACCTTATTGCCTCTGGTACTTCCGATACTCATCTTAAATCGGTGCGATCTGGTTATCGACCCTTCATCCAATTGAAGCAGTTTCTCTTTAATTTCTCTATCTGAGCCTTTCATGATTTTAATCAGTTCGATCACAATTCATGTTTTTCCTTCTCAGCTTTCAGAAGAACAACCTCAGATTCTTCTGTCATTGAACTAAACTGTACTTCCTCATTTATGAATTTGAACGCGGGTTTGTATCGTCACAACCACAACCCGTTTTCTCCATGTCCCATTTGGGTTGGGGGAGGGTGTGGTTGTGGGGCGGGAAACAAGATATTTTTTAGCTGAAGAGTTAATGGATAACAGCAGCATTGGACAATTTTAAGGAATATTTTCTGGAAGTGAATGGACACATAAAAATCTTGGAAGTGTGCAGCAGTCAATATCCAAGGGTGTAAAAAGAGAACATATTTGACTGTTCTCGATCTACCGACCTCTCATACAATTGTTACATGTAGTAAATAATTACACCACAGAAACATGTACCAAAGTGAGTTGCATGATACCTAAAGCTGGTACTAACAAGCTGAAGTATCAGATTGTTGCCACAATAATTGCAGTTGTCCTCATTCCGTTTTTGTTACTTTTGGACAGTGATAAGATGCAAGGCACAAGGAATAAACTGACTAAAGGCATGATGCTGCGAGGCTAAATTGGGGAATAAAAGGATAAGTTTTTATGCTTAATGTTCATACCGGCAGAAATATCACTCCTGATCAAAGAATCACAGCCACTATTTCAAAGCAGCACGCCAAACCGAGAAGTGCAACTTCCTATAATTTTATATTTCCCAACAGTATAATTGTTTTTTCACGCTCATTCTGCCATGTTGTAAACCAATCCAGCTAAATATATTTTCTTACCTTGTATCCTGTTCGTTGGAAGTCAAGACATAGAGCAAATTCAGTGTGTTTTCTTGTCATTTCTCGAATGAGATTTTGGAACCAGGCTAGTTGAAGGACACTTTTATCGGTGCCAATCCTTCATTGTCTTTCACTGTTTAAAACACATACTGTTATCATCAGCCTGTTATGTACCTTACATAAGAAGATAAGAACTAGGAGCAGGAGTAGGCAATTCAGCCCCTCCAGTCTGCCCCGCCATTCAATACAACCATGCCTCATCTCATTTCGGCCTCAATCTCTCCTGGTTCCATTCTTCTCTATCTAATCATAACTAGAGAAGAACTTGGAATGTCTTCCCTTACCATTCCCACAGTTACTTCTGTTGTCCCCCAAAGGATCCAGCCTTGGCCTCCTCTAATTTCTCATCAACATGTTCCCCACAACGACATCATCTGAAGACACAATGTCACTTATCAAGTGTACACTGACAGTGCCCAGCTCTACCTCACCACCACCTCTCTCCACTTCTCCATTTTTGTTAAATTATCAGACTGTCTGATATCCAATGATGAATTGCAGAAACTTCCTCCAATTAAGTATTGGGAAGACTGAAGCCATTGCTTTCATTTCCGAGCTACCAGCTCCATTCTTCTTCCTCACAACTGTCTGAATCTAAACCAGACTTTTTGCACACTTGATGTCAGATTTGACCACGAGATGCGATTCCAACTTGTGTGTGTTTGTATGTCCCGCTGATTTTCCAGTCACATTGATGATTGAAATATTTCCCCACGGACAGAACAGACAAACAATTCTCCTTCCACAATCAGAGGCTGATCAGATATGAATTCCGTGATTCTATAAGATCTTGCAAGATTTTTGGTTTGAGTTTCCCATCTGAAAATCCTTTCCCTCTAATGCCCTATAAACAGAGTTGACAAAAGCCATCGCTGTAAATACAGGATAGAAACTCAGAACAGACTTTTCGAGTTTCTATGGAATATTCTTTCTCCTTTCATTCCCCCAAATCTATAAACCGCTGACCCACACACTCCTCTCCCTCTCTGCTCATTGTTCTAGATTCAGTGCCCAGTCAGCCACTAATTCTTTTCCCCGCTCCAAATTCTCTCTCTTCCTGTCCTTAAATTGGTGGATCAGGCTGTGGGTCAATCCTACTCCTTCACTCTAATTCTACCAAATAATTCAACTCAAAACAACAAATCATCTTTAATTACTTGATTCCTCATTCAGATTTTTGGAAAGAATCACCTTTTTCCAACTGTGGAGAACAGAAAGTCCAGTGATTAATTCAGAGCCTCTTTCTCCCCAGGTTTGTTCCAACAAGCTGTGTTTATCTGAATTACAGTGATACAGACTCATTCACTCAGTAAGTGATCAGGTCTCACTGAACTATGGCAAAAGCTGTGTCTATCCAAGTTACATTGATATAGACTCAATAAGTGATCAGGTCTAACTGAACTATGACACAAGCTGTGTCTATCTGAGTCACATTCATTCAGACGCAATAAGTGATCAGGTCTAACTGAAATACAACAACAAATGCAACAACTTATATTTATATCAATCTTCTAATGTAATGCATTGTCTCAAGAATTTCACAGAGGCATAAGGACATATTAGGTCAGAAGACCAATTGCTTGGACAAAGAGGTCGGTTATAAGGGGTGTCTGAAAGGGGGAAAGTGAAGTAGAAAGGTGGAGAGGTTTAGGGAGGAAATTCCAGAGCTGAGGGCCCAGGCAGCTGAAGGCCCAGCCACCAATGGTCGAGTGATTAAAAACTAGGATGATGGTAATGGTGCTCCATGTATGTGAGCCCCATAGCCCAGGCTCACGGCCCAGTTCTGCACTTTGGGACATAGTTTGACCGTCCCAGGTCTCAGAGAAAAACAATTCCCCAAATAAACATCTTGTTGGATTTTTGTTTATTGATACCATAATAAGTTTGGACCAGTTGAGTCCTCCTGTGTACTGGATGGCGATTGACTTTAACAGAGTTAAAATCCTCTGGATTTCAGTGTCAGAACAAGAACATGTTTTAGCAAAAACAAAAATATATACTGAAATACTGAATAGAATAAACCTGGGGAAATACACAGCAGGTCAATCACCATTAGAAAGTGACAAATGAATGGTCACTGTTTCAGGTGGGACTCCTTCAGAATGAACACTTCCCACCACCAGCACCAAACCCTCTCCCCCGTTCCCCCATCCCCCTCCCTGTAAACTGAACATTCTTCCACCCACTTATCCACCCATTGCACATCCACCCAATGGCTCCCAGCCTGGATTGACATTCAGCATGAACCCAGTGAGACGGTGAGCTGGCCCATGGGATGTCAGAATGGACAAGAGCTGAAAATAGTTCCATTCAATTTGTTTTAAGTTTCCTTGTTAAAAACAGGAAACTTAATATTTTGTTAAACCCCCATGTGCACACTCTTGGTGAATTACAATTTCTCGCCCAGTCCTTTCCTCTGGCATCAACACGGTGCATCCTGTGTGGGTTCAGCAAACATAGAGACAGGCTGCTCGAGAGATGGGGGCAGAGTGTCGGGAGATGGGGGCAGAGTGTCGGGAAATGGGGCAGAGTGTCAGAAGATTGGGGCAGTGTGTCGGGAGATGGGGCAGAGTTTCGGGAGATGGGGCAGCGTGTCGGGAGATGGGGGCAGAATGTCGGGAGATGGGGGCAGAGTGTCGGAAGATGAGGGCAGAGTGTCGGGAGATGGGGCAGAGTGTCGGGAGATGGGGCAGAGTGTCGAGAGTGGGACATATACTGTACATGTTTCTCATCCTCATAATTCACAACACTATTCCTGATGTCCATGAGCTGCCTCACTTTCTTTCCCATTCACGCCATTTGCTGATCTATCAGTAATGGACTTGCTGCCATCTCAAACAAAACTGTTTTTACCACTAAGGCTCTGCTGGTATTTAATAGTCTTCATGACATCATCGCCCTGGGACTGGATGACATCATCGTACTGGGGCTGGATGACATCATCGCACTGGGACTGGATGACATCATAAGAGTCCATTGTTTCTTAATGACCCACATCAATTACAAGAGGAAATATTAATAAACCTGAGCACATTATCTAGGCTGACACTCCAGGGTGGCATTGAGGGACTGCTGCACTGTAAGATACAGCATCCTTCATATGGAACTTGTGGAGGCTCTGGTCACAATCTTCCAATTCTCCTTATATAGTAGTGGTGTCAAAGGACTAACAGATTGTAAATGTGACACCCCTGTTCAAAAACACAGCAATTCCAGGTCAATCAGCTTCATATCATTGGTGGGGAAAAGCTGGAGACAATAATCCGGGAGAAAATCAATTGGCACTTGGAAAAGTATTGGTTATTTCCAGCATTTCCTGTTTTTAATACCGATACTTCTCTGGATCCAAGGCTCTCTGGGATGTGTGGGCAGTTGGGACTTATCCATGAGAGTAATCAAAGGTCTGAGAGCTGAAAGAATCGATAGTGAGAAAGGAGAAAAGATCCAAAAATGGAACTGTTGGGAACAGGACATCAATCAGTCTCCTCTTATCCTGGAGAAATCAAGGACTCGACATTCTTAGAGATTGAAACAAAACTGATTTATTTAACAGACATCAAGATATTAAACTTCAATCCAGTTACAGGGATTATTAACATCAATAGAAACAAACCACAGCTATCAGAATGAATATGGTTCAGTTCTGGGTGTGATTAACAGCAGCATTAACAGCAGAATCCAACCCCTGCAGAAACTTGTGAACTCGCTGGTGTCAGAACAGGTGGGATGACCAAGTGAATCCCTGCTACATTCGGAGAAGGTGAACAGCCTCTCCCCAGTGTGAACTCGCTGGTGTCTGAACAGGTTGGATAAATGAGTGAATCCCTTTCCACACTCGGAGCAGGTGGATGCTCTCTCTCCAATGTGAATTCACTGGTGTACACTGAGGTCGAATGAAGGCTGAATCCCTTTTTCACAGGAAGTACAGCAGAACAGCCTCTCCTTGTGTGAATTCGCTGGTGTTTCAGCAGGCTGGATAACTGAGTGAATCCCTTCCCACACTCGGAGCAGGTGAACGGCCTCTCCCCAGTGTGAACTCGCTGGTGTGTCAGAAGGTTTGATGAATGAATGAATTTCTTCCCACACTCGGAGCAGGTGAATGGCCTCTCTCCAGTGTGAACTCGCTGGTGTGTCAGTAGGCTAGATGACTGAGTGAATTTCTTCCCACACTCGGAGCAGGAGAATTGTGTCCCTTCATTGTGAACTCGTTGGTGTGTCAGCAGCGTGGATGGCTGAGTGTATCCCTTCCCGCACTTGGAGAAGGTGAATGGTCTTTCCCCAGTATGAACTTGCTGGTGTGTCAGCAGGGTGGATAACTGAGGGAATCCCTTCCCACACTCAGAGCAGGAGAATGGTCTCTCTCCAGTGTGAATTAGCTTGTGCATCAGCAGGTTGGATGACTGAGTGAATCCCTTCCCACACTCAGAGCAGGTGAATGGTCGCGCTCCAGTGTGAACTTGCTGGTGTGTCAGCAGGTGGGATAACTGCTTGAATCCTTTCCCACACTCGGAGCAGGTGAATGGCCTTTCCCCAGTGTGACTGCGTCGATGGATTTCCAGTTTGGATGGACAATTGAATCCTTGCCCACAGTCCTCACATTTCCATGGTTTCTCCATGGTGCTGGTGTCCCGGTGTCTCTCCAAGTGGTGATCAGTTGAAGCCTCGTCCACACAAAGAATAGGTGCACAGTTTCTCCCTGTTGTGAATGGTGTGATGTTATTTCAGGCTGTGTAACTGGTTAAAGCTCTTTCCACACTCAGTTCACTGGAACACTCTCACTCGGGTGTGTGTGCGTCTCGGTGATTTTCCAGTCACACTGATGTCTGAAACATTTTCCCACAGACAGAACAGAAAAACGTTCCTCCCTCCACATTCAAAGGTGATGATATTCAGGTCCTGATGAATCGAGTGACTCTGTCAGATCTTGCTGTGATGTTTGGTTTGAGTTTCCTGCCTGAAAATCCTCCCCTTGTAATTCTCTGTAAAAGGAGTTTACAAGAGTCATCACTGTAAGAACAGGATAGAAATTCAGAACAGACAATTCTAGTTTCTACGGAACATTTTTTCCTCTCTTGTTCCCCAAAAGCTGCAAATCACCGTCCCACACACTCTTCCTCCTCCCTGTGCTGAAATCCAAACAGAGTTTTGGACAATTCCTTCTATATCTTTTTAACAAATTTCTACAACTGGAGGTGACAATATGTCTGATCATTCACTTCAGAGATTACTCGTGACAAAACATTAATCCGAAACCCCCTGTCCGACCATACAGAATAGCAGATGTTAACCTTGTGTCCAAAACTTACTGTGTGGAGATTTAATGAGTGATCGTGTAGGTGGTTTCTCCAAACCTCCCAAGGGTTCCTTCCTTCTCTCCCTCTCTAACTGAGTTAAACCTGGGATCAGTGTCATGGCCCATTCTGGTTCCTGCTTCTCTTCCTGATGATTAATTAACTCCATTTAAACACTGAGAAGACTGAAGACACAGTCTTTGGTCCCTGCTCCAATCTCCATTTCCCAGATACCAACTCCATCCCTCAACCTGGGAACAGTCTGAGATTAAACCTGTCTGTTCACAACCTCGGTGTCACATTTGATCTCGAATTGTGCTGCTGACCAGGGCTCCACCACACTTTTCGCCTAGACATAATAATCCTTCAGTTAGATCTGAACTCAGTGCAGTCTCAGCAGATGGGGTGAGTTCGTGACTTTTCCCCCTATACGTGGAACATTAAAACTGTGTCATGCTATTATCATTTCTCTGATTGTGGATCAAATCCTTTGAACTTATAAAGTTGGATGTTAACTTGTGGGAAAACTGAATAAAGCCCTTTGCACACGTGAAGTATCTGAATGGTCTTACACCAGCAAGACTGTGTTGCTGTGTCAGTAAATGAGATGATAGTGAATCCCTTTCCAATTCCAGATGGTGAACAATCTGTTTACAGTGTGAATTTACCTACACATTTTCAGCTCAGACATGATCTCGAAATCTACTGGTAATGGGTTCCACATTCTTAGCACTACATAAGAAAAAGGAGCAGGAGTAGGCCATTCGGCCCCTCAATCCTGCTCCGCCATTTAATAAGATCATGGCTGATCTGATAGTCATCTGAAATCTGTACCCCAACTATCTTCAATAACCTGTCTCACCCTTGCTTGCCAACAATATATCCACCTCAGCCTTAAAAATATTTAACGACTCTGCTTCCACAGCCTTTTCAGGAAGAGCGTTCATAAGTTTCACGATCCACTGAGAGAAAAAAAAAATCGCCTAATCTCCGTTTTAAACGGGTGAACCCTTATTTTTAAACAGCGATCCCGAGTTCTAGATTCTCCCACAAGAGGTAACATCCTCTGCAAACCCGCCCTGTCAAGGTCTCAGGGTCTTATATGTTTCCAGAATCAGGAAAAGAAAAGAAAAGCATTGCAGATGTTGGATATCTGAAATAAAAACAGAAAATGTTGGAATTTTCAGCAGATCTGGTAGCGTCTGTGGAGAGAGAGACATCGTTTTCATTTCAGGTCTGTTGCCTTTAATTAGAACTGCACTGCATCTGAAATGTTAATTAAGCCTCTCAATCCAAAGATGTTGCCAGATGAGGTCGGGGAGCTCAAGGGGGAAATGAAAATCCCATTTGAGGAGTGGAATCCAATGAGAATGAAGGGTGAACTGGAGAAAGTCAAGGCCTTCTTTAAGACGCTGGAACATAGGTTCTGATGTTATCAGTGAAATTAACTGATCTGAGATATTGAAAGGATTCTCGTTACTGCACATCAGGAATTCAAACCTAATATCGGCTTTGGGACAATCAGAATACTTGGTAACAGACAAGACAATGAAAGGCTCGAAGGGAAATGGCACCGGTTGTAGGGGAGCTGATTCCCGGCGACTTGGATGTGGGTGGGATCAGACTGTTTCCATGAATCCATAATGAATGTCTCACCCTTTTTTTGGAAGTATAAAACTGATAACGTGCGATAGCCATCTGGGTAGTGGCAATCTGAAGATTAGACTCACTGACACCCTGGTTCGGATACCTTTTCGGTCAGGTTTGTCTAAGTGTCTGTGACGCAATTGGTCAGCATGTTTGCCTGTTAACTGAAAGGTTAGTGATTCAAAACCACCCAAGGGGTGAAGGTTCTTACTGTTTTTCCCCTTCATCGCCAATCATTGCCACACAGTTCTGGATTGTGATTGGATACTTGGGCTGCAAGATATCATCCCCAAAACGGTGGCAGGCTTTTGCTGTCCAGTGAGCTCCCACAAGAACAGCTTCTTTTTAAAATTACGTTTTCTGTCAAATACAGTGAGAAAAGATTTGGACCCACTCTGTAACCCACTAGAAATCCATGCAATTGTTGGAATCAAACGAACCCATCAATTACTAAGTCTTCCTCAGCTCCATGGTGAGTGAGACAGGAAAAAACAGAAATGCAGCAATATTCCGGCCCCGCACTCTCCAATCACCCGCTGCCCGCAGAAAGCGGCGACTGCAGCTTCAGTTAGCGGCTTACTGTCCATCCCTGGGACGCGAGATACTCCAACCCGGGCCAAACCTCCCAATACACCGAGCGCAGGCTCAGGAAAACACAGGTAGATTATATCCCGATCACTGAACATCCGAGCAGCATTTACAGAATACCCGAGTGAGTGAGTCACAAATAAAAGTCACATCAACTTTCTAATACTTTTCACTGTAAAATTCCTTCATTTTATTGAACAGCTGACTGTTGTGAATCTGAAAATGAGCACCGTGGGATTTTTGTTACCGAGTGACTTGTTTTCCATTGTTTGTCCGTCAGGTTTGCAATTCAATTTCTGTTGGATATTGAAGCGAATCTGATTTCAAAATGAGGACAAAAAGCAGGCAAATATTAAATGCAGGAGAAAATCCTGAGGAAAATGGATCACAGTATTTGGAAGGAGGTGCAGCTAAGAAGTGGAAGATGTGAATGATGTTATTGATGATTGAGGGGAATGCATTGCAACCTTGGGGCTTTTGTAGGCCGATTACGTCCCACACTTTGAACTTGCGTCCACCTTGAGGTATCAGTTGGAAAGCAATAGGTTTATCCATGTATGTTGGGATACGAGACAGCTTTTCACGTTTATGTCTAGCTCAGTCGGTAGAGCTTGAGATCTTAATTTCAGCGTCGTGGGCTCGAACCCCACGTTGGGCGCTGTAACTTTTTGAAAATCTGATTAAGAGTCGTACGGTCTAGAAGCTTTGACTCTGTTTCTCCCTCCAGCTGCTGAGCTTTTCCGGCATTTTCTGTGTTTGTTTCAGATTTCCATCATTTGCAGTAATTTGCTTTTATCTTTTTACTTTTAAATCTTGTTGCTTAAAAAAAACACCAACTAATCACTGCGGCTCCTGTGAAACTTACAAGCCAGACATTCACCACTGAAAACAACTGACACATCAAATTCAAAGCACTTTATTGTCGCTTTTCTTCCTGCTTTTGTCTCTGCCTCGCCTCTAGCTCCCTCTGCCCGTCCAGCCCCCAAGTCAATGAGCTGCTCGATGCAGACAAAGTCAGTTCGTGGGAATGGGTAAAACTCTAGGGTAAAGAGACACCTGGATCTCATCTTTCTGGTTCTCCCAGATACTGATCACAGGAATGTGCCCAGTGCCGATTATCCACAGTTACTCTCCTCCCCGTTGTTCAGCTTTGAAATTGATTTTCACACTGGATTTCAATGTGAATAATGCAGAGCTGCTATAAGCATATATTGTTCAGCAGATGTACTGCAAGAAGGTACTTTGCTTTGTAAACAGCCCTTCTCCTCTCCTCTTCCTTCACTGCAATTCACGAGTGTGATGTTTTCCAGATCTGAGGCGAAATTTAAACCCTCACTCCTCTGATTATGGTGAAGCCTTTAAACGTTTCTAATCAATGAGTGATCAACACTTGTTCCAAAAAAAAAACAATAAATAGACATTTCTGGACCAGGAATCGAACCCGCGCTGTGGCGGTGAGAGAACCGAATCCTAAACAGTAGACCACCAAGAAAGTTACATGCGATTCTTTTCGATTTGGCTTATCTACGCTGCTTTTGCCTATTGTTTTTCATTTCAGATCTCTTTCACCACAAAACTGTCTGTTTAGGTTCAAGATAAACAACTTGGTGAGCCAATGAAAACAACGGTTGCTCTGAGCTGGAACATGAAATTGACAGTGAAGTGAAATAGTCCCACAAGCTGCTCATGTGCAATTTTCAATTTCCAAAACCCTCCACCCTATTCGCTGTCGGTCCAATGGAAGCGCCAATCCCGAGTCACTGGACTTGTGTTCGGTTGAACACAAGTGACTTCTTCACCAATGAGAAGAACCATTGCTGTGAGCTGGAACATGAAACCGATACTTTCCTCTGTTAAGACAATTCTTAAAACCTCCCCCTTTGACCGAGCTTTTAGTCATCTGACCGAATATGAGGCTCGGTGTCACACTTAGTGATAAAATGCTCACGGGGAACACCTTGTGACGTTTCAACAGGTTAAAGGTGCTTTATATATACAAGTTATTGTTGTTGTAGGATATATATAGAAAGGGCCAGTCTCCTGTTTTACCTTTCACGCTGATACTTTTCTCATCGACATTTTAACCTGAACTAATGTGAATTAAGTTTGCGACATTAAAAAATTTTCACCCCCTCAGGAAACTTAACCTCACTGACAATCACAGAGGAACAGACACAGAGATATACACCGAGAGTGACAGAGGCCTAAGGAGAGACACACAACTAGAAAGCAAGGATGTTACAAACTTGGCTCAGTGTTTGTCCCATTGCCGAAAGAAAATTTCCTGAATGCTGACAAATGAATGGAAATCAGAAAATACAGACGTATTTGGATGGGTTTCCATCTAATTAACTGATAATCAATGTGGTTAAAATCACAAATGGTGAAAATTTTAGCCAGCAGGATTCCAATCGTCGTGTTCATATTTACAACAAACGTAAATTATCGAACTTTCACTCACTCAAATAAACACGCTTGGATAATGCTCTTGCCAGCTATCAAACCGCAGCTCCATTATATGTGAAATGAATATGACCCCACTTGCCTCCATGAACCCTGCGCTGTAAATATCCCAATGAAGCTGTCTGGAATGTTAAACGGTGACATCATTTAGCAGCACTTTGGGTCTTTGTTTTGAAGAAATGGAATTCGGCTGTTCTCATTAGGAATGCTGGAGACAGACTGATCAACAATGTCATCATCAAATGGCACAGCGCAGTAAGAGGACCTTCCAGCCATCGTATCTATGTCAGTTTTGTACAAAGAGCTTTATAATTAATGACAATTTCCTTCTCTTTCTCCTTAGCCCATTTTTTTTTCGCTTTCAAGCCATTGAACAATTCCCATTTGGAAATTGGTGTTAATTAAATCAATATTGAAAGCTTCAGCTGGTTCCTCACCTGCGCAAATATGTCAGTCTTGCTCCAGGGTCTGTTGTTTGCAGTGTTTTACTTTGGTCAGACGTTCAAGGCAATGTAATTTGCAGCTAAACCTGGATGTGGAGGTGGTGCCAGTCAAGTAGACTGCTTTGGCCCTGGACAGTGTCCAGCTTCTTCAGTGTTGTGGGGGCTGCACTCATCCAAGCAAGTGAGGAGTATTCTATTACACTCCTAACTTGTATCTTGTAGATGGTAGACAGGCTTTAGGGAGTCAGGAAGTGAGTTACACGTTGCACGATTCCTAACCTCTGACCTGCTCTTGTAGCCACAGTGTTTATATCGCTAGTCCAGTTCAGTTCCTGGTCAATGGGAACCCCCAGAATGTTGATAGTGAGGGATTCAGTGATGGTAATGCCATTGAACATCAAGAGGTGATGGTTGGATTCTCTTGGCTTGGAGATGGTCATTGCCTTACACTTGTGCGGTGCGAATGTTACTTGTCACTTGTCAGCCGAAGCCTGGATATTGTCCAGCTCTTGCTGCATTTGATCATGGACTGCTTTAGTATCTGAGGAGTCGGGTATGGTGCTAAACATAGTATAATCATCAGCTAACTTCGCCACTTCTGATGTTATGATGGATGGAAGTTTATTGCTGAAGATGGTTGGGCCAAAGACACGATGCTAAGGAACTCCTGCAGTGATGTCCTGAAGATAAGATGACTGACCTCCAGCAACCACAACCATCTTCCTTTGTGCTCGGTATGACTCCAACAAGCGGAGTTTCCCTCTGATTCCCATTGACTCCAGTTGTGCTCGGGCACCTTGATGCCACACTCGGTCAAATGCTGATTTCGCCTCATCTCGGGAGTTCAGCTCTTTTGTTTGTATTTGAACCAAGGCTGTAATGAGATCAGGAGCTGAGTGGTCCTTGTGGAACCCAAGCTGGGCATCAGTGAGCAGGTTATTGCTAAGTCAGTGCTGCTTGGTAGCACTGTTGATGACCCCTTCCATTACTTTGCTAATGATGGAGAGTAGACTGATGGGGTGGTAAGTGGCCGGGTTGGATCATTCTCACTCTTTCTTTCCCAGTTTGGTCAGAAGAACGAGGAGAGACAGGATAAATTGCAGGGTTCCAGGGAAAAGGTCAGGTAATGGGGGTGACAGGACGGGCAGAAAGAACGCTTTCTCCGCTCTAATCATTGCATGATTTCATACAAATAATAGTAATGAGATAGCAGATTCTGTAGTCGTGGCCGAGTGGTTAAGGCGATGGATTAGAAATCAATTGGGGTTACCCCGCGCAGGTTCGAATCCTGCCGACTACGTTTCTCATTAATTTGGATTTTAACCGCGCACAAACATAGCTAATTATCGTTTGTATCGAGGGAAAGCGCTCCAAACACATCCGTATTCTCTTGTTTCCGATCATTTGTCAGCTTTCTGC
The DNA here is from genome assembly GCA_026770705.1 of Isurus oxyrinchus. Taxonomy (NCBI): domain Eukaryota; kingdom Metazoa; phylum Chordata; class Chondrichthyes; order Lamniformes; family Lamnidae; genus Isurus; species Isurus oxyrinchus. The sequence goes on from JANJGN010000167.1 coordinate 1,087,012, forward strand.
AAATCTCCAGTCGGAAATGGAAAACAAAACGGAGCCAATTTGGTGACGTGATTTCACTCTGGCATTTTTCTCCCCTTAGGCCTCTGTCACTGTCGATGTACATTTCTGAGTTTTTCTGTGCGGGTCAATACGGTTCAGTTCCCTGAGGAGGTGAACACATTTTTACGAGCACAAATTGTATTCACATTAGTTGTGCAACCTCACATTTCAATGTTACAGTGAAAAATATCAGGATGAAAGAGGAAAGAGTAGTTTGTCTCTTTCTATGTATAGACTACAACAACAACTTATATTTATAAAGCTGCTTTTTCCTAATGAAACGTCACAAGGCGTTCACCAGGAGCATTTTATCACATGTCCAGGGCTGAGGAAATTCAATTTTGTGGAGAGATTATAGAGACCGGGATTGTTCTCTTTAGAGCAAAGAAGTTTAAGTGGAGATTTCATTGAGCTGTTCAAAATGATGTAGCTGGGGGCAGTGGGGACGGGCGGCTTGATGGTGCAGATCGGGAGAAATTGTTTCCACTGACGGGAGTCAGTAACCACAGGATTGGGGTTTAAAGATAGTGAAGGAAAGACAGACTTGCCTTTATACAGCGCATTCCTGACCAGCGGATGTCTGAAACCACTTTCAAGCCATTTAAGCACTTGTTGAAATAAAAACAGAAAATGCTTGAGAAACTCATCAGGTTTTGCTTTCCACAGACGCTGTCAGACCTGCTGAGTAATACCTGCGTTTAATGTTTTGATTTGAGATTTCCAGTATTTTGCTTTTATTGAAGTACTTTCTGAAGGAGAGTCATTGTTCTCATGCAGGGAACACGGCAGCCAATCACTGCTCAACGAACAGGGTGGTGGGTTTTGGAAATTGAAAGTTACGCATGCGCAGCTTGTGGGACTATTTCATCTCACTGTCGGTTTCATGTTCCAGCTCAGAGCAACTGTTGTTTTCATAGGCTGACGAAGTCGTTTATCTTGAACCTAAACAAGCAGTTTTGTGCTAAAAGAGATCTGAACTGAAAAACAGTAGGCAAACGCCGCGTAGATAAGCCGAATCGAAAAGTGGGGTTTGTGCAACTTCCCTGGTGGTCTAGTGGTTAGGATTCGGCGCTCTCACCGCCGCGGCCCGGGTTCGATTCCCGGTCAGGGAACGTCGATTTATTGTATTTGTTGAAACGAGTGTTGTTCAGTCATTGATTAAAAACGTTTAAAAACTCCACCATAATCAGAGCAGTGAGAGTTTAAAATTTCGCCTCAGATCTGAAAAACATCACTTTCGTGAGTATCAGTGAAGGGCAGGGAGAGAGCTCTTTGCAAGGTACTGACCATAGAAATGTCGGCGTGAGGCAAAATAAGGACGGGAGCAGCACGACTTTTGCTGCCTACTGTTTGTATTGGCACAAATATCACTCCTGATGGATCAACCAATCACAATTGCTCTTTGAAAGCAGCATGCCCGGCCGAATGGCCACTTTCTGTGCTGTGACTTTCTATAATTTTATGTTTCCCAACAGCACGAGTCATTCTGCCATTTTGTAACGCACTCGAGCGAGATGCACTTTCTAACCTTGTATTCGGCTCTTTTGAAACCTAAACACGGAGCAAATTCAGCGAGTTTTCTTATCGTTTCCAGCACGACACTAGTCACGAGACTAAATGAGCGACACATTAATGTTGCAAATCCTTTACTGGAGCTCACCGCGTACAAAGAGCACTGTTATCGTCAACCTGTTATGCACCTTCTAGCAGTACATCTGCTGAACAAATATAAGTTTATCACAGCTCTGCTTTCTTCACATTGAAATCCAATGTGAAAATCAATTTCAAAGCTGAACAACTAGGAGGAGAGTGACTGTGGATAATCGGCACTGTGCACTTCATGTAATCAGTATCTGGGAGAATCAGGAAAATGAGATCCAGGTGTCTCTGTATCCACGAGTTTTACCCATTCCCACGAACTGACTGTGTCTGCATCAAGTAGCTCATTGACATGGGAGCTGGACGGGCAGAGACAGAAGCAGAAAGACATGCGAAATGAAATTACTTTCAATTTGATGTGTGTCATTTGTTTGCAGTGATAAATGTCTGTCTTGTAAGTTTCACAGGAGCAGCAGTGATTAGTTGGTGTTTTTTAAGCAGTAAGATGTAAAAGTAAAAAAAAAAGCAAATTACTGCAAATGATGGAACCCTGAAACAAAAACAGAAAATGCTGGAAAAGTTCAGCAGCTGGAAGGAGAAACAGGGTCAATGTTCCTAGTCCGTATGACAGTTATTCAGATTTTTAAACAGCACCCAGCTTGGGGCTCGAGCCCACGATTAAGGGTCACATGTTCTACCGACTAAGCTAACTGGGAATGTGTGAAGCTGTTTCGTCTCCCAACATACATGGATGGTTTTGTTGCTTTCCACCTGATACCTCAGCTTGGTCGGAATTTTAAAGTGTGGAACGTAATCGGCCGACAAATGCCCCAAAGTTGTAATGCATTCCTCTCAATCATCAATAACATCATTCACATCTTCCCCTTCTTAGCTGCACCTCCTTCCAAATACTGTGTTCGATTTTCCTCAGGATTTTCTCCTGCATTTAATACTTACCTGCTTTGTGTCCGCATTTTGAAATTATTGGCATCAACATCCAACACAAATTGAGTTGCAAACCTAATGGACAAACAATGGAAAACAAGTTACTCAGTAACTCAAATCCCATGGTGCTCATTTTCAGATTCACAACAGTCAGCTTTTCAATAAATGAAGGAATTTTGCATTGAAAAGATTAGAAAGTTGACGTGACTTTTATTTGTAATTCACTCACTCGGGAATTCTGCAAGTGGTGCTCGGAGGTTTAGTGACCAGGATATAATCTATCTGTGTTTTCCTGAGCCTGTGCTCAGTGTATTGGGAGGTTTGGCCTTGGTTGGAGAATCTTGCGTTCCAGGGATGGGCAGTAACCCGCTGACTGAAGCTGCAGTCGTTGCTTTCTGCTGGCAGCGGGTGATTGAAGAGTGCGAGGCCGGAATATTGCTGCCTTGCTGCTTTTCCCTGTCTCACTCACTGTAGAAATGAGGAAGAGGGAAGAATTGATGGGTTTGTTTGAATCCAATAACTCCATAGATTTCCATTGTGTTGGATATCGGTACATGGTATGCCTAATTGTTTTCCCATGACATTGGAGCGAATATTCGATAAAAAGCCACTTAACTGGGAACTCACTGGATAACAGTAGAGCCGGCAACATTTCTGGAGTCTTGACATTCAGTTCAAGGACCCAATGACAACCAGGTACTGTGTAACAATGAAGAGTTACGGTGTGAAAACAGCGACAGCTTCGCCCCTGGGTGGCCTCGAACCACCAACCTTTCGGTTAACAGCCGAACGCGCTAACCGATTGCGCCACAGAGACCGCAGTCACCGTGTCAGCGGGTTAAAGCTTCAGATTGCAGCGAACGGAATGACAAGTGCTCTCTATCAGTTTTACTCTTCCAAAATAAAAGTTGGGACATTCATTGTGGATATATGGAAACCGTCTGATCCTACCCACTGCAGACACATCCATTACCGGGAACTAGCTCTCCTACAAGCGGAGCCGTCTCCCTTCGAATCTTTCTGTGCCTTGACTGTTACCAAGTATTCTGATTGTCCTGAAGCCGATATTAGGTTTGAATTCCTGATGTGCTGTAACGAGAATCCTTTCAAAGTCTCAGATCAGTAAATGTCACTGATAAAATTAGAGTCAATGTTCCAACGTCTTAAAGAAGGGAAAGGTGCCTTGACTGTCTCTGGTCAGTCGGACAGTTCACCCTTCATTCTCCCCTGATTCCGGTTTCCAGAATTTTTAAAAGATTCAGAAAGATGGCGGCTAGGTTTTCTGGTTTGGTTCCTTCTCCATTTTCCCACCTCCCAACTGACAATATTTTCCAAAATCTCGTCTCAATCCTCCGCCTTGCATCATGTCCAAGATGAGGAAATTAAGTTTTATGCACAGTTTATGGAGACCGGGATTGTCCTCTATGGAGCAAAGAAGGTTCAACGGAGATTTCACGGAGCTGTTCAAAATGACGGGGGTGGGGACAATAGGGACGAGGCCGTTTGATAGAGCAGATAGGGAGGAACTGTTTCCACTGACTGGGGTCAGTAACCAGAGGACTGGGAGTTAAGATAATTAAAGAAGGACAGACTTGCATTTTAATAGCGCTATTCCCGACCGGTGGATGTCTCAAACCACTTTCCAGCCAATTAAGTACTTTTTTGAAATAAAAACAGGAAATGTTGGAAAACTCAGCAGGTTTCTCTCTCCACAGATGCTGTCAGACTTATTGAGTTTTTCCGGCATTTTTTGTTTCCCTTCCAGGTTTCCGCAGTTTTGCTTTTATTGAAGTGGAGCCACTGATGTAATGCAGGGAACACGACAGCCAATCACCGCTCAGGAAACAGCCAAAACCAGGCACGTCACAATGAGCAGACCATGTGCTGTTGGTTGAAGGATAAACATGACCAGGCCACGTGGCTGCAACGTGAACCCACAGATTTTGATAATGGCTCTGGCCAGTTTTGAAACAGAGACCGTTCCACACGTTAGATAAGCATGAAAATCGCTGCACCACAGAAACAGAAACAACACAAAGGCCCAATGGGCTTCACTAAAATGTAAAGCGGTGACGTCATGCAGCAGCACTTTGGGTCTTTGTTTTGAAGAAATGGAATTCGGCTGTTCTCAATAGGAATGCTGGAGACAGACTGATCAACAATGTCATCATCAAATGGCACATCTCAGTGAAAGGTCCTTCAGAATATCATATCTCTGTCAGTTTTGTACAAAGTGATTTCTAGTTAATCTCAATTTCTTTGCCTCTTTCCATAACCTTTTTTTCTCCCTTCAAGTCTTTGTCTAATTCCCTATTGAAAACTCTGAGTTACGAAAAACAAAATTGAAAGAGTTGCAGGAACTTCTGCAGTGTCCATGCTCAGTGTGTGAAAATTAACAACGTTTCCCTGACCCAATGACATAAAGAGTTGGCTTTTGACACTTTTAACAGTTTTCAACATTTTAAAAATTGTTGGTGTCAAATCGAATTATTAAAAAGTGTTTATGCTGACCTCTTAATTTTTCACAGTCAATATTTAAAATTTCATTACTTTTTACCAATATTTTTACCAACATTCCACGCACAGTCACGCAGGAAAAAAGAAACACAATTTGAAACATCGAAATAATGAAACATTGAAAAAGGAAGTTAGCAGTGGTGATGATTTCTGTATGTTACAAAGTGCAGGATGATCTGATTAACTGGCAGAACTCGTTCGAGTTTCCCAATAACCTATTCCTGCTCCTTTGCTTCTGTTCTATTTCATTGGCAATGCCGTTTGGGGAGGGGGCAAGCATTCTGAGGCTCTGGATTAAGGCACTAGTCTCTACAGAGGCGTGGGTTCGAATCTCACCGCTGTTAAGATATCTGCCTTTTAGGATCTGCAGCTGTCCAATTTGAACCAACAGATGCCAACTCAGGTTAAATCCAGCGTAGCCTGTTGTGTTTTACTTTGATTGGAGGAATGAGGAGAGACAACATAAATATGAGTTGCTGTAGTAAAAAGGCGGCGTGTGGAATTACAGTTGCTGAGCTGATCTGGCACAGAGTCGGCATGTGAACGACATGCTGAATGACCGTCTGATGTAGCCGCCTATGTTTTTATACAAATGTCATTAATGTAAATCTAGGGCTTGGATTCGTGACTGAGAGGTTCAGGTGACGGGTTTTGAATGCAATGAGATCTCCACAAGTCGGCTGGAATCCTGCCAATTACGCTTCTTATCATTCCTGAATTTTATAGTGTACCTGCACAATTAATTGTCGGAATAAGTTGAATAAAAACCATCTGAAACCTCCAGCGTTCTCTAATGTCTATTCGTCTGCAAGCATTCACAAAAGTTGCAGCGAGAATTGGAACAAAAACGGAACCAGGTTGGTGTCAGGCTTCATTTCTGGGTGTTTGTCTCTCCTTAGAGAATATCCCTTGCCCTCGGTTACTCTTAATGTATATGTCTGTGTGTGTACCTCTGTGTGCATCAATGTGGTTCAGTTCCCCGCTGGGATTAACATAGGTTTACCATCACAAAGTTTATTCACATTAGTTTCGAATTTCACAGAGAAAAATATCAGGATGGAAGATGCAGGAGGAGTTTGCAATCTTTGGAAGGAGGTGCAGCTAAAAAGGGGAAAATTCAGCGAGAAGTTTTCTTCTCATTTAATACGAGATTTGGAACAAGATCTGGGAGGTATTTGTGTCGGTGTAAACAGTAAAGCCTTCCTTAGTCCCGCTATATTTTGCCTTGCACAAACATCTCTCTGGTCAGGGTTTTGCAACTTATCACAGACCTTCTCTCATTCCCTCTCTTCACCTCTATATTTGTTCTCGACCTGTTGCACGGGTGACATTTCCAGCTCTGAGGCAGAACTCCAGCTCTCACTCCACTGATTCTGGCACAGATGAGCGTCTTCTGTTTTTCATCAAGAAACAACTCAGAGTCATTTTAACAGTTTGCACGAGGTCAGGAAATCCCCATTCCCTGACCAGGGATCAAACCTGGACCACAGCAGTTAAAGCACTGAATCCTGACCACTAGACCACCAAGAAAGCTGCTCACAAGCCTCACAACGTGCCTTATCTATGCTACCTGTGCCTTTTATTTTTCTCTCAGACCTTTTTCACCAGAGACACGTTTCATAAGAACATAAGGACATTAGGAAAAGGAGCAGGAGTCGACCATTCGGCCCCTCAAGACTGCCCCACTACTCAATAAGGTCATGGCTACTCTGCCCAGGCCTCAACTCCTCTTTCGTGCGAGCTCCTCAATCCCCGATATTTCAAAAATCTATCTACCTCCTCTTTAAATACTCTCACTGAGCTACCCTCCACAATGCTCTTGGGTAGAGAATTCCAAACATGCACTATCCTCTGGGAGAAGAATTTCCTTCGCATCTCAGTTTTTAATGAGTGCCCCCTGATTCTGTAACTATGTCCCCTAGTTGGAGATTCCCCCAACATCTTCTCAACATCTATCCTGTCAAAATCCTCAGAATCTTGCACGTTTCAATAGGATCACCCCTCAGTATTCTAATCTCTAATGAATAAAGTCTTCACTTGCTTCACAGTTCTTGATTAGTCAAATCCTTCATCCCAGGAATCCGCCTAGTGCATCTCTTTTGAACTGCCTGCAATGCCAATATATGCTTCCTTAAATATGGGGACCAAAACTGTACACAGAACTCCTGGTGCGGCCTCACCAATACCCTGTAGAGCTGTAACAAGACATCCAGATTTTTAAATTGCAACCACGAGCAAAACAGACCAAAATTCCATTTGACTTCTTAATGACTTGCTGCACCTGCATGCCAAGTTTTTATGTTTCATGCATAGGAACACTCAGATCACTCTGTGTTGCACGTTTTTGGAGTCTCCCTCCATTTAAATAATATTCTGTCTTTCAATTCTTCCCAGCAATGTGTATGATCTCAAACTTTCCTTCATTAAACTCCATCTGCCAAATTTTCCCCACTGACTCAACTTATCTATATCCCCTTGAAGATTCTTCAAGTCCTCATCACAACCTGACCTCCCACCTATTTTTGCATCGTCAGAAAATTTGGATACATTACACTCTGCTCCCTCCTCCATGTCATTAGTATAGATAGTAAATACTTGAGTCCCTGAGACTGATCTTTATGGCAATCCACTAGTTACGTCTTTCCAATCTGAAAATTCCCGGCTCTCTGCCTTCTGTGTGTTAAATTGGCACTTCACATTGCAGGGTTTGTGTAGGGTAATAGGGATCACAGTCTCTCACACACAGAAAGTTTCCCTGCTACATTGCAGGGTTTGTGTAGGGTAATAGGGATCATGGTCTCTCACAAACGGAAAGATTCCCCGCTCGAAATGGGGGTAGAAGCATTAACAGAATTCAGCGTGAGGAAAGGTTGCATCGTTACCGTTTGTTGTTAAATAGTAACTGGATGCAATATTTCAAAACCATGTGACATTTATACTTCTCCAGGTTTTGAGTAACATTCTGAAAAATGCATGGTTCTGAAAAAGGAGAGAAACATGGGGACGGATTTGCTTCAAGGTTGTTCGCACATGTGGGAAGTGTTGAATGAGCTGCTGATGTGTTATGTCATCTGATGATTCTAATGTTCGATCAATTTCTCTGCCGCAAGGCTCAGGTTCTCAGTCGAATTGTACTTACATAAAAAAAAGGTTCGGAACTGCAATAAGACAGCGAGGTTTAATATTCTATGTCGTTCGGCAAGGAGCTGCGTGTAGTTTTTGTACCCCCAGTGTTTATCACCTTTACATGGGGAAGATTCTCTGGTCCAAAACTCACTGCAGAGCAGTAGAACTGGCAACACTTGTGGAAACATTTCTTGCCGCCGTTGACAACCCAAATCTGTGCGACAATGAATGTTGATGGGAGGAAAAAACATTGGAAAGTTCGTCCCTGAGAACCGCCAAACTTTCAGTTAGTCGAACACGCTGATCAATTGTGCTGTCGGGACTGATGTAACTTTCCACGTTCTTTGCACAAGTGCAGCCGAGTCTGTTTCTGCCTCCACAGATGCTGCCAAATTCTGAGTTTCTACTTCAGATTTCCAGCATCTACAGTACTTTAACTTAAAAGCAAAATGCTTCACCGCAGTAATTTGCTTTTTCTTCTTATCTATTGGTCTGCGGGCTTTCAACTTTCCACATAACTTCGCATTCTCAGCTAAAAGTTATGATAGGCTCTAGTGAAGCTTAAACTCACAAACGCTGGTCTACAAGGCCAGTGCTCCAACAACTGAGCTATGGAGCCACCAGCTAACAAGGCCGCTCGGGTAAGCCGACCATATTAAGTAGACTGAGGTAGATGCTAAGTCCCAGGTGGGTGACATTTCATAGACGTGGAAATGTCTGAGATGGAGAACGGGAAGTTAAAAGATGCGACATGAAAGTGGCAGAATTTGATGTGTGTCAGTTACTTTCAGTGATGAATTTCTGCCCTGTGCCGCCTTGTCACTTTCACAGGAGCCGCAGGGATGAGGTTGGCGTCACCTGGTTAACATGAGGAATAATGTGAACTGTAGTAAACAGGATTCAAACCTTCAGGGGGGAGACGCCAATGGATTTCAAATCCGTCACCTTAAACGTTCAGCTCGACTAACAGCTGCTCGCGAGTTTAAATTTGTTCTTAACAAATCAGTGATGGCTGCAAAATAAGTCAATCGGCCCGTTGTGTCTGTGCTGGCTCTCTGGAAGAGCAGCTCTACTGATTCCACACACCCGCCTTTACCCCCACAACAATTTATATATGTATTGCCTCTCCGTGCTTTTCCAAACAACATAAAGGACCACAACCCGCCCTACATTAAACTAGAATCTCCTCTTGTTCTCCGAAAGGGAATTCCTAAAGTGCCCAAAAGTGAGAATGTGACTTAAACTGTGGCAGCGCTGGGATTAGGATCAACTAGGATCGACTGGAAGGAACCCAAGTCCAAATCACCATGTCACTGGGTCAGGGAAACTGTGCAGCAAATCCTTCTTCAAAAGTGAATTAGACAGTTACTTGAAATAGAGAAATTAAGGCTTATGGAAAGAGAGAAGAATATTGAGATTGCTCTTTAAAAAAAGAAGCTGCGATTTTCTAATGACTATCTAACACGCTGTGCCATTTGATGATGACATTGTTGATCAGTCTGTCTCCAGCATTCCTAATGAGAACAGCCGAATTCTATTTCTTCAAAACAAAGACCCAAAGTGCTGCTGTGGAACTGCATTGTAGTCAGGTGAACTTAACGCGTTGAGTGTTGATTTTCTGTAGTGTAGTTGTTATCACATGCGCCTTACACGTGAATGGTCCCAGGTTCAAAACCGGGCGAAAACATTATTGAAACTTGTTCAATTAGGTGAGAGGGAAAGTTGCTTCACTCCTGGCTTGTTGTTGAATATTAGCTGAATGCAGAATCGCACATCCGTATTGCACTTACTCTTCGTCTTTTCACAAAGTGGACACTCAGCAAAGTGAGGGTATCCTTGAACTGGCAGCGGGTGAGTGGAGAATATTCAAAATAAATATTCAATTAAAAACATATCTGTTGGAACTCGCCGGGTAACAGGAGAGTTGGCGATTTCTGCCTTTTTTTTATCACTTAAGGACCCAATGACAACGTGGGACTGTGTGACAATGAATGTTGCTCCAGCTAACAGCAATCGCTGTTGTCAATGGCTAAAGAAGTCGTTTGTGTTCTACATAAACGTGTCATTTTGTGGGAGAAAAATGCCTCTGGTGAAAGACATGTGAAATGAAAATAAAATGCACAGGTAGCATGGATAAGCCGGGCTGTGAATTTGCAAGCCTAGGGGTCTAGTGGTTAGGATTCGGCACTTATAAACGTCAAGTAAATGACTAAAATAAAAATGCATTACTTCTTGATTGAAAACTGAAAACGCATATCAGCTCCGCCTGAATCAGTGGAGTGAGAGCGCTGTCATTTTCTATAATTGTTTCATTTCCATCCTTACTGCAGCTGCCTTCACAGTCATTCCATCATCTTACAACCCTTTCCAGCAAAATCCACCTTCTTCCCTTGTGTTCAGCATCTTTAAGGTCATGGAACTGAGCAAATTCAGTGGGAAATCTCCTTCTCATTTAGCACGAGATTTGGAAACAGATCTGGGAAATATTTGTGTCAATGCAAATAATAAAATCTCCCCTATCACCTCTACATTTTCCCATGCACCACCATCTCTATGGTCACTGCTTTTCAGCCTATCACAGCCCTTCTCTGATTTCTTATCTTCACCTGTGTGTTTGTTCACGACCTGTTGCACAGGTGACATTTCCGGCTCTGATGCAAAACTCCAGCTCTCACTCCACTGATTCAGGCGGAGCTGATATGCGTTTTCAGTTTTCAATCAAGAAGTAACGCACATTTATTTTAGTAATTTGCTTGACATTTATATGTGGCGAATCCTAACTACTAGACCCCTAGGCTTGCAAATTCACAGCCCGGCTTATCCATGCTACCAGTGCATTTTATTTTCATTTCAGATGTCTTTTACCAGAGGCTCTTTTCTCTCACAAAATGACACGTTTATGTAGAACACAAACGACTTCTTCAGCCAATGACAATAGCGATTGCTGTTAGTTGGAGCAGCATGCATTGTCTCACAGTCCCACGTTGTCATTGGGTCCTTAAGTGACAGAAAAGGACAGAAATCGCCAACTCTCCTGTTACCCGGCGAGTTCCAACAGATATGTTTTGTATTGAGTATTCAGTTCGAATATTCTCCACCAACCCGCTGCTGGCTGAAGGATATCCTCACTTTGCTGAGTATTCACCTTGTGAAAAGCTGAAGAGTAAGTGCAATCCGGCTGTGAGATTCTGCATTCCACTAATATTCAACAACAAGCAGGAGCGATGTAACTTCCCCTCTCACCTAAATGAACAAGTTCCTGCATGGTTTTGAATCGGGGACTTTTTGCTTGTAAGTTGAAGGTGATAACCACTACACTACAGAAGCTACACACCAAAGGAGTCCAGTACACGTGACTACAATGCAGTTCCGCAGCAGCACTTTGGGTCTTGTTTTGAAGAAATGGAATTCGGCTGTTCTGATTAGGAATGCTGGAGACAGACTGATCAACAATGTCATCATCAATGGCACAACATGTTGACAGGTCATTATTCACAGATCTCTTCTGTGCCAGCTTCTTTTTTTAAAGACCAACCAATTCGTCTCAATATACTTCTCTATTTCCATTAACCTCGTTGTTCTCTATTTCAAGAAACTGCCCAATTCCCTTTTGAAGAAACAAAAACAGAATTACCTGGAAAAACTCAGCAGGT